>JAODAL010001841.1:0-214665 GCA_025379985.1 Phyllomedusa bahiana
TATGCAGCTCAGTGGACGCACACTGGATTTCAGATCAAATACCCCAAAAAACTCAGAAATAGAACATCAGGAAACAGTCTCTGTGACAAGCTGTGACACCCCACTAAAATCGTGGTTAAAATCAGTTCTTCAGAACGCGCTAATCACCCGCAGCAGCACCTTCCCCTCGTCAGAACAGTGATGAGGAGGGTGAGTCCCAGCGGCTAGGCGATCGGTTGATATAGTGCGGTGAGTCACAGAATCCGAAGGTACTCTGATTGGCTTCATCTCTGCACATGTCATGCAGGCTATGCCCTTCTTCCCCAGAGTGCTTTGCCCCATGTAGGCCATGTGCTAGCTGCCATTTTATCAAGCAAAAGCCACTTCGTTTTCACCCGAAGTACCCCAAATTTCGACTTCGTTCCGACCGAAGTTTTCCTGAAATTCTAAACGAATTCCACTTCGTTAGAATCGATTCGCCCATCTCTACAAATTACCCTAGACGTCTTTGGTGTCCCTGAGGTATCCTGGTACCCGCTGCACCAGGGGCTGGAGATAAGAATCCAGCCACTGGCAGAGGCGCTCCAAGAGGGACCCGATGCCAGAGACAATCGGACGCATCGGAGGTGAATCTTTGTTTTTGTGAATTTTTGGTAGCCCGTACAGTATGGGCATAATTGGGTGTTCAACCAATAAAGCGTCCGACTGTCTCTGGCTAAGGACCCCCAAGTACAAACCCTCCTCCAGTATGCGTTGCATTTCACAGGAAAATTTAACAGTAGGGTCTCCTTTCTAGACTATTTGAATAATAACCCTCTAAATTTGAGATTTACTCATCAAATTCACAATGTTTCTATAATGTTTTTGGACCTGAAATTAACGGGTCTTCCCAACCAAATCATCGTGTCCCAAACCTTCCGCAAACCCACCAGTGGTAATACGATCCTACATTATAATAGTTTACACACAAACCACACGAAAAAATCCATACCGGTGGGAGAACTTACGAGGGCAAAACGAACTGTTAGCTCATGTGATTATGCTACCGATAAACAGCTATAAAAAACAGATTAAAATTTAGAGGCTAGCCTGACTAGGGCACTGAAAAGAGCAGAACAAATTGTGAAATATGCCCAGAGAGAATTTATTAGCCCCATAAAAAAAAAATCCAAAAAAAAAAATAACCTCTTGGGATTTTTATAAATGAGGCAACACAACTGAGAAAAGCTGGTGATTGGTATTAGACCATAGTCACCAATTCAATGACCATAAAAAAGTATAATAGGGGGACAATTATGTTACCTAATCTATCAGGAGGATGCAATTCTAGATTCCGTGCTACAGGATGGTGCCTGTTTATAGTAGCAGATAACCAAGACTATTAGTGGATCCATTCTTATCACCTCGACTGTTACCCTTTCCCAAGCATAAGCCCAACTGGCTGCGATTTAAAGGTTTCTTTAGGTGTGGTTTCCACCCGTGCAAAACCTGTGGTTTTGCATTGCCCTGCCAAAAAATTTTCCAATTCGGATCATACAAGAAACTTTTGTTTTTAAATGCATTTACAAATTGCAACCTCTCACCATGTGGTTTATATATAGTGTGCACATGGGCAACTTAATTTATGTCGGTTAGCACAGTTGATAGGCTGAAGCTTTTGAAGGAAGTTTTTTATTACATTTATGATATAAATAACATTAAACCGGGTCCTAATAAATCTAACGTAGCAAAAAATTTATGTGTACTGCCTTGGATCCCAGACTAAAGGATACATGTCACAGCTACTAGAAATGATCGCAAGCCTGCCCGGATGGGGGGGGGGGGGTTGGCGACTGGGAACTATCTCGATCAGAGAGAGAGGGCTTATTGGATTTCTGCGTTATCAACATCCATCGTTCCCCCGGGGTCTTAATGTAACGCAGGGAAATAATGTTCCTTCATTAATAAGAATAATATTGGTATAAGTAATGAACATTTTTACCATAACATCCCCCATGTCACTTTGACCATCAGCTAACAACTACAATCACAGTACATTCAAATATAAAACAAAAACAAACACACCAAACAAAGTATTTATCAATGAGACAGGATCATAACACTTTTATAAGTATAAGATGTACTAAATACAGAATAGCAAACGGGATCAATAATAAGATTGAATTTTGATCAAATACAAAGTATTGCATTATACATGTTGTGTTATAGTTAACAGATTAGGAGTTACATTTTTGACAGTTGAGGAAACCCATTCAGGCGCTAGTCTATGTATTGTTTTGTTTTGTTATTTTTCGACAATCCGTGGTATGCATGTTACCTGAAAGGTGGTGTTGTTGGGCGGATTGCGGCTGGTCTTCGACACATTTTATGTCAATACATTTAAGTAAATTAATACAATTTTAACATAATATGTTACATGGGCAACGGCATCTTTTTCACCAGTGGATTTAGTCACCTTTGCTAAACGTGTTTTCTTATGCCCTGTGCTGCGTGTGTGATGTCATTTCCGCTATTTGGAACGGGCTGCTCTTCCGTTTTTGTTATACCGGTCGATTGCATGAGGCAGCTAATCTGACGGGAACGTGTCATACAACCTACAGGTACGTGCCAAATAGACGATACCAATCGGATTGTTTTGTGTTATTGTACATGCTTTTAATTGGAGAATTTTGTTTTTAATGCTCTATAAGAGGGTGTTAATAACGGGCTAACTGCAGCTAAGACTTAAGGGCTGTAGATTAGCCCGAAAGACGTCAGCTCACCACCTTCTGGGTCGTTCCTCTTGCACATTTATTTCGTTTCCCTATGTGGCACTTCTAGCATTTAGTTGTTTTCTATTTAAATGGACTTTGAATCTTAGCAACATTCTTGGTGCCAAATCCATCTTTTGCGTCTACTAACATAATATATGATATTCGCTCTTCAAGGAATGGATCCGTGCAACAAAGAATTAAGAATTAAGGCTAACTTTAATTTTAAAATGAATTTCAGTGTCTTACATAAACCGAATTTATATAACAGTATCTAATGTCATAACGCATCAAATCAGTTATGATAATAAAGGGATAAAATGGAAAGAATTCCACTTACAAGTGTTTCAGCCTCCCAGGGGTCCCGGGGTAAGGAATGAGTAAGGGACACAGCTCAATCCAGGATTGACCCCCAGCTATGACACAGTCTAGAGTCTGGCCTCGTGTCCTTATACTACCCAAGGTTCTCTCATCCTTTCTCATATCTGCCCCTACTCTTTTACTGGTTGACATTATGTATTGAGGGGGTACACATGATTTGTCGGATGAGGGTTGATTGCATTCGATTACACTAGAGTGCAATCTCGGACTGCGCTTCTGCTGGGGCAGATAAATGAGCTCTAGGAGTATTTGTGAGGGGTCATAGTTTTTCTTTTATCGGGACAGTGCACTTTAAAGTGGGGCCTTAAAAATTGTTAAGGCCCCTTTTATCTAATAATGCAGTAATTAACAGTCACAAATGCCTGGGGTTGAGGATCTACAGCCACAGGCTAAGGAAATTCCATTTCTCTGGGGGGTGGTGACTGGAGAGGGGTTTCTATCATCTGAGCTGCAAGTTTTAAGGAATCCAGATTACATTCAATTTTCCATGTTGCTACTTATCACCGGGTTGAGGGATTTTTGGATTCGGTGCGTAATCCAGGTTTTCCGAGGAACCAGCGCCTGCAGCTGGAATAGGAATCATCGCGGTGTGGTCTCGACGGTAATCACTTCATTATGCTAATGGTAAATCGCCAGGGCCCGATGGTTACTCGGCAGAATTTTACAAAATCCTGAAACCCTATATTGTCCCCCATCTAACCGAGCTATTCAATGGCGTTTATATCCGTTCTATCCCGATAGACTCCTTTTTTTACTCTAAGACAGTGCTGCTGCTGACGGACGGGAAGGATTCTGCGTCTTTAACATCTTACCGGCCCATATCCCTGCTGAACCAGGACTGTAAGCTCCTGGCCAAAATTATTGCAAACCGCCTTCAGAAATGTGTGCCTGACATTTCACACCCCTGCCAGTCGGGTTTTATCTCCAATCGGCACTCGACCAGGAATGTCAGGTTGGCTGTGGCGGCAGCGACAGCGGCGCAAGACCCTGGACACCCGGTGTCCATGCTGTTAAGCTTGGACGCGGAAAAGGCTTTTGACAAGGTCTCATGGCCATTTCTGTCTGCCACGCTGGGGCGATGGGGGTTTGGGTCTGTGCTCACTTCCTTCCTGTCCCTCATGCAGCAGAACGCGACGACGGCGCTTCTCCTGAATGGGCGAACATCCCCGCTCATTGATCTGTTTCGCGGGGCGAAACAAGGGTGCCCCCTTTCACCCATTTTATTTAACCTCTCCATTGACCCCCTTCTGTACCACGTTACCCAATCTCCAACATTCTCGGGAATTCAGATAAATGACTGCGAGATAAAGCTGGCGGCCTATGCGGACGACCTGTTACTGATGGTCTCCAATCCCAAAACTACCCTGGCGGCAGTGTTGCAGGATATTAAAGCGAAGAGTGACCTGTCGGGGTACAATATAAACATTGACAAGAGCGAAGGCCTCCTACTCAGAGGACCGTCGCGTCCATTATGGACCTCCTCTCAATATTCTTCGCTGGTGCACCTCCAGCATAAAATATTTAGGTATCCTCATACCCCGGCACCCTGATAAAATATACGCGGAGAACATTGGCAAATATGTGACGGCACTGCAACACACTCTTAAGAAATGGGCGAACATCCCGCTTTCTTTTATGGGACGAGCCAACTTGCTCAAAATGGTGGAGATCCCACGCCTTTTATATCTATTTAATATGCTACCAATATATCTCAAACCCAGGGAAGAGAAGCTTATCAACGCCCTTTTTTGGAACTTTATTTGGGGGGGCAAACGGGCACGCATCCCTCTTCACATTCTTCATCAGCCCAAGCTTCTTGGTGGTCTCGGCTTCCACAACATCAAGTATTATAATCTAGCGGTCTTGGGACGGTATCTTGCAGACTGGTGTCAGGCCTCGAATGTATTTACCACAAGCCGGGTGGACGGTGTGTTCATCCCGAAGTCTTTTCTTGTAAATTTCCTGCATTCATCCAATGTGGAGCTTCCGTCTGACGTTAAGAGTAACGTCCTTCTTATGCCGGTTTGGAGGGCATGGAAGAAGATCAGAATGCTAAAGGGCCTGTCACCAGATTACTCGCTTTACCAGTTTTTAATTAGAAACCCCCGCTTTCAAGATGGGTCTTCGCATGGCTCGTTCTGGCGGCTGCATGATATGGGTTTGTCTTGTCTTGCGCAGTGGGTGGACCCAACTGCTAGACGGACTCATTCACTTCAGGAACTCCAGTCGCAGTTTCCTGATCTCCCAATCCCTTTCTTTGCTTATCTTCAGACGATCTCATGTCTCGGTACTCTACAGATATCTGCTGGGGCACATTGATTATGCACAAACCTCCCTACAACTTTCGCGTTGGGAGCAGGTGGACCCAACCCTGACACCCGACCCCATATTGCGGGCGCTTGCAGATTCCTATATATTTCTTCCTCTCTGTCAGCAGCAGCATGAGGTCAGACAGTGGCACAATCACATTCTGGAGGTGGCAAAAACAGGAGTAGGCCACAGAGTGGCACAATGACACAGTGTGGAGGTCACGGCAGCAGTCACAGCAGCAGCATGAGGTCCTGCATCTCGATATATTGAGATGTCTCTTAAGGTGGCACACAATGTCTATCTAACGCCCCTCAGGGGACATAGAATGGGGCTGTACCCCTCAAGTAAATGCTTCAACTGCGATACGATGAAAGCTGACCTTTGCCATTGCCTGTGGCATTGCTCTAAAATTCAACAATACTGGGCAGATGTGGCATCCCAGGCACAGCGATATCTTGGGCGTGCATTCTCCCCTACCGCGCAATGGGCCCTTTTTGGGTTTGTGGACACTGAGGCCGGGTTGTACACTAGAAAGGAGAAGAGGGCTTCTGCAGTCTTGTCAGCAGCGGCGCGAAAGGCAATTTTGCAGGTGTGGAGTCAGTCGGTGTGCCCTACCAGACAACTTTTCCTCAAAAAGACCTTTTTCTTGCTGGATAGAGGCCTCGCAGCGAAAGGAACAAAAAGTCAAACAGTTTTTTGCCTTTGGCAGACGGTTTTTAGATACGTTGCCGGCCCAATTCGGGAAAAGATAAGATCCTGTTTTCAAATGACGGGTTGGTACCTGACTCAACAACTAGGGGACACTGAGCCAATTGTCCCCCAGGACCTTGGTTCTTGCTTGATAGAGTCGGACACGGAATCCCCTTTTTTTTACTCAAAAATTTGTTTTTCGGGAAAGATACCCGCCTAATGTTTAAAATGTGGCATGGAGGGGGGGGCTGGGTGGCCCTCTCTCAAATAAAACCCGCAAAGGGGAGGGGGTGGTGTTTGGGGGAGGATCTCGGAAGATGGGGCCCGGATTTGGGGGGGGGATGTTTTGGGAAAGCAGAGTTGTTTTTTTTTAAAAAAATTTTTATATATTTAACCGTCTCTTTTTTTTCATTGTTGGTTTTCTAATTTCCCTTTTTTGGGAAAAATTTTCCCCGCGACACTTGACCCAATGCCAGGGCACTGTGGTAGGGGATTTTTTCTGTTTCTTTGGGGCAGCTCTCTCTCATGTTGTTTTCCCAGTTGGAAAAAAAAAAAGGGGAAACTGAAGTTTTTCCCACAGCAAAATTGCCGCTGGCTGAGGGGGTTGTAGAATAAAATTTTTTGTTATACTGTATTCATTTTAATTTTTTTGATTCTATCAAAGACTCGAAAATAAAGACAAGTTTGGGGTCGAAATTTCTAAAATTCGGGTTCGTAAACTTTTTTTTTTTTTTCGAATTTCCCGACAAAAAATAACTTTTTTTCCCGAATTATTTTGGGGACGAATCCGTTAAAAACAGTTTTTTCCCGGGCCCCCACGACCCTCCCGGGGTGCTTTAGAACGTTGGGGCCAGGGTTTTTAAATATGCAGAGGGGGTTTTGGGGGTTTTGGTCTTCATACAATGTTGGTTTTAGTAGGGAAAAGGCACATGCTGCCCCCGGGGTTTTTTGAATCGTTTTCCTTTTATAAAATCCCCTGGGCACTTAAAGGGGGCCCCAAAAAACCTGCCCAAAAAAACTGAAGGGGAAATTTTAGCCTGTTTAAAAAGTAAATGGCAGAGACAGCGGGAAAAAAAAAAGGGCTGGGCTCAGTTGGAAAAAATCCCGTGACAGAGTGTGGAAGGGGGGCGGCAGCAAACCACAGCAGCATGAGGTCAAGGGCAAGGGGCCAAAAATACATTTGAAGGTGACCCAAAAACAGGAAAGGGGGACAGTGTGGCACCAATTTACACAGTGTGGAAGGGGACGGCATCCAACCGGCCAGGCAGCATTTGGGGGCAAAACAGGGGCCAAAATTTACTTTTGGATTTTGGGGGAAAAAAAGGAGTAGGCCCCAGGGTGGCAAATGACAAGGGGAGTGGAGGGGGACGGCGGGGAGCAAAATGAGGGGCAGGGCCCGTGGGACAATGGGCAAATTCTGGGGTGGGAAAAAAAAGAAAAAAAAGGCCCCCAGGGGTGGCACAATGACCCCCAGTGTCTAGGTAAGGGGAAACAGCCCAGCAGGAAAAATTTAGGTCGGGCAGTGGCACATTGACATTCTGGAGGGGGAAAAAAACAGGAGTGGGCCCAAAAGAGGGGGCACAATGACAGAGGTGGGGGGGTCAGGGGCAGAAAGAAAGCATGAGGCCCGGGACATTTTGGCACAATGACTTTTGGGGAAGTGGAAAAAACAGGAGTAGGCCACGGGAGTGGCCCCTTTGAAGAGAGTGAGGGGGCCCGGCGGCGCAGCTTTGAGGACAGACGTGGCACAATGACTTTCTGGAGGTGGAAAAAAATTTGGGGGAAAGGCCCAAAGGGAGTGGCCAATGACAGAGAGTGGGGGTTTCACGGAAAGAAAGAGCAGGAGGTCAGACAGGGGGCTCAATGACATTTGGAGGGGGGAAAAAAAACAGGAGTGGGCCACAGAGTGGAAAAAACGGGTGGGGAGGTCAGGGCCCAGAAAGCCACAGCAGCAGTTTGGGTAAGACAGTGGAAAAATTTGCATTCTGGAGGTGGAAAAAAGGGAAAGTACCCCACGTGGGGGCCCCAATAAACAGAGAGTGGAGGTCACAGGCAGCGCATGAGGTCAGACAGTGGAAAAATTCCATTCGGGGGTTTTGGGGAAAAAAACGGGGGGAAGGTTTTTTTTAAAGGGGGCCCCCAGAGTGGCACAATGACACAGTGTGGAGGTCACGGCAGCAGTCAAAAGCAGAAAGAATGAGGTAAAACAGTGGCAAAATGACATTTGGAGGGGGGAAAAAAACCGGAGTAGGCCACATAGTGGCACAATGACAGGGAGTGGAGGGTCCGGCACCCAGAAAGCATGAGATGGGGGACATTTGGCCATTTACTTTCGGAGGTGGCAAAAAAAAAGGAGTAGGCCCAGAGTGGCCAGTGAAAGAGAGTGGAGGTGCGGGGGGGCGAAAGATGAGGTCAGACGGGGCACAATGACTTTCTGGAGGGGGGCCAAAATGGATTTAGGCCACGAGGGGCCCCACAATGACGAGAGTGGATGGTGACGGCGGCCAGGAGCAACAGAATGGGTCAGAGGGCACAAGACCCCGGGTTTTTGGGAAAAGGCCCATGGCAGCAGCCACAGCTGCAGCATGGGGTCAGACAGGGGGAACAATGACAGGAGTGTGGAGGGGGGTGGAAATACCAGTCCCTGGGAAAAGAGGGTTTTGGTGGCAGATGGAAAGAAAAACTGGCAGCAGATGTGTGGCATCAGGGGGTTTTGGTTTGGGCTGAAAAATTGGGGGCCCTAAAGAAAGGTTTTTTGGGGAACCCGGACCATTTCAAAAAGGGTTTGGGTGAGGCGTCATGGCTGATGTAGTCTGACCCCTTTAAGGGATTTGGTTTTGTAAAAAATCCTGGCCAATCCCACCCCTGTTTTAATTTGACAAAGGTCGGTCTTTTCCACATTTCCCGTGGACAAAGCGGGTTCTCCTTGGTGTAACGAGGGCCCCCCCGCACGAACCCCACTCTGATGCCACACTACTGGGGGGGGGAAAGGTTCTCCATTTGCAAAACTTGGCAAGTTGGGGGCAAACACATCCGTTTGGCCTGCCCAGTAGTCCAGCGGTTTTATAATTTGGGGGGGCAGGGGGTGCTGTCCAAATCGGCCAACCCCCTGGTTGCTTTCCCGGGGCCTGCTGTTTCTTCTGGCGACTTTCCCTTCCCCTAGGGGGGTGAAGGAAGTTTACTCATTTGTGTTTCTGCAGACTTTTTGGTTTGGGGTTTGGGGTGATGGAGCTGGGGAGCTTCCCCCCCCCCCCCACCTTCCCCCGCAGCCGCGGGGAGAAATAGTGAGGCTGAAAAAACCCCGGGTCAGACCTGTCGAGGGGGGGAAGATGCCCCAAACCCTAGGCAGCGGCCAACCCGACTACGGAGGATTTCCTATAGTATTTTTAGTTTGTCCTCCCCCCTCAATTGCTGGGGGAAAAAAAGGGTCCCCCTTTTGGGGCCGTTGCGAGGGTCCAATAAAAGGGGGAGGGCCCCGAAGTCATTTTCTCTGCCCGGTTTTTGGGCTATTCCCGGTGTCCCAAAACCAAAGGAAAATTCCCGGGATGCTGGGGCCCCTCGCACAAGTGACTCCGAGGGGTCCCGCCCCTCCCCAAACTCCACTGTATACTGGGCCCTGGGGGTTGCGGGTCATCTGCCTCGTTCCCTTTCCCTTTTCTCCATTACCTCCTCCCGCTGCCCCCTGCCCTTTCCCCTCTCTTGTTTACCTGGGTAGAAAAATCCATATTTCCCCAACAATGGGTTCTGCTCCAATTTTTCCTCCTCCTCCTCCATTTCAGTAACCCCCCGGATCATGTGGCCGGAGAGTAGTCGCCCCGGTTTTTTCCAGTCCCCTGCCCAGACAGATTTTTTTTAGCATTGTTCCGGACATGAAACAGTGGAAATTTAAGTTATTCATCCGTTTGTCCTGGGGCGACTGACAAATAACGTGGCCTCTCGAATGGCCCCAAACCCAAAGGCAGGGGTCACCATGAAGGGGCCACTGGGAAATCAAAGTTCAAGGGGGGGTACTCCTGTCCGGGCCCGGGGTCCCTCAAAAAAAACGTTTAAAGGCCCTTTCTCGTTTATACGTCTGTCCAACATGTGCAGGCTGGAATTCCAAAGGGTGGGAAACATCGCATATCAGAGTGTGTTGGGGGGAGGCCGTTCGGGCCGCTGCAATTTCGAGGGGGGTTTTTTCCTGGCTTTGTAGGAATGGATGAAGTCCCATGCACAGTTTCCTGGCCATTTTCAGAATCTTCTGAAGATCGGTGGAAGACTTCAGGAACCTTTTCACAAACCAGATTGAACACGTTGCGCCATGCAGGGCCCATGACCATCCCCTCCTCGGTGCAGCGCGGACACCATGTTACTCCCATGTCCGTCCCCATGGTTCCGATTTGCAGTTGGCGCGGAGAGCCACACATCGTTTTCTTGCTGCAGACGCGGAGCAGTTCCTCCCTGTGTGACTTCATTCGCCGAGCAAGCCAGGTGTAAAACTGCGTGACACCGCAGTGCCCTACCCCAAATTTTGGGATGATGGAGCAGTACTTTTTGGAGGCTGAGATGGTGGTGGTGGGGTGGAGGAGGAGGCGGACATTGGCGCAGGAGCCGCAGTTTGACAACATGGAGAAGAAAGCGGCGTCTCCTGTCTAAGTTGTTGGTGTGCCTGGGCCGGAAGCACATTCACCCAGTGGGCCGTAAAGGACATGTACTGGCCCTGACCGTAGTTACAGCTCCAGACGTCCGCGATGCCGTGCACCTTGGAACAAACCAATAATCTCAAATTGCCTGTGCCCCGAACCTTGCCGTGCTCCAGTAGCTCCTGGAGCGCCTACAGTCTCTTCAGCTGTATGTGCGTCCACGGGACGTACATACAGCTGAGGCATACTTGCAATGCTCCGGCAATGTCAGAGAGAGTGTAATAGAGCGAGCATCCGACTCCCGCGAGAGCTGGTGGATGTCCCACATGGGCTGTTGCTGCTAGAAGTGTTAATCTCACTGAGGAGTTTAACCTCATCACCAAGTCAGGAAGAGAGGAAACCCTGAGCCTGTAACAAGCAGCAGAGTCAGAGCTGCAGTGCGAGTGCAGCTCTCCTTTTACATCAGGGCTTGCTCTGGCCATGTGTGCACCATAGACACCTGTTCTGTGCAGGGCTTCAAACAGCGGCTTAGCAGAGTTAGCCCCATATACACTGAGCAGCACAGTAAGAAGTGCAGAGGGGAGAAAATCCTCCTACCGAGGAGCTTCTGTGGGGGAGGGGAGAGGCGCTGACTGCGGGTGGTGAGCAGCAAGATGAGACAGTGCCCCAGGAGGAGAGGGGAGAGTGCAGGGTGGGAAGGTGACTGAGAGAGTTAGTACTTACAGGAAGATGTGAAGTGCTGCTGTGGGTAGGGGAGAGAAGTGCTGAACAGCAGTACTGGGTACATGGTGCCTCAGGAGGAGAGTGCCCTATGAGTGGTCTTGTAAGTGGAGTGGTGCTGAGAGGAAGAGGTGAAGTGCTGCTGTGGTGGAGGGGAGTTTAGATAATGGGGAAACACATTTATGAAGAGACAGATGAGAGGGGAGCTTTATAGTGAAACAAGTGACTGGTTCTGTAATAGCACACGTGGTTGAGTGGTGCTGCAGTGAGAAGAGATGTAGCTGTGGGGAGGTAGGGATTATGGTGGGAGTGCTGCAGGGAGAAGAGATGAAGCTGTGGGGAGGTAGTGATGATGGTGGGGTTGTGTAGAAAGAAGAGATGGAGCTGTGGGGAGGTAGTGATGATGGTGGGGATGGTGCAAGGAGAATCGATGGAGCTGTGGGGAGATAGGGATGATGGTGGGGTGCTGCAGGAAGAAGAGATGGAGCTTCTGGGGAGCTAGGGATGATGGTGGGGTTGTGTAGAAAGAAGAGATGCAGCTGTGGGGAGGTAGGGATGATGGTGGGAGTGCTGCAGGGAGAAGAGATGGAGCTGTGGGGAGGTAGGGATGATAGTGGGGTGCTGCAGGGAGAAGAGATGGTGCTGTGGGGAGGTCGGGATGATGGTGGGGGGCTTCAGGGAGAAGAGATGGAGCTGTGGGGAGGTAGGGATATTGGTGGGGGTGCTGCAGGGAGAAGACATGGAGCTGTGTGGAGGTAGGGATGATGGTGGAGGTAGTAGTGCAGAAGGAAGAGATGGAGCTGTGGGCAGGTAGGGATGATGGTGGAGTAGTAGTTCTGATTTCACTTGTTTTAAATAATGCACATAAAGTCTGGCCTGCTGGTCAGTAATATTAGTGCAGTTGCTGATGAGTAGTGCCATGCAGATTGTCCCCTGCATGCAGTATAACCTTATATGTGTTAGGAGTTTATAGCAGCACTGAGTCTTTCCAGCAGCGCTCGACATGGCCCCGGCTATAAAAATAAGAAGACCTCATGCTGTCGGACAACCCCAAAATACCCCTTCTTCTGTTTCCATGTGACTCAGACTGCTTGACATAGCGAAGGACAGAGGTAAGGGCATTTTGTGCTTGTATGACATTTTATTCATGTGTAGTTACATGCTTGTATGCAGTAAGTTCGTTTTAGGCTATTTGTATTCACCAGGGAAAAATACTAAGCATATCCATAGAGGACAAAAGAGTGTTCCTTTGATCTATGTATGTGTGTGTTGGACTTTCCTTTCTCTTTACCATATGTAATTGCAGAGCAGACTGCACTAGTGTGTATGAAAAGTGGTAAAAAAAGAAAAAACAAAATACAATTTGGTGCAGAGGAGCCAGCCTGCCTCTGGAGGGAAACTGATTGCAGGATGTGGTTCCACTATTGCTGGATGGGGAATCCGACGTCCAGAAAAGATGGGTGATGCCACATCCGCTTTCAACTTTTCTCCAGAGCTGTTAGACTATTGTGACATGTAAAATTGTGGGCGTGGTTTATACAAATCTCTAGATCTCCCTGATGGACACTTTCAAAAGTTGGCAAGTATGAGCTGACGGGTTCCGCGGAGCAGGGAGTGCTCGCTCCCTGCTAAGCAAAGAACTCCAGTGAGCCGCAAGCAGGCCTGTGGCTCTCCAAAGTTTTCAGCACAGGTAGTGTGAGTAAGTCATCACGCTGCCTCCGTGGCTTTATGACGTCATGCCGCCTGTGCTGGGAAGAAGATAGAGCCCAGCGGGAGCTTTAGGGAGCATAGGAAATGTGAGTACTGTTATTTTTTATTTTATATATTCCCTATTACATGCCTAACTATATACTGGGGTCGTATAACTACCTATCTATATACTGGGGCCATATAACTAGCTATATACTGGGGGCCATATAACTACCTAGCCATAAACTAGGGGCAGGGGTGTAACTAGAGAAGCCAGGGCCCCAAAGAATTCTTTAGGATGGGCCCCCTATCTCCCCCCACCTTGCCCACCTCCCTGACCACGAACATTTACCAGGACATGCTGTTAGATAATACAAGGTGTAAATACCTCACCATACATATCACTATCATACTGCTACCAATACCAATACTACACTACTACATATGGACCTGATTATACCGCCAGAACATGACCACAAATTACCACCACAAAGTGACTGAATAAAACCCCTACACTATTACTGATCAGTGCACAAAGACCAATAGTACCGCCATATAGTGACCATATAGTGGTATATACCAGTGTACACAGGCTCTGCAGACTGTATATAACCACCATACAGTGACCATATAGTGGTAGATTGCAGTGTACACAAACTATGTGATTAAAGCGTAGTTACATCTTGTGACTCACAGGTGACGTCTCTCTGACGAGTCGTTGACTTTCCCTTTTGTTCTGCATCCGGTCCAGACTGCCATGGTGACATCTCCTGACCACTTGTCCCTGGAGATTTAGACACAAATACCTAGAATCCTCACTTTTCCAGCACTTCACTCCCTGGCTATATGGTGTCCATTTAGGCAGGTAGGGTTTAGATAGGCTATAGGGGGCCCCAGATAACCCAGGTTTAGGTAGGCCATAGAGTCCCTATATAGGCAAGCAGGGTTTAGGTAGCTATAGGGAGCCATACATGTAGACAGGGGTTAGGTGGGCTATAGGGGCCATATAGTTAGGTCGGCAGGGTTTAGGTAGCTATAGGGCCCCATATAAGTAGATAGGCAGGCTTCTGGGGGGCTAGGTAGGCAAGCTTTAGGCGGGCTATAGGAGCTATATAGGCAGCCTTAGGGGGGGCTAGGTAGGCAAGCTTTAGGCGAGCTATATAGGCAGGCTTAGGGGGGCGCTATATAGGCAGGCTTAGGGGAGCTTTAGATAGGCAGGCTTAGGGGGCTTTAGATAAGCAGGCTTGGGGGGCTTTATATAGGCAGGCTTAGGGGGGCACAATATAGGCGGGCTTAGGGGGGCTTTAGATTGGCAGGCTTAGAGGGGCTTTAGATAGGCAGGCTTGGGGGGCTGTATATAGACAGGCTTGGGGGGCTATAGATAGGCAGGCTTATGGGGGATTTAGATAGGCAGGCTTGGGGGGGCTTTAGATAGGCAGGCTTGGGGGGTGTATATAGGCAGGCTTAGGGGGGCTTTAGATAGGCAGGCTTAGGGGGGCTTTAGATAGGCAGGCAGGGCAGATAAAATAAGAAATAGTTTACTTACCTCGGTCCACGCTACCCCGATGCGCTGCGCTACAGCCTCTCTGCTCAGCGCGGGCGCGTTGCCCACGTCATCACAGAGAGCCGGCAGGGGAAGTAGCAGAGCGGAGCGAGTGTCGCTCCATTCTGCTACCTCTGGGCAGCACTGCCTCTGAACGCTCGGGCCGGAGGGCCCGGGCGTTCAGAGGTAGCATGCACCGGGCCCCGCAGCTCTGTTATGTTCACTGCCGGCGAGCACAGGAGCGGCATTACCGGGGTAGCAGACGTGATAACAGCTGCCCTTAGGCGCGGGCCTCCTAAGCGACCGGGCCCCGTGGCAGTTGCTATGTCTGCTACCCCGGTAGTTACGCCACTGACTAGGGGCCATGTAACTACCTAGCTATATATTGGGGCCATTTAACTACCTAGCAATATACTGGGGGCCATATCACCTTCCTAGCTATATACTTGGACCTACTAGCTGTCTAGCTATATACTTTGGCCATATTACCTACCTATACTGGCAGCCCTATTACCTGCCTAGCTATACTGGGGATCCTATTACCTACCTATACTGGGGGCCTTATTACCTGCCTAGCTATACTGGGGGCCATATTACCTATCCACATACTGGGGGACCCTATTATCTATATATCTACCTACTGGGGAACATATAACCTTTATATACCTTTATACCTAGCTACCTACCGAGGAGACCTATATACATGCCTACTGGGAGTGGGTCTATAGAGGAACTCCTAATCCCACACAGCAGACACCTGGCTTTTCTATCATACCCCCAGTAGGAAGGTAGGTATATAGGGGCTGGAAAAGGGAGAATTCTAAAATGTTTGCGTGGAAAATTCTGCAGAGTTGAGTCGTGGCCGGTCTGGGCCGGATGGAGAAGAGAAGGGAAAGTGAATAACGTCTCCTGTAAGTCCCTAAATGTAACTTCAGTGTAATCACTTTATTTCTGCAGAGCCTGCATACAACTAGTTTCTAACACTATCTGGTCCGTGTATGGCGTTAATATAAGTCTTCAGAACCTGTGTACAACTGATAGTCAGATGTGGTGGTCGAATTTTGTCATGGTCTGGCAATATATATGGTCTTGCCTTAGGTAGTAATAGTTTTGGGTCTTGGTTTTGTAGGAGTTTTTTTAGTATCAATTATTTGTATGGTATATTTGCTCCATGTACCGGTGTATTATTTGGTGACTGTTGTTTATAAGTTATTACATTGTCATATCGAAGTGAGCACTTTTGAAAAAGCAAATTTGCCAGTGTTGATTTTCATTGACTGCTGAGGGGATGAACACGCTCTATGTGGAAAATGCAGAAAATTAGTGACAGAAAAATAGGTTTTCCTCTCTGTAAAAATACATGCCGCAGTTCACAATGTGGCGTGAAAAATTCCGTGTGCACCCAGCCCTACAGAGAAAAACAACGCAAAGGGCCCAAGCCCCGGATGTTTTGGGACCCTAGTAACGCCCATGCTTGAATCTGTGCAGAGTACAATGAAATCGCAAGACTGTGAAAGCATTCTGGAGTGAAATGTGCTGCCCTGTGTAAGATAGCTTAGACTCTGGTCGCTGGTCATGGGTTCTCCAACAGGAAAATGACCCAAAACACACAGCTAAAAACATCCCAGAATGGCTAAGAGCAAAGTATTGGACTATTCTGAAGTTGGCTTCTATGATTCCTGATCTAAATCCTATTGTACATCTGTAGAAGGAGCTGAAACTTGCAGTCTGGAAAAGGCACCCTTAAAACCTTTTGCAGCAGGAGCAGTTTACTCCCAGTGGAGTGTGACAAAGCACCTATGGATAGGTGTCAAAGTCCAGGGTCCTAAAACATCAGGGGCACAGCCCGTTTGTGTTACATTTTTCTCAATATGACTGGGTTCACGCAGCCTTTTTTACAGCATATCGCAAACTGTAGTATGTATTTTTGGGATTAAAAAATCATATATTTGTATAGATATTATACATCTCCTTAGCATTACAATGTATAATGAAAATCAGTGTTAACAAATTTCCCTCTTTAACCCCTTCACGACCCTGGGCGTATGAGTACATCTTAGGGCCGCTCAGGGGCTTTGCAGGGGGATCGCACCGCAACCCCCCCGCACAGCCGGCAGGTGTTAGCGGCAAATCGCCGCTAACACCAGGCAGTAACAGCGCCGGCGGGTGGCTCCGCCCGCTGGCGCTGTTATACCCATCAGACACTGCGGCAAAGATGGCCGCGGCGTCTGAATTAACGCCGATCGGTGAGGTGTGTATCAAACACCTATATTACTAACACTGAGATAAAATGGTACAAAAACACAAAGAAATGACAAAAACAGTGTTTATTTAAAGAAACACTCCCCGACTCCAGCCCTTTTTATTAAATACATTGCTTCAATGCTGCTTCAACATAGTCTACTGAATATGATGTAGTCCAAAAGGGAAAGCTGCAAAAGTAAACAAAAACACTACATACAGATGGGATATACTATCTAGTTCCCATAAAAGCAACCGACTTTCCTATGATAGGAAAACTTGGTACATGCTGTGGAGGATATGATATCACCCAGCTTTCCTGGATGTCAAATAAACTATCTTGCACCCAAGGAACCTAGCTGAAATCCCCCACAGCAAACACTGAGCTTACCTATTATAGGAAAGCTCAGAGCCTGCTATGGGGGATTCGGCATCATTCAGCTTTCTTATGTAGACCATGCATTAGATATAAAGGTATATAGATCTCCCATTAGATAGGTATACAGACCCCTCATTAAGTAGGTATATAGGCACCCCATTAAGTAGGCAGGAAGGTATATAGGCCTCCCAGTAGGCATATTGGATTCTCCAGTAGGTAGGTAGCCCCCTCAATAGGTGGGTATATATAAACCCTTGATAGATAGGTATATAGATCACCTCAGTAAGAAGGTAGTCATATAAGTCTCCTCAGTAGGTCGGTAAGTAGGACTCCTCAGTAGTTATATCGGTCCCCACAGTATTCAGGCATATACCCCATAGTAGGTAGGTAGGAAGGTATATAGACCCCTATAAAAATACCTCTTCCTGTTCCTGAGCTTTGTGGGCTAGTACATGCAGCGACGCACACAGTCTTAAATCATATAGCTTACAACACTTTTTTCGTGCAGCAATCAGACTCACAATTCAAAAGCAATGTTTGATATTCATTAGTTGATTTTCAGTACATTTTAATTTTAATATTTTTTTCAGTTTCAAGTTATTTAATTGATCAAAGTGGGATCTCTTTTCTTTAACAATTTTTTCTATGGGTGTATAATTTCTATATGTATGCTACAGGTTCTTTGACAGTTTTTCATTAAGTTTTTGAGCTAAAGCCAGTGTTGGATTCAAAAGAAATGGGAAATATAAATAAAGAGCTAATACTTTTTTGGCTCAAAACAGATTTGACTCAAGAAAACTGCGAGAACTGCAGTGGGAAACCAGCCTTAAGGTTTAAAGTTAAAACTAATTGGGGACCTCAAAATTAGTGAATGCAGAGAACATGCATTTGACTACATGTGCAATTTCTTGCCAGAAGAAATGAACTGCATTAAAGACTTTACTTGTAGAAAAGTTTCATATATCTAATCCACATTTTATGATTTCACTTTTTATTCATTCAATTTTGTCTGCTC
The DNA here is from genome assembly GCA_025379985.1 of Phyllomedusa bahiana. Lineage (NCBI taxonomy): Eukaryota > Metazoa > Chordata > Amphibia > Anura > Hylidae > Phyllomedusa > Phyllomedusa bahiana. The sequence continues at coordinate 18,320 of JAODAL010001841.1, forward strand.
AAAATCAAATTACTTTCAGGTATGGAAACTTAATAGGTGAAGCATTCATTTATTTTCAAAAATTACATAAAATCAAACTGACACTTCTTTTTATATAAGCTGAAAAACTTGATCATAGGTCACATTTTAAAGAAAATCAAAATGATTTGCATGTTGAAACAAAAAGCTAAATGAGTTGAAAAGTTAAATGTAATATTTTTTAATTTATTTTTATAATATGTACATTTGGTGTATATAGACTCGAAAATAATGTTGAGCAAACAGTAAAATGTTCTAGTTCAATTAGAACCTCAAACTTTTGTGAGTTTGGTTCAAAATTCTATTCGAACTCAAACTTCAAAACCCATTAAAGTCTATGGGAGAAGATGTTCTGGTAAATGTTTATACCTATACAGGTGAGGAGAAGTGAAGAAAATTTGTCTCAGAGGGACAGAAAAAAATTGAGAGGCTCAAATACTTCATTCCTTTCAATGGCTAACTGAAAAGATGAGGACAGCTTGCAAGCAGGGGCATAGCTATAGGTGGTGCAGCGGTAGCAGCTGCTATGGGGCCCTGCATCCTGAGGGGGCCCAAAAGCCCCTTTGACACATAGGAGATTTGGAGACGGTGTGTTATACAAGTACTGAACCCTCAAAACTGCAAAAACAGAACTTTTGGGCACTGAGTATGATTTAGCAAATCCATGCATTCTGTATAATATATATCCGTGTATATGAGAATTAGGTGTTATGTGAGCCTGAAAATGTTGCCAAATAACAGCTTCTAGGTCTGGGAAAGATGCAGCCAGCAATACCAAACTCCCTAACTATTGATATCTATGGAGAGGAAAATGCTATCTAACTAAGAGCAGTCTGTACAGTACGGAGAGTGAGCTGAAAATGGCATTCACAAGGCAATACAGTGAAGTATATAAAACATGGTCATGTGATTTTAGCAGCCATTGACACTTCTCTGTGCTCTGCACTGATTGGATGGCTGCCAAAAGAGCAGAAAGGTGATTGGATGGCTGCCAAAAGAGCAGAAAGGTGATTGGATGGCTATCAAAAGCGCAGAAATCTGCTGAAAACGAAACTGAGAATAGCATGTCGAACTAGAACTAGAACTTTACTCGAACGAACAGTAAAATGTTCGGTTCCAGTTCTAAAAATTCGAAAAGTTCTACTAGAACTTAACTTTTCTAGAACAGGTCGATCAACACTACTGGAGAATATTTATATTGTATTTTTACTATTGGTTGCGCAGTCAAAATTGTATCCCCACCCCCAAAACATGTACAAACCCCACCTTTCTCCCTGCAACCCTCAGGAATATATACATATATTTCTAGTCATTTTCAGACAGTAGGTGGTGGTTGAGGGAGAACAATGCCATGCCATTCACTCACCAATATAGGGGAGAGTGTTTGAAGCCCTGTTGAGGAATGTACAGCATGATGTGGGCAGTAACAATTAGGGGGAGGAAGCTCTCCAAACTAACTCCACTATGGCCTGTACTGAGCGGTGTGGTACATGGATATGAAATAGCATGCAGACCATGCTGATGTAAACAGTAACGAATGGTCTGACGAGACACTTTCTCACCTTTCTTAAACAAGGAGTTGTGTGGCATTCGCCATCTGGTTCCGCATTCTTTACCATGAAGCAGTCATCAGTGTGGGATGTACCCAAAAGAAGACCACTTCTTTGCCTTTCTGTGACTCTTCCAGTCTCTCTGTGTCTCTGTTCCAACTTGCTGGTGACACTGTAATACTCTACACTTAGGGCGACATGTATGATCGGGAGTTGCGCCTGTTTTCTGGCCCGGGAAAAACGGCGCTTCCATCAAACCCCCTTTTGGGACGCAGTGATGCGGGTTAGGCGCACCTTGCCATTTGCAGGTTATAAAGGGGCGTGAATGGGCGCGGTGTGGGCACCCGGGGCGGGACGCATAAATTGAATTTTCGAGGATGCATGATCGCGGGTCGGAAAAGTGCGGGCGATTGCGCGCTCGACAGCCCCGACAGGCAGCCTAGTTGAAGCGGGTCATATGGGGAGGAGGCGAAGTGGAGGAGAAGTAAAATGAGGGAAAAAATATACTAAAGATCCCCAGAAATAAATCTCGCTCCGAAAGGCATGGAGTAAAATTTAAACAAAAAAATTTTTGTTAGGTGTAAAACATTATTGAAAAAGAGCTCAAAACCCTTTTTAAAAAAAAATAAAAAAAAATCACTTTCAAAAAATCAAGAACGCCGCAACCGCAGGAATTAGGATCTTGGAAACTGCCAGGAAATATAGTAATTCAAATTCTGTAAGCTCTTTCATTGGGCGGCATAAACCAGCCTCAGAAAGGACGACGGACCTTTTTTAAAAATAGGAGTAATTTGACAATCAAAAGGGAAAAGGCAGGACAGTTTGAAAAACGTAAAAAAAAAACAGAAAAAAGTGATTGGTTGAAGTGCGGGGGGGTTTGGGATCCCGGCCAAAACAGAGCGCGAGCTACTTTGTCCCTTGTAGTTATGGGGAAATCGGGGCACTGAAATCGTTTTTATTAGGGGTCAAATATTTTTGTAAAAGAGCTCAAAAAACCCTTTTAAAAAAAACATAAATAAATAACAACGGTTTTTCGCCATCCTGGGGTACATCGGGGAAATTTTGATTAGAAAATTGCCGGAAAAAACAGTAATTCAAATTTGTAAGTTTCTCATTGGTCGGGTTAAACCAGCCAATCAGAATAGGAGCGACGTGAACCTTTTAACCTATGGAGAAGTATTGACCCCTCAAAAGACAAAGGGGGACAGTTCAAAATAAGTAAAAAAGGCGAATTGAGCTGTTGTTTGAACTAGCGGGGGGTTGGCTTCCCGGGCCAAACGAGCGCAAACACTTTGTTCCATTGTTGTCTAAGCAGAGATCGGGGGGTATGAAATCCGGCGCTCGCTCCAGAGACATGGAGTTGATCAAAAAAATGTTTTTATTGGGTAAAAATATTATCTAAAAAAGAGCTCAAACTTCTATAAACATACATACTCAAATCCCTAAAAAATGCGTTTGTCCCCGAGCCGGGCACTCAGGAATTGGATTTGTAAATTCCCGGGAAATAAGTAATTCAAATTCTGTAAGGCTTCTCATTGGCGACAGAAACCAGCCCAAACAAATAGGGGGCGACGTGACCCTTATAAGCTATGGAGTAGTATTGACCAATAAAAAAAAAGGGAGGACAGAACAAAAAACAGTAAAAAAAAGGGAGAAAAGAGTGATTGGGTTTAGACCCGGCGGGCGAAAAATCCACCAATATATGTAGTGCGTCTATTTTTAGAGGAGCAGGAAGGGCGCGAAGAAGGGGCCCCTAAAAGTTATTACTGTTTTGGGGGGAAATATTCTAGTAATGTGATTGGTTGGGGGGAAGAGGGGCTCTTCCTGCTTAGCCAATCAGCGGGTGAGCTACTTATCTCATAGACTTCAATGGGGAAAAGAAATGCAGAGCGACCTCTGTTTGTGATTGGCTAAGTTAAAAGAGGCTCGGTTATTTGGCCAATGGGAGAGCGAGCGACGTCTTATGGGTTTTTCTAATGAATCTATAATAAAACTATACATGGCAGAAATCAAATGATAAGACTCACGAAGTTGTGCCAATGTGTATATAAAATGAACAATAATATGGGTGTAACGAAAATAAACTAATAAATATTAATTCAATAAATTCATTTTTATTTCTTTAATTTTGTTAGCTCCATATTATTGATCATTGGCTAACGAAATTAAAGAAATTAAAATGAAATAAAAAAAAAAGAAAGAAAGAAAAATGACAGTAATAACTTTTAGGGCGCCCTTCTATCGCGCCCTTCTTGCTCCACACAAATAGAACAATACTTATGATTGGTGGATTCATATCTGCCGCCTAGTCTCAACCAATCAGCTCTTTTCTGCCTTTTTTACTGTATTTTGAACTGTCTGCCTTTTAATTTGATTGGTCAATACTACTCCATAGCTTATAATGGGTCACTGTCGCTGATATTCTGAAATTTGGGTTTGGGTTTTTGCCGACTAATGGAGAAGTGCTTTCAGAATTTGAATTACTGTATTTCCCGGCAATTTACAATATCCCAATTCCTGATGTTGCGCCGGTCTCGGCGACAAACGCGTTGTTAGTATTGATGAGCGATTACGTTGACTATCGTCATCGGGTCGATAGTCGATATTGGACGCGTAATTAGTTCCAATAAGATATTCCGGATGAGAGATGAGAGAGAGTAGAATTATCGCCGATGTGACCATTATATGACGTCTTGAGAGAGTAGACTGGAAGAAAACACCTTCATAGATATTGAGATCACCCAAGAAGAGAGGGATTGGTAGAGAAGCTGGATTTAACATCCACAACAGTCAAAATGGATCACATGCTTAACTTTGCTTAGGATCTACATCACCTTAGGTTATAAAAGCCACAGAAAAAGATTAAATTTATTTATCACGAGACCAAGAATTCAACTATTATATAGAGAGATATCTTGCACACAGCATGGGACCTATTATTAAACTCAAGCCAATGTCTAGACAAATTAAAAGTGCCTGGGAAGGCAGTATGAGTTTGAACTCATCTAGAAGATTTAGTCTTGAACAGAGGACGCAATTGATATATCCTGTCGTGGAAACGCAGCCATGAGCCCCAAACCTGCATGTGACGCCTAGATAGAGTAGAAGATGAGTGCGCGGAAAAGGAGTCTTTGAACCACCATTTTAGTTGAATGGACATTAACTATATCTGTCTCTTGAGAAGATCAGATCGCAGAGAGTATGACCATGTAACTCTGGTCTGACCCACAGATTAAAAAGGATGGGAAAAGGAGTCTTTCACCACCATTTTAGTTGAAATGGACATTGCACTATACTATGTCTTACCTGATTCCGCAGTATGATACGCATTTAAATATATGTCTGACCGCCACTGAGATGATAGGAAACAAGTGCTCGGTACAAAGGTGTCTTGTGAAACCACCATTTTAGTTGAACTGGACATAGTAGTGACTTTGATTACTCTGAGATATATAGGACCGCAGTATTGCATTGAGAGAAATATGTCAAGTGTCCTCCATTAAAAAGTGCCGGGAAGGTGAGTTCTTTTATCAAGTATATCACCATGAGGAGTTTTGAACTGGACATTGTAACTTGTATTTCTGTCCTGTGTACCGCAGTATGGACCATTAAACTAGTCTGACCGCAGATAAAGATTAAAAAAGTGCTGGGAAAAGGAGTTCTTTCAACTTACCTCATTTGTTGAACTTGGTACATGACTGTACCTGGATTCTGTTTTCTCCACAGTATGGACCATTAATAAAATCTTGTCTGACCCACAGATTTTAAAATACAGTGCTGGTAAAAGAGTCTTTTGACCACACATCTTTTGTAGTTGAACTGGACATTGACGCTAGTAAATACTGAGATTCCTCGGACCGCAGTATGAATAGAGATAAACATATGTCTGACCCCCAATTAGAAGAAAAGTGCAGTGAATTAGGAGTGATTTTCAACACATTTAGTAGTTTGAAAGACTGGGACAGTTACTATATCTGTCCTGTACCGCAGTATGCATTAAACTGTCTGACCCACAGATTAAAAAGTGTGGGAAAGGAGTCTTTACAACTACCATTTTAGTAGTAACTGGACCATTGACTGTACCTGTTCTGTATCGCCACATGTAGCAGCCAATAGAAACCTGTCTAGACCACAGATTAAGAGAGTGCTGGGAAATAGAAAGGAGTGTCGTTTTGCAACCACCATTTTGTTGAACTGGACATTAACTATATCTGTCCTGTCCGGCAAAATGACCATTAAACTGTTCGACCCACAGATTACAATAGTAACAGAAGTAGGGTGTCTTTCAACCACCATTTTTAGTTTCACTGGACTTTGACTATACCTGTTCCATGGGCAACTAGCATTGAGAGACACCAATACTCTGCATGACCCCCGACAATGAGAGATAGAGAATAGATAGTGCGGAGAGAAAAGGAGACTTTCAACAACATTTTAGTTTCACTGGACATCGGACTATTACTGTCCTGGGCCAACAGCATGACCCTAAACTGTTTGACCCACAGATCACAAAGTGGCACTCTGCTATTTGTACAGTGTCTGTCACTTAGTATATTTTTGGGTAAATGACAGTTGTTTACGCTGAAGATTAGACTTTTAGGGAAGTTTTTAGAGAAGATAGAGAGGAGAGAGTAGAATAGATTATTTATCATCAGTTGCTTTTTTTTTCAAGTGTGATAACATTAAAAATTACACCCTCCCTGCAGTTTTTAAAGGCATTTTTTCACAGTGTAGATGTGTTAATTCGTCCAGCACACCCCAATTAAAGTAGAATAAAAATGGTATCTGATAGATGAGATTCCCAAAACACTTTCTAGTTGAAAAGGTACAGAGTAGCCCTAGATCCTGAGGCTTTGGGGAGAGTGATTCAGCAATCATTCAATTGGTTTCTTTTTCCTTACGTCCTTTAAAAAGCACAGATGATCTTTCAGTGTAAGATAGGGACAGACTTCCTCTGGGAGAGATGATAAATGAGATGAGAGGACTCCCATGTAGTGACTAGCCAGGTCCTCAGTGAAATCGTTTAAGCCTCTAAAGATGTGGGCAATTTGTGTCAGCCCTGGGGCCCTTTTTTGACAACTACTTAACCTCACAGATATCACCTGTTTCTCGCTGAAATATGATTTTTAGTGAAATTTGAAGCTCTTCCTTGTTGTCCCCTAAGGTTGAGAGCTAGTGCTGCCGTCAGCCATCTGTTAACACGGAGGTCAGCAGCCAGGACAGGGTCTTACAGTGGGTGCTGGTGAGAGAGAATATATGGCTAGGCGTCTTGTCATCTATTAAAAACCGGAGGTCCAGCTGCCAGGGCCAGAACTTACAGTGGGTGCGTTGAGAGCCCTAGCGATTAGCGTCTGTCCCATTATTAACACGCAGGTTTCAGCGGCCAGGGCCTGGAGTTTACAGTGGGTGCGGTGGAGCCCAGGCGGCGTCCCATTCATCTATTTACACGGTAAAAATGCCCTTATGAACGCAGCACGAAAACAGTCGTTGCTGGAAAGCAGAGTGCGGAAGGTGAGCAGACCGATCACCAGACAGAGACCTCAGTATATATGAGTAGTCAAGATCCTGGGTAGCGCTTGCCCCTCCGTATGTGAGTGTGGAACGCCAATTGGAGCTAGTACGCTTGGAAATACTGGAGAGGTTGAGAACGCTCCTGTGTCCACCAGGTGCCCTTTTTCTTGGCATTCTTTTTCTCATTATACTCAACGTGACTGGAGGGAAATTGTCTCTGTTCATTTCGCTCTCTGTTCCGTGCTTCCATAATCCATTGATCCTCTGAATAACCTGCATCTGTGTCAAATCTTCTAGTGTACCTTCCGCCTGGATGTACAATTCAGAGGAATTTTTTTTACCAGCTATTTTGTAATGCACAAGTTTTTTTAGTAGTTTAATTCTAGAAAATCACATTTTTAAAATAGGATGGATTCCCACAATGTCTTTTTTATTCTCTTTTTTAAATTGTATTAAATGGGTTGTCTTCAATACCAGGGATTGCTAGCTATGTTAAAGATCTGCAAAAACAAGGGTCATTTTGACAAGAATAGTTTGTCCATTTACAGGTTGTGTTCCTAGCTATTTTCTGGTTTATGACAGCTCATACTAGAGACTCTCTTAGAAGCCACTCTTGACTCAATTGTGAGAAGAACAAAGAGAGAGAGACTGGATATAGAAAACACACAGTTTTTTTTATATATAGGCTGTAGTCTAGATAGATAGAAATTTACTAGCAATATATGCCCCAAAAATCACAAGCATGACCTTGAGCCACTTTTGATAATTGTTATGAAGAAACTAAATGTCTGTTAGATAGATACAATGCATTAGATTTAGAGTAGAGAATAAGAGAGTCCGCTGTGGTATTTTATGTGCGTGCTTGGTGTCACAAGACATAAAGAGATCTTGCTCCATAGGAGATATTCAAGAGCATGATATCTAAGTGAGAGACCATCTTTTGACAATTGTAGTAGATAGCAACAAATGTGTGTTAGAAACAATTTTTTGTTTAATAATAGGACCTGTAGTATAGCTGTATTGTCACAGCAAAATACCCCCGCAAAATTCAAAGCCATGAGACCCTTTGAGCCACTTTTGACAAATGTGTAAGAACAAATGTCTTGTTAGAACAACATTTTTTTTTATAATAGGACCTGTAGTATTAGCTGCATTCTACAGCCCAAATTGCCCCAAAAATTCAAAACATGGGACCCTTGACGCCACTTTTGACAATTGTGAAGAACATATGCTCTGTTAGAAACATCATTTTTTATAATTGGACCCGTAGTGTTGCTGCATTTCAAAGCAGCATGACCACCAAAAAGAAATTTAGGTGAAAAAAAAATTGAAGCTAGATTCAAGCCACTGGTGAGGGATAGAGTATGTGTGAGAGAGAGAAATGCATCATAGAGAAGCCGCCCTTTTAGGTTCCTAAGAAGAGGCCAGAGTATAGAGATAGAAGAGATGATATCTGCACGCAGTCAAAACATGAACTCAAAACCATTGACAATGCGAAAATTTCTAATAGATAAAGTGAGTAAATTGAATACTGTTGTTGTTGTGATGAAACCTTGCTGTCTTTTACAGTCTCCTCACAGCAAACCAGCAAAATGAACTGTTTGGGAACCGAGAAATAAAAAATTGCAGTAAGAAATGATCATTTAAAAAAAAAGTTTTCAATGAGGACCATTGTCTGTTTGAAGAGGGAATGTGAAAGTAGAACCAGAGACATCTAGATCGTGTTGACCTCGGTTAATTGGGGCCATAGAGATAGAGATAGATCAGAGAATCCATGCCTGTTGATCTTGATGAAAGTCAAACGATCCAATTATCTGTGGACAGCCGGATGCGTTATGTCTGTATTGACTCTTCCAGCTGTGCTGAAGGTCGCTCAGTAATGACGCTGGCTGTGAGCAGGACAAACACTCATATGGCGTGGCGGAGCGAGCTCGGGCCATTCGTCCCATTTTGGATTACCCAGAAGTCTATTTTAGAGAGAGAGACCGGAACACATTTGACAGAAAAACAATCGGTATGTTGAGTGACGCAGATTAGTTGTTTTGTCGTGTGTCATCCATGTGGATTTCTTAGCTTGTCTCTGTCTGTGTTGGATGTGTGCCCAGTATTACAAGCGTTGGTGAGGTGGTAATTAAAGGATGTGCCAGAGGTCGCACCCGAGTTTAGGCCCTCTCTGATAGACCTTGTCCTGCTGATTGCTGATGCCGCTACAGGCTACTTGGGCACTAACTTAGTGCTTTAGAGACAACAGTTCGCCTGATGGAGAGAAGAATCCTACCGTGTAAATTTTTGAGGAACGTTGAAGCAGAAGCAACAGCATTGTCTCCAGTTGATCAATCAAGCAAGGTCTCATTTCCTGCATTTTACTCTTATTTGGTTGGGTGGAAGGAAAGTGCTGAGTTTTGTTTTGTACCGGGGGTTCCAGGAGCGGGGAACCCAGTAACTGTTGTTATTTTGATGGCCCTTAATGCGAGGATCATGTTGGAGGACAATGGAGCATCCAAGCACTTCATGTGAGAGATGGAGGCCTTGGATTTCCCAAGCCTCTGGGTCGAGGAGGGCACTAGCAAACTGATCTTCCTATCTTCCTCCTCGTCCTCAATTCGCGCCAACCTCTTACCAAGGCAGGACGGTCGGTGACGTCGATGTCTTTGGAATAACCTCCTCCTCCGCTTCCTCCGGCCACAGCTTCAACACAGCCCTGACTCTGATCTGACGATATGCACCCTGAGAGCTGATGCGCCGCCTTCGCGCATTACGGCCTGGACCCGAACCACTACCTAATGAAGACCGATAAAATTGAGAAAACTGTCGGGCCTTGTGGGCTTCGCGAGAGAAAAGGCTTTGTGTCGAATCTGTGTCACGTCTCCTCCTCCGGTCGCTGGGAAGGGTCCCTGTTGTTTCTGGATGATCCAACGATCGTTCCAGAAACTAAGATCACCACAATGCTCTGCTGACAAATAGGGCATCGTTCCGATAGATAGAGAGACCATTTTGATGGCTTCTTCAAAACTGGCAAGGGATGGGGCAGAGCTTCTTTCCAACCTGCTCCTCTCATGGTGTCAACCCCGAGGTCCGCACGCTGCTTGTCAGGCCATGTGTCACTTCGTACTGCGTCATGGCATTTGCGCATGCTAGCCATCAATCGCTGGACGCATGTGGGGAGGGTGGAATTCCAGCATCGTTGCCACGTCAAATTGACGACGGTTGCGGGAGGCCGAGATGACCGCTGCAACGCAGCCAGGCGGGACGAAGCAGGGTGCGAACCGGTGGCAAGTGCGAAACTCAGACTTGAGCCTTCACTCAGCAGGCAGTTCCAGTCCCGGGTTAGCTCTTTAGAAAATTATGACAGAACCAAGTTTTATGACATTGCCAGCAAGGGATGTGCTCCAGATACCGCTTCTTAAGGGCGGCCAGCAGATTTCAGCCCGTTATCGTACAGACACTTGCCTGGCACAAGGTTCTTGTCACCCAGACCAGCGCTCGGTTCGTTGCGGAGAGCCGTCCACAGCTCCTGACCTGTATGTAGGACGGTCTCCAAGACAGATTTACATTTCAAACGGCCTGGTTTCTCTGGGCATTGATGCCACCAGAGGACATTGGGGGAAAGAGCCTGAACCATCCCTGACGGTTTTGAAGAGCATGCGCCAAGCCGAGAGCCACCGTCACCCCCAGGAGACATCCACCCAGCCTCACCCAGTGAGCTGTCAACAGAGAATATAGCGGCCTTGGCCATGCTTACTAGGGTCCAATGTGTCGGTGGTCAGATGGACTTTTCGGCCCAGATGCAGAACAACGTCGCTTGAAATTTTAGATGCACACTTGGCTGGCCAGGGCAGGGAGGATTTTCTGGCAAGAAAATGCCTGCTCGGCATCTGGTAGTCGGGGGCAGGCAGGGACCATGACGTGGCGGAACCCATCTGTGTCCTTCAGACGGAAAGGCAACATTTCCAAGGCAAAGCCTAGCAATGTCCGACATTCATGCTTTTGGCTTCTGGGATGTTTGGGTTAATGTGTTTCTTCCTGCTACCACAACATGGAAGACAGAATACTGGCTGCTAAGACTGGCCGCTGTACGGCCGTGCAGGTCGTCAAACTGGCGGGAATGAGAAGGGGTAGGATGAGGTCTTGGTGGTGCTGGTTGGTACTCGGGCAGACAGTGGAGGCTGAAGCGGGTGATCCCTGATCATGGACTCTGAGAGACATGGGCAGTGAGTTACGCCTTGGTGGTGGCGGAGGAGGAGGAGGCAGAGACAGAGGGTGTGACATTTGGGTTTTAGGGGCCCCGGGGTTGGTCTGGGCCCTTTTTTTGGGCCCAAATGTTTTTTTAAAAATTTTTAACTCATGCATTCCGCTGCCTGGGGACCCAACATGTTTTGGTGGTTTAACACCTTAAAATTCCTTTTGCATTAAAATTTTTGCGTTTACGGAAAAAAGGGGCATAAGGGCATTTGCTGGGGAATTTAAGAGGCCTGGGTTTAAAGAAGGAAAGGCCCTTTTAGAGGTCCTGGGAAACCTTTTTTACGGCGATAAGCGAAGAGCGGGGTTCTTTCTGACCATGGCTGGCGGAAAATTTATATCAGCGGGCTTATGGAAAGCCCTTAAAACCCCCTTTTTTAGGCGGGACCCGTACTGGGCACCTAAACCCCCAAGTCTTTCCCTTTGTCCAGTGGATGAAGCGCTATAAAAGGAAATTTGCTGAAAAACCACGTTTGGTTCCCCAAAGTCGTCACCCTCATCATCAACCCCAAGGGGGACTTCGTCCCTCCTGACATTCTGCATCCAGGAGCTGCGGGCAAAAAGCAAAAAAGGGGCTGGAAAAGGATTGCCGACCCCCCGGGATTTTTTTCGATTGGGCCGGGTTTTCCTTTTCCCCCCCCTGATTGGGATCAGTAAAATGGGGGGCAGGCGAGAAAAACATTTCCTTTTTGGGGCCCCTTGATCTTTTAACACGCTTTCTTTTACCCCAAACCCCAATTTTGTCATCAAAAGGGGGTCTTCAAAAAAGGATTATTTCCCCCCCGTTTTTGGGGGACATAGTTTACATTTTTGGGGGTCCTTCGCTTCATGGGGAAACGGTTTAAAGATAAAGCTGAAAAGGGTTGACATTTTGTGGGGAAAAGGGAGGACGAGGTGAGAAGACTGGTTTATGGGAGGTTGCATTAACCACTGAAGGGAAAAAATTGGGACCCCTATTGTTAGGAGAATTGGTTCACAGGGGCCCCTTTTACCCTCGATGACAAAGGGCCCGAAATTCCCCGCAAACCCACAATCCTGGCTTGTTTTGGTTTTTCGTCCAGACTGGAAGGACAAACCCATTTCGAAACCCCTACCTCCCAAATTTTTCCCAAACCCCCCTCTTTGTTTGCTTTACCACCTGCATTTAGGGGAATTTTTTGAAAAAATTTAAAATTTTGGGGGGAAAAGGGAAGGGAAAAAGTTTTTTGGAAAGTCTCTTAAAAAAAGAAATTCAAAACCCACTATTTTCAAAAAACCCTCAAAATCAAAAACAAAATTGCTGGATTTAAATTTTAATTTTCAAGGTGGCCCCCAACAAATCTGGACTGGGCAAAAGTGCAAAAAAAACGTATCTGAAATGTATATTGGGGTAATAAAAAGGTATTTTTTTGGGGAAACCCATCAATTCAAACCGTGGGGGGAAAAAAACCCCAATTGCTGGATTCAAATTTTCCCGCAAGGTTTTCTAAACAACAAATCCCGGGCTGGGCAAAAAATTTCCAAAAAAAAACGTATCTGAAATGTATACGGATAATAAAAGGTATTTTTTTTTTTGGGGGAAACCCTTTTTAATTCACCCGTGGTAATACACAATTTTCTGGATTCCCAAATTTTTAAATTTCAAGGGACCTCAATCAAAAAAAGATGAAAAAAGGGGAAAAAATTAAAAAGAACACCTATCCTGGGAAAAGTATACTTTATAATCAAAAATAGGTTTTTTTACCTAACAAATAGACCTGCCCGTTTTTAGAAAAAAATTTTCTGTATCCCAATTTAAGTTAAGGCCCCCCAAAATCCAAGTAAAAATTTTAACAGTAAAAAAGTTAATTTTTAAAGCTAAAAGCAATTTAAAGTCTGTAATACCCAAAATCCAGTATTCTTTAAAGAGCTTTGGGTTTTGTTCCACCGCGGGCCCCCCCCCCCTTTCCCGCCCCCTTTTTGGGGACTTTTTTCAGCGGGAGAATTTTTCCCTTTTAAAAATTTTGCCTAACTTTCCTAAAATCTGCAAAAACTCTTTATCTAACTGAGTTCTAAGGATCAAAAGTAAAAAAATTAAGCTGTCCCCTGTGAAAAAAATAGAATAATTTCGGGTGAGCTGTTTTCACAGAGGCAAAAACCGGGACGTCCCTTCTGCTTTGAGTCCGACACACACTGATCATGAACAGGGAAAAAAAAAAGGGCATGTGATTTTTCAGCCATCGCAAACCCTACACACCCCGTCCCTACGTCCCCACACACAACTCACCCCCGCCCCTATTTTTTGTAAGCTAAATTTTTTGGCCGCCCAAATTTACAGAAAGCGCCGAAAATGTGCGATTTTAATAGATTATGCACAGTTTTTAAACCCTTTAATATTATCCCCAGGGATTAAAAAAATCCGTTTCAAGGAAAAAATTCCCGTGCCTTTTTAATTTTGTCGATAATTTTTTTCAAAAAACTTTTTTTTTTAAAATCATACTCCTTGTTCCCAGAGCGGGAGCGTGGGGATTTCATTGCCCCGTTTCTCTTTTTTGACTAAAATTGGAAAAAAAGTAGCTTGCGCTTTGTTTGGGGGGGGGATAGAAAAAGCCCCCGCTGTTAAAAAAACCCTTCAGCTTTTTTTCTCCCTTTTTTTTACTGTTTTTTGAACTGCCCCCGCCCTTGTTTTTTGTTTTGGTCAAAAAACTTCCCCATAGCTTATAATGGGCCCAATGTCGCCCCTATTTGTTTGGGTTTGGGTTTTTTGGGCCGCCAAAGAGAAGGGGCTTTACAAAATTTAAAATTACTGTTTTTCCCAAAAAAATTTTTCCCAAGACCCAAAATTTCCCTGTGTTTGCGGGTTTTTAAATTTTTTTTAGTAAATTTTTTTAATGTATTTTTTGGGAAGGTTTGAGCTTTTTTTCAGAAAAAAATGTTTTTAAAACCTAATAAAAATGATGTTTTTGACTCAAACCCCATGTCTCCGGACCTGAGGCTGGAGTTTTTATTTTTTGAGCGATCTTTTTCACCCCGGGCCCACTTTATTAGGTTTACCCCATGTTATTTAAGGGTTGGACCCCCTTTTCCCTTTCAGAACTGCCCCCAATTCTTGTGGCATAGATTCCCCCAAGGGGGTTTTTTGAAACGATGTCAATTGGGTACCAAGGGGCCCAAAAAAGGGTCCCAAGGAAAATTTTCCCCCACACCATGACACCACCACCCCACCCCTGAACCGTTGATAAAAGGGCGGATGGACCCATGCTTTCTTTTTTGTTGAAAAAATTCTGACCCAAATTTCCGAATGTCCCCAGCGAAATGGGAAAATCATCAGAAGGGCAACTTTTTTCCCAATCTTCTACTTTTCCAATTTCCCGTTTGAGTTGGGTTTTAAATTGGGGCCTCATTTTCCTGTTATTAGTGGAAAGGAGTGGGCCCCGGTGTGTTCTTCTGCTGCTTTTTACCCCTCGGGCCTCAAAGTTGGCCGAAACTGGGGTTTAGAGTTGCTCTTTGCCCTCCCTTTGGTTGTAAAGGGTGGCTATTTGAGCCCTTGTTCCCTTTCTTTCAGCTGGGAACCGTTGCCCTTTTCCCCTTTGCCCCTTTTGGCTTCAAAAAGGCTTTCCGCCCACAGGCCCTGCCGCCACTGGTTTTTTTTTCTTTTTCGGAACATTCTCTTTTAAAACCCTAGGATGGTTTTGTGAATGAAAAACCCTGGAGATCCCCTTTTTCCCTGAAATAAAAAGACCGCCCTTCGGCCCAACAACCAGGGCCACGTTAAAAAGGCATCAAATCCCTTTTTCCCCCATATTTTTTTGTGGGTTTTGGGAACGGGCAGGAGATTTTTTCTTGACCATGTCAATCCCAAAATGCACTGGGGTTCCCGCCTTGTGATTGGTGTTTTAGAAATTAAGTGTTAAGGGAGCAGTTGGCAGGTGTCCCTAATAAAGTGGCCGGTTTGGGGGTGTTATTTTCATTTTAAATTTTTATGACCATTTTTTCACTTTATTTTTTTAATTTTTTAGACAGTTTTGATTTTTTCTTTTATTCATTCATTCATTTGAAAGACAAACTCTTTTTGCTATTCACTAAAAATTTTTTAATAAATTTCTCGCTCTTTTCCCAGCTTGCTTGAATCGGATTACTTTGGCGCAGCCCTTTGGGCCCCAAATTTCCGCATGCGCCCCCAAAACCCAAAAGGGGAAAGGCGCGGGGAAAATTTTTCACAAACATTATGAGGCCCCTCACTAGGTGGCGAATCTTAGGCGCAGTCCCGCACGGGCCCCTAAGTCCCGCACGTCCCTCACACACTGGCGAGGCGGGGAAAAACCTTTTCACCAATGTTTGGCGCCCCCTCCTCGGCGGTGTTTTCTTGGGGCGCATTTCCCGGGCCCCTTGCGCCTAAGTCCCACATTGCCCCTAAACCCCTGGCGAGGCGCAGGGGATTTTTATGCTTTGTATGAGCGCCCCCTCTGGGGGCCGGCGAATACTTTGGAGGCACAGTTTACTTTAAAAAGGGGTTTTGGAAAAACGTGCACCCCGATGCCCGAGTTTCTTTAAATGTCGCCCTTAGTGTCCACTTCCATCTTAGAGCATTCTGCTTCAAGCCTCGCAATGGCGAGGCCCCTTTTGACCCATTTTCCCAAGGTGCTGTCTTGGCCCTTTGATTAAAACGGGCATGAAAAGGGGGCCCCTTTTTTTTTCTTTCCAATTAAAATTTGATCTCCTAAATTTATTGGGTGTTTTCAAAAAATTTTGTTTGTGAATTTTGCCTTTTAAGTTTCCTTGTTAGAGGCAGCCCGTTGTGAAAAAAGAACTGAAATATTAAACCCGGTTTGGTCATGTGCATTCAAAAAATTAAAAGATGGTCGCATTTTTTTCTTTTTAAATTAAAATTTTTCTTGAGATTTTTTTGTTTATTTAAAGTTTAAAACCAAAACCCAAAATGTCCCTAACTTTTTGTGATTTGTGTTTATTAGCCCATACTTTAAAATTTTTTTTGGTGACTGTCAAAATCCCCCAATTGATTAAAAAATGGGAACGTTTACTAAATGTCTAAAAATTTAAACTTAGGCTACAAAGGTTTTTTAGATTCTCAAAATTTTGGGGCCAAACTTTTGGTTGCCCCAAAAAATTCCCTTTGCCAAAAATTTTTTGTGTATATGTTCCCTTTTGGCCAAAACCCCCTTTTCCTTTTTAAAACCCAAACCCATGTTGTTGTAAGTTTAAAACTTTTCAGATTTTAAAAAGGTTTTAAAAATGTTTAATAAATTGTCTCCAATGGGAATCCCCAAAAAAGTGCAAAAATATAGCATATTTTAGCACATTTTATGCAAGAATTTAAGCACCAAAACTGTAGTAAAACTGCCCCAATATATTTTTCTTACTTAAAAGGGTTTAATAAAATTCAGTATACACAAAATCATGTTTGTGTATGGGGCGGGCCCATAGTTTCTTAAGAAAAAAAAAGAAAGAAAGCAGAACCTGTTTTCCTAAATAGAAGAGCTAAAAAGGGAAAATGACAGTGTATAAAAGTTTACAAATTTAAAAAACATTTTTGCCACTTTTGAAGCTCAGTCCCTAAAAAATATTTCACTTTTTACTTTTTTAAATTACTTTTTCGCTATTCCCGGGACATTTTTCCCCCCAAGTTGGAAAAAAAATAAAAAGGGTTCAGATTGAAAAGGGAATTTATACAAAGACACCAACTTGATAGGTGGCAACCAGGTACTGGTTTGGGATTGCTGAGAGACATAGTGCATCAGCACAGGGAAAAAAATTCCCAGGGGGCTTAAAAAGCTTGGCCTTTCGGGCTTTTTCAAAATGATCAAACTAAAGCACCTTTTGCTGGACAGTTAGACATTTTCCATTGCTCAATTTTCTATACAGACTACAACTGCTTCTCTTGCAGTCGGGTCCCCTTAGTTCCAGCCCCCTTTAAAGCAGACAAATTAAAAAAACCTTAAGGGGAATTGCTCTCCTGGGTTTCCTTCTGGGAAAATTTAGGTAGGTTTTTATTCCCCTCAAACTCTCAAGACTTCAGTGGCCTATTTCTCCATCGGCTTCAGCCCCAATCTAGTGATTCCAAAAAAAGGGTTTCTTTTTTGTTTTTAAAAAATAGAGGCCCCCCCAAAACAGGGACTTTTTGGGTCTCATGAATCCTGGGACCACAAAGTGTCTATTTTTTCTCTGGATGTCTCTTATGTTCTCTTCAAGATAATTACACGTTCTGACTGTTCTCTCTTTCTGCTGAACCTCCCTCTCACTTGCTCCCACCTACTTATCTCTATTCCTTTAACTCCTCAGTGAGTACGCCGAACCAGATGTGGCCTGCTGTTATTTCACAGCCAGCTTGTAGTCAAGTGACCTTCCACTGTTTTCACAAGTGAACATAACTAAACTGAACTCTTGGCATATGGCCGACCTCCTTTAAAAATGTTTTAACCACAGCCTTTCCCCTATCTCCAGCAATTTGCTACATGCCTAGCTATGCTTTTCAATCTTAAAAACACCCCCTTTTCACCTTTCTCCATACACAAAACAAAACCAATTTTTTTTAAAAATACTCAAAACGAAAAGTTCGTAGGGGGTGGGCCCCCAGGGTAAACAGGAAAACTGAGCTTTAAGTTTGGGTCTGTTTAAAATAGCATGGTAAAATAGTCCCTTCAAGTTTGCCATCTATGATTTCCATATCTTTACTACAAAAAGAAAAAAATTTTCTATTTTTACTGTTTCCTATGGACAAGAATATGGGTCTGTGGATTAGCTAGAGGCCTTTTATCTACATTGGTATATCATACTGCTGTCAATAGCATAGCATTTTTTTTAGTTTTTCCTTTGGGGAAAGGTTGTTTTTAAATGTTTTTTAGAGTTAAGTTTTTTTATCCTGATAAAACCCGGAATCTCTGCTGTCATTTCCCATGGTGCCGTGTAAACATTAGTGGGGGTGACATGATTCCCAAAGGGTGTGGGAGAGTAAATTTGTGTTGAGGAAAAGTGACAGCTCCCGCCCTTGTCTTTTGTGAGAGAAAGCGAGAGTAATTTCCCCTTTTTTGTTCCGTGTCTGCTTGGGTTTTTTGCTTGAAAACCTTGGGAGGGGCGTGCACGGAAAAAATGGAAAACCAGTATCTAAATGTATGAATATATTAAACAAAAATCTGTTTTTTTTCCCTTAAAAAAACAAAAAATGTTTGAAAATAACCCAAAAAAATTTTTGCATTAGATATAAGGGGTTTTATTCAATTGAGTTAAAAAGGGGAAAGTTTTTTTTTTTGTATTTTGTATTAGGCAACATATTGTAGCATACAGCATTATTCTGTCCATTAAAAACAAAAAAAAAATCTGTGTTTTAATATGGAGTACAAAATTTCTTTTTTTTTTGTTGGGAAACAAATTTTATTTTATCTAAATTTCTATCTATTTATCTATCTATCTTTTATCTTTCAAAGGGGAGGTACAGTGAGCCCTGGGCTGGAAAACCCCGCCCCTGTCCCCCGTTGCTTTACGGTTTCTTTCCCTTGGCGGCACAAAACGGAAAAATGGGGCGAAAGTACATGCGTACTAGAGTGTTTGGGGGGGCCCTTAGGAGGGGAGAATAGTCAGACAGTCGGGTTTTAAAAACCCCAAAAAAGGAAAGCCAAAGGGGGGCCCCCCCAAATTTAGAACCGAGGGGTAAAAGGAAACAAGCCCAGGGGAAAAAAAACGAACAGGTTGGGGAGGTACAAAAACGGGGGAGCAAAACAGGGGGCAGGAAAAAAGCCCGGGGGGTCAGGTACACGGGGGGAGCAAACAATAAGCTATAGCACAAGGGGAACAAAAGGCAGCCGGAAAAAATTGCAGGCGCAGCACTCAGTTAGCAGGGGGGGTTTTAAAAGGGATTCCCGGATTCCCCCCCTTGTAGCTGTTGGAGCGGCCCCCGGAAACCTCCCATTGGTGTGCGGAATTTCCCCCCGTCAAGGGGTTTGGGTGGATCTCTGTTCTCACAGACTCCCGCAGAATGTGTTCAGGGTGGGGGTCGCTGATCGGGTGCAGAAACATTTCTCCCCGCAAGCCGGGGGCGCGCCCAGCCCTGACATATCTACCCATAGTGCCTTGCGAAAAATGTTTTAGCCCCCCTTGGAAAATTTTCGCCTTTTGGGCCCCATTTCAGGTTTTAAAAATTAAAGTATAAAAAAGGGATTTTTTTTTTGAAGAATTTTAAAAAACAAGTAGGACACAATTTTTGAAGTGGAATGAAAAATTTTTGGATTTTTAAACTTTTTTAAAAAAAAAAAAAAAAAAAAAAAAAGAAAAGTGGGGGCGTGCAAAATTATTCTGCCCCCCTTTTCTTTCAAAGCAGCAAACTCACTCCAGAAGTTTTAGTGAGGATTCTGAATGATTTCCCAAAGGGTGTCCCCCAAATGACTGATATGATGATAAATTAATCCAAACCCGTGGTAATCAAGTCTCCGTTTTAAATGCAACCCGCTCTGTGATGTCTCAGGGGGTTTTGTTTTAAAGCACAGAGAGATCATGAAGACCCAAGGGGAAAAAACCTGTCAGATCCTGTTAATTTTTGTAGAGGGAAATTTTTAAAACTGTATTTGGATACAAAAAGATTTCCCAAAACCCTTTTAAAATTTTCCCCAAGGGAGGGGACAGTCCCCGGCTTCAGTGCAAAACGATCACATTGAAATGGAAGGAGTATCGACCACTGGGAAATTTACCCAAAACGGCCGTCCCTCTAAACCTTCATCCAAGCAAAGGGGGGAAAAAATTTTCAGAGATGCAGCCAAGAGGCCCCTTTAAAGATCTGGATGAACTGCAGAGATTGCAGCTGAGGTTTGGGAGAGTCTGTCCATTAAAACAAAAAAACAGTTTGTACACGCACAAATTGGCCTTTAAAGGAAGTGGGGGCAAGAAGAAAGCCTTTTCAAAGATTTTCCCCTAAAAAAATCTCATTTTAAAATTTGCCACAAAACCACCTGGGGGACCCAAAAAATGTTGGGGAAAAAAGGGGGTCCCGGTCAGACGAAACCAAAATCAAAATTTTTGGCCCCAATTTCAAAAAATATGTTTGGCGTAAAAAAAACCAGCTAATTTCCCCCGAACACCCCCAATCCCCCCTGTCAAAATGGGGGTTTGGGGCATCATGGTTTGGAACCCCGCTTTTCTTCCGCAGGGACAGGAAAGATGGTTAAAATTGATGGGAAGATGGATGGAAACCAAAAATAGGAACCTTTTGGAAAAAAAATTGTTGGAGTCTGCAAAAGACCTGGATGGGACGGAGATTTTTCTTCCCAAAAAGAAAAATATTTTTAAAAATAAAGCAAAAAAATTTCAAAGGAAAGGTTACAATAAAAGTATCCCAGTCAAAGTCCCAAAGGAAAAAGAATCCAATCCGGGGGAATTTTTTTTGGGAAAAAGCTGGGAAAAATTTCTGTTCCAAACGCTTCCGCCAACCCCACTGAGCCCCGGGGGCTGTTTTCCCAAAGGAAAAAAATGGGCAAGGGAATTTTTAGGGCTCTCGAGGTGCAAAACTGATAGAGAATACCCCCAAAAGGGCTTGGCGTAACCGCAGCAAAGGTGGGTGCTACAAAGTATTAAATCTTAAGGGGCCCGGGTAAATTGTCGGGCCCACTTTTTAGTTTTTTTTTTTTTTTTTTTAAGTTTTTTAAATCAAAAAAATTTTTGTTTGACCCTTTACAGTTGGGGTCCCCTTGTTGCTGGGTTTTTCACAAAAAAAAAATTAAAGTTATATCTTTTTGTTTGAAACCTGAAATGGGGCAAAAGGTTTTTAAAAATTCAAAAGGGGTTTAAAACTTTTTTTTGCAAAGGGACGGTAAACTTTTAAATTTTGGCAGATTTCCAATACAGGGTTTGGGGTTATATTTTTTTTTTATGCAGGGCCGTCTCTTCCATTGCACGGTGGGCACCTGCCCCGGGGGGCCCCCTGAAACAGGGGGGCCCCCTCAGGAGTCGGGGTAAAAACAAGCTCGTTTTTTTTTTTTCACCTTTTAAAACACAGGGGGCCCGGTCTTTGTTCCTTTTTGTCTGCCTGCGCGGGGGAAAAACCCTGGAGCCCGGAGGAGAGCGGGGCCGCAGCATTTTCCCCCCCCCCGTTTCCCTCTCCTCCCCCCCCCGGGGGGGAAAGCAAGGCTCAGGGCTTAACTGCCCCCCTCCCCCCCTTTAGGTCTCCACTCCCCCCCCCCGGTGTCCTCTCCCAGCACCTGCGTTCCACCAGTCAGCGAGGCTATGAAGCTGCTGGTTCCTCTGGGTCCCGGCCACATGTGGAAGGGTACGGGGACTTTGGGGCAGTGACAGGGTCGGGAGGGCTGACCAAAAGCTGTACATTAAAAATTTTGTTGGCAACAATCCGTCCCCCCAGCCCATAAAGCAGTCTGTAGAACTTATGAGTAGTGCTGCTGGCCGGGGGGCACGGGGAGGGATGACCACATAAATTTTTTGTTATATGATAAGCATGCGGTAGCCAAATGTGAATTAATCACAATCCTAAACACAGTTTGGGGATTTAAAAAAATTAAAAAGTAAATAAAAAAAACAAAAAACTGCAAAAAAAACCCTCTTTTTCCCCCCCATTTAAAAACACTAATTTATTTAAAGAAAAATAATTTAACCTTTTTAAAAGCCCCCGGCCTAAAAAAGGCTTAAGACACAGCTTAATGACTGCATTTAGCTCAAACATTTTTTTTTTTTTTGATGCAGTTATGTGAGGAATTGTATTTTTTGGAGAGTAGTTGCGTTTACAAAAAATTACTACAAAATTTTTTAAAAAAAAATTTTTTAAGCACAAACATAAAACTGTTTTTAACATTCTTTTACATTATTTCTTTACAGCTTTCACTTTTTCATAAAAATGACCTGAAATTTAATTCTAGGGTTATTACAGTTGTTTTTTGTGTAATAATGACAATAATTTTTTTTATAAAAATTCATTTTTATTTTTTTTCAAACACTTTTTCTTTGTGGGTTTTTTTTTTTCCCTTAAAAGGATAATTTATTACCCCTTTTTTTTCTTTACACTTCATAATGTTTTGGCCACTCCATAGCAAATACTTTACACCCCTGTATATCTTTATGCGAATACATTACACCCTAATGCCAAAAACTTAAGCCGTAAATACTCTTTCATGCAAATCCATTAACCCCTGTTATTGCAGGCAAATACATTACACTCCTGTATACTAATAAACAGCCTGGGGCCCCCAGGGTGCTGTATAGATATCCCAGGCTCCATGGGGCACTGGGAGTCCCGGGACCCAATGGGGGCCCGGAATTTCCCCCTCTGATTAGGGTGGCGAGGGCCTCACAATAAAAGGTTAATGGTGAGGATCAGAAAGGCTTTTGTAGTTACCCTTAATGAGATTAAAAAGAAGGAAAAATATAAAAAGTGTAAAAAAAAATTGTTAAAAACATTGTTTGCATCCATTACAAAAAAAAATACAAATATTCAGTATCTACCCCCGCCCTTTAAAACCTTTAGAATTAATCTAGCATTTTTGGTTAAAAATGTGAATGGTAAAAATTTTTTTAAAAAAAAAAACCTTTTTCTGTTCATGCTAAAATTGTTTTTTTTAAAAGAATTAGCGGAAATTAACATTAAACCAAAATACCCCCAAAAATACAAGTTCCCCCCATAATTTTCAGGGCCTCTTTCAGCTGCGCATTATTTTTGGGGTTTAAACATAATGGGCTTCATTTTGAAAATGGCTAATAGTCTGTTTTTGTTTCCCCAAAAGCAACCAATCGCACTATAAAAACCAATCACTTACGTAATTGCGGCGCACATTTTTGGCTGATTAGGCCGTGTTCACACGGCTTATTTTCCCCACGGATTTGTGGGCCGTTTGAGCGCCAAATCCGCGGAATAAAAGGGGGGGGACGGGGGCGGGGCCCGGAGCGCGGCGAGGGCGCCGCCCCCGGCCCCATAGACAATGCATTGTTTTTCGGCGCGCCGCCCGTAAATAATGTGCATTCACTTTTCCCCCCCCGCGCGGATTTTTCCGACGGGAGGAGCGCGGATTCCCCCGTTCCTAAGAGAGCATGGATTACCGAATGGAAATCCAGGATTGGGCCCGTATTGAACGAAATCCGGCGCGGAATACGGGGCCAACCGCGGCAAATAAACCGGGAACGGCCTTAAAAATCAAATTCCCGCGAAATGCACCCCGCAATTACACCGTGTGAAAATACCCCAGACAATATTTTTAAATGTTGGTTGGGGGGGGCCCAGGAACAGCTCTGGGCCCAGGGGGCCCTGTGGTGTTAAGACGGCCCTATTATATGGAAACACCCCATGTGCAAAACATCTAATTAATCAAAGGGCAGCTTTACATATTTTTGTCCAAAACCCGTTCAAATTTCAATAACAAAATAAAAATCATTTTAAAAACCCAAAAGTTTGAACATTTTATAAAGGGCAAATACTGCCAATATTTTCTAAAAAAATTTAAAAAGAGGGAAGGAAATCCCTTTTAACCCTGGATTCAATTTATATTTGGAGTCATTTCTGCTTTCATCTGTCTATCAAAAATTTTCCAACTATGTATCCTAAAAATAAATAATCACCTAAATACTAAATTTTATACCACTATGAGAACTATGGGGCCACAGTATGAAAACTGAATTGGGCAAAAACTTTCCTTGTTGCCCATAGCGACCAATCGATTTCCCTTTTCATTTCAATGTGCTCTGAAAAAAAAAAAGGTGCGCTCTGACTGGTTGCATGGACAACAAAAAAAGTCTTACACCGAGAGAGTTTTCATGCATGCCCCATAGGGTGTCTCTATAATTCCAAATTATTAGTAAACCCTATGTACAAATGTTTTACTCCCATTCATCCCCTTATCTATTTTTGAAGCTTATTAAGAAACATGCGGCAGACTGAAGGGTTAATTATCAGACTACACACAGATTTAAATCATAGCATGAAAGTATAAAGAAGCATACTTTAGGTCTGCATGCGAGCTATAAAACAAAAAAAGTGTCTTTTCAAAAGAGTACGTAGCCCAACATTCAAAGGGGTGATGATTTAAAGTAAGTTCTTCATTTTTTTTCCATTTCTTTTAAGCCATTCTTTTTTGCATTAATTTGTCTTAATAAACTCTAATGCTAAGCGGGAAGTGTGAGCATAAATCTGGCTGTGACCGTGAAGTTTGTCATCAATGATTTCCATATCTTTACTACAACAGAAACAACTACTATCACACTGTTTTCTATGGACTAGAAAATGGATCTGTGGATTAGCTAGAGGACTTTTATCTACATCGATATATCATATTACTGTCTAACAGCTTATAGTTTATGTCATTTTAGCAATAGTATAGTAGTTAGAGTTTAAAGAGAACCTGTCACATAGGTTATGCCTAGAGATAGGCGAATTGATTCTAATGAAGTGGAATTCGCTTAGAATTTCAGGAAAACTTCGGTTCTGAACGAAGTCGAACTTTGGGGGACTTCGCGTGAATGAAGTGTGCTTTTGATTGATAAAATGGCTGCGAGCACATGGCGTTACATGGGGCAAAGCACTCTGGGAGGAAGAAGGCATAGCCTGCATGACATGTGTAAGATGAAGCCAATCAGAGACCGGCGGGATTCTGTGACGTCACAGCACTATATAAGTCCGGGCGCGACCCCGGAGCTCACACCCTCTCACTGTACTGATCAGGAAGGTGCTGCCACGACTTCTTGTAATAGCTCTTACTGAAGAACTGATTTTTATACAGCGATTTTTGGGGGGTGTCTCAAGCTTGTCCAGAACTGCTTCTCTTAACGTTCTATTTCTGATTTTTTGGGGTATTGGATCTAAGTTCAGTGTGCGTCCACTGCAGCTGAAATATACATTTTATAATGCTATCTGCTCACACACATTGAATACCCAAGGGGATCTAACCTGTTCCTGTTGTATTCATTTAAAGAAAAAAGCGTTTTTAAAATAAAAATACCACTTCATTTTTGGCTGCACAATTCTATTGCCAAATTTACATCCCGGGTTTAAATTAAGCGTTGTTCTGCTGTTTGTGGACTAAAAGAAACCGTCTTTTTCACCGCCAAAAATACATTTTTCCTGTAGCAAAATTTCCCACGAGCGAAGGTTAATTACAAGTTTTTCTCTTGTTGTTTTTAGGGGTAAAAAACAGGGCCATTGAAAACACGCTACAAGCTCGTAGTTTGTGGTTGCTCAATTCTTTTGCACAATTTAAAATCCAGGGTTAATTAAGCGTTGTTCTGCAGTTGTACTCAGTAAAAGAAACTTTGTTTTTCACCGCCACAAAAGAAATTCTGTAGCAAAATTCATATCTAAGGTTAATTAAGCCTGTTTGGTGCTTTTATATTCAGAAAAAATACACAGAGTGTTTTTAAACGGCACATACAAGTCAATTTTCCTGCCCATTTGTGGAGCGAAAATTTAATATCCAAGGGTTACCCAAGCTTCTTAGTGGGTTCATTTGGAGTAAAATTTACAGGGTGTGTATTTATCATATACAGGTATCTTCATCAAACAGGTCTGTCCCATTTTAGAACAAACAGTATGTCAGACAGAGAGGTGGCAGGCTTTTCACCTGCGATTTGGCAGGGGCACAAACATTCCAGGCCCAGGTCGCAGCACAGAAAGGGGGACACGCAGCAGGGGTGACTCGGTGAGACCACAACTGCCCGTGTCATCTAGTGGCCGTGTGCTGACTAGCAATCCAAGGTTCTTGAATTGGTTGACTAGGCCCATCCCACTTCCTCCCAAATGACATCTAACAACCCAGCCAAGATCGGGGGGAACGACAGACACAACCCTTATTTTTGCATGGCCCGGAGCGGGTCAGCGGCCCTCACCTGTCCTCAACCGCCTCTGTCCCATCCATTCCCTCAGCCAGAGATCTACTAGGGAAACTGGGCCCCAGCGCCACTATATAGCGAGGATGAACAATGAGGAGGGCAGTCAGCAGCTACTTGGCAGCGAAGAAATGGGGCCAATATCCCTTGCTTCTTGCAGTAGGCGGCAAAGTATAGATGAGTTGAGAGTGGCATGGGAGGTCAATTGTGAGGGGTCACCTCTGAAATACCAAGACCGGTGATGAAGACAGCAGTGACGATGAAACAAAATAGTTTATGATGTAGCCGACCGCACTTGGGAGCCGGGTGAGGCAAGGGCTTCATCATCGTCAGGAGAAGAGGGCGTCAGTTTGCGCGTCAGGCAGTGTCGCAGCCAGCAAGTGGGTTGTGTAGCTGTGAGTTAGCAGGGTAGCAGCAGTGTGAGGTTGGGAGCCAAGCGGCCACGGGGTAAAAAACCCGCTTCGCAGTTCCAAGAAAGTAGCGGCACAGGGGCTCAGCGAGGCAGCGGTGGTAGTAGTCACTCAGTGTGGAGCGTTGGCGGTAAAATACGATACTCGGCGGTGTGGCAGTTCTTTGCTAAGACCCCGGGAGGACCGAATATGGGTATATTTTAGAATCTGTGGGCAGAAAGTGAAGCGTGGAAAGGGGAGCAAACTTTTGGCACCACGGCCCTGCGTCAACACATGCAGCGTCAATATTCGGTGGCCTGGAGAAACGTGGCTCAGATGTGGTGGTCCATCCTGCGCCCCCACGCAACACAGCAGCAGCCGCCACCACCTCCCGCAGAAGGGGGCTATTTCTCTTTGACATCATCTCCCGGTCCAGATGCTCCACTCCTCACTACTCATGGCGCCAGCAGTCGTTCACGAGGCGATTGCAAAAAGACAACATATGCGTCCAACCATCCTAAGGTGCAGCAGCTGACCGTGCTTCCTGTCCAAGTTGTTGGTACTGCAGGGCCCTCCCTTTCCAAATGGTGGACTCTGCAAACCCTTCAGAGAACTAATGGCTTGTGCCGAGCCGAGATGGAGAGTTCCAAGCCGTAATTTCTTTTCCAAAAAGGCAGTACCCAGCACTTCATAAATATGTAGAACAGAAGGTGGGCCAGTCCTTGAAACTTTTGGTTTGTTCCAAGGTGCAACGGCAGCACGGACGTCTGGAGCTGTAGCTATGGTCAGAGCCAGTACATGGCCTTTACGGCCCACTGGGTGAATATGTTTCCGGCCCAGGCACACCAACAACTTGGACAGGAGACGCCGTTTTCTCCTCCACGTTGTCAAACTGCGGCTCCTGCACCACTGTCCGCCTCCTCCTCCTCCACGACCACCACCATCTCAGCCTCCACAAGTACTGCTCCATCATACCATATGTGTAGGGCACAGCGGTGGCACGCAGTTCTACACCTGGCTTGCCTCGGCGAACGAAGTCACACAGGGGAGGAACTGCTCCGCGTTATGCAGCAAGAAATCGATGTGTGGCTTTCTCCACGCCAACTGCAAATCGGATCCACGGTGACGGACAATGGGAGGAACATAGTGTCCGCGCTGCACTGAGGAGGGATGGTCCATGCGCCCTGCATGGCGCATGTGTTCAATCTGGTTGTGAAAACGTTCCTGAAGTCTTCCATCGTCTTCAGAAATTCTGAAAATGGCCAGAAACTGGCATGCACTTCATCCATTCCTACAAAGCCAGGAACACCCTCCTCGAGTTGCAGCGGCAGAACCCCCTCCCCCAACACACTCTGATAGCGATGTTTCCACCTGTTGGAATTCCCGCCTGCACATGGTTTGGGCCGACGTATGAACAGAGAAAGGCCATTAACGATTTTTGATGATCCAGGAGGACAGGAGTAAATCCCCTGTGTAACTTTGATGTCAGCCATGGGAGCTCATGCGTGACACTTGCCGTTTGTTGAGGCCATTCGAGGAGGCCACGTTATTTGTCATCGCCAGGGCTACGGATGAATAACGTCATTCCACTGCGTCATGTCCCTGGAGCAATCTGAAAAATCTGTCTGGGCAGGGACTGGAGACGTGGCGACAACATCTCGCGGCCACATGAATCCGGTGGGGACTGAAATGGAGGAGGACATTGGAGCAGAAGCATTGTCTGGTGAAATGACTGGATTTTTACCCCGGTGACAAGAGAGGAGGAGCAGGAGCAGCTGGAGGAATTAGATAGAGATGACGAAGACGAGGCAGATACCCGCAAGCACCGTGGCAGTATACAGTGGAGATGGAGGCAGGGATCCCTCGGAGCCCCTCGGAGTCACTGTTGCCCCTGGCCCGCAGCATGCTGATTTGCCTGGCTAGTGACAGCCGAATAGTCAGCATCCGGCAGAGGGATGACTTCTGGCTCTCCACCCTATTGGACCCTCGGTATCGGTCCAAAATGGGAGCCTTTTTTCCAGCTATTGAGAGGGAGGACAAACTCAAAAAACTATAGGGAAATCCTCCGTAGTCAGTTTGGGCCGCTGCCTAATGTTGGCATCGTCCCTCCTCTGACAGGTCTGACCGGGGGTTCTTCAGCGCTCACGGGACTACTGCCGCGCTGCTGGGGGAAGAGTGGGGGGGGGGAGCAGTAACAGCTCCATCAGCAGCAACCTAAGTCTGGAGTCACTGATGAGCAGCTTCCTTCACCCGCCTAGTGAGGAGGGCAGTCGCCAGCAGCAGCAGCAGGATCTGAGGCAGACCCTGAACCAACAGGTGGTGGCCTACTTGGACAGCACTCTGCCACCCCAGTTAGAAGATCCGCTGGACTAATGAGCAGCCAAACTGGATGTGTGGCCGCAACTTGCTGAGTTTTGCAGTGGAGAAGCTGTCCTGCCCGACCAGTAGTGTGGCATCAGAGCGGTGTTCAGTGCCATCGTTACCCCAAGGAGAACCCGTTTTGTCCACGGAAATGTGGAACGACTGACCTTTGTCAAGATGAATCAGGCGTGGATCAGCCAGGATTTCCACACCCAATACCTTAGGCGTCAGACTACATCACCATGACCCTCACCCAAACTGTGAGAAATGATCTGGGGTTCAAACTACCTGCCCTCAGCCACTATCCTGATGCCGCCACCCGCCTAATGCCCCCACATCCGCTGACAAATTTCTCCATCTGACACCAACCATCTTTACCAGGGACTGGGGATTGCCACCCACCGCCACACTCTGTAATTGTGCCCCTTTATGACCTCATGCTGCTGCTGATGCTGCTGCCGTGACCTCCACATTGTGTCATTGTGCCACTCTCTGACCTCATGCTGTTGCTCCTGCCGCCGTCACCTCCACTCTCTGTCATTGTGCTACTCTGTGGCCTACTCCATTTTTTTTCCATCTCCAAAATTTAATTTTTGGCCCCCTGGCGACCTCATGCTGCTGCCATCGTCACCCTCCCCATTTTCTGTCATTTTGCCCCTCTGTGGGGCCACTTCTGTTTTTTCACCTCCAAATGTCATTGTGCCCCTGTCCTTTACCTCATCTGCTGGGCCGGGCCCTCACCGGGACTCTCTGTCATTTTTTGCCACTCTGGGCCTACTCCGTTTTTTGGGCCCCCTCCAAATGTCATTGTGACACTTTTTGAAAACCCCAATGGCTGCCGCCGTGAACCCCCACACTTTTTGTCATTGTCCACTCGTGGCCAACTTTTCCCGTTTTTGCTACCCCAGAATGGGCATTTTTGCCACTTCTGGGCCTCATCGCTGCCCCCCGTCACCTCCACTCTCTGTCATTTGGCCAAATCTGGGCATACTCCAATTTTTTTTCCACCCCAAATGGGCCATTGTGGGCCCCTGTTTACCTCATGCGCGGGCCCCCGTCTCCTCCCCCTCTGTCATTGTGCCACCTGTGGCCCCCTCCCCGTTTTTTTCCACCCCAGAAAGGCATTGGCCCCTGTCCCCGGCCTCATGCCCGCGGGTGGGCTGCGGCCAAAAAAACCCCACACTGTGCATTGTGCCACCTGTGGCCTACTCCTTTTTTTGCCACCTCCAGAATGTCATTGTGCCACCGTTTGACCTCCCTGCGCTTTCCAACCTTTACCTCCATCTCTGGGCATTGTGCCCCCTCTGTGCCCCCTATCCTGTTTTTGCCACCCTCAAATGTCCCTTTTCCACGTCCCGTCCTCATTTTGCTGCTGTGGGTGCTCCGTGACCTCCACACTGTGGGCTTGTGCCACCTGGGGGGCCTACTCCGTTTTTGCCACCCCAGAAGTCATTGTGCCACTGTCCCGACCTCATGCCTGCCGGCCCTCACCCCCCCTCTTTGTCATTGTGGCCCCCCCTTGTGGCCTAACGCCCTTTTTTTTGCCACCCCCCGAATGCCCTTGGGGCCACTGTCCCGACCCAGCGCTGCCGCCGTCACCCCACTCTCGTCATTGTGCCCTTGGCCCCACCCCCTGTTTTTTTCCACCCCCCGAATTTTCAATTTTGCCACTTTCGACCTCAAAGCGCCCGCCCGGGCCGGGGGGCCTCCACACTGGTCATTTTTTCCCTCTGTGGGCTCTCCTTTTTTTGCTACCTCCAGAATGTCTTTTCCACTGTTCCCCGACCCCAGATGCTGTCCCCCTCCCTCCACTCTCTATCATTGTGCCACTCTGTTTTCCTACTCCGTTTTTTTCCACCTCCAGAATGGGCATTGGGGGCCACTGTCCTGACCTCATTCTGCTGCGTGGCTGCGGCCCTGACCACACAATTCCCGTCATTTTTGCCACTCCCGGGCCTCAGATGCGGGCCCCCGCACCCCACTCTCTCTCATTGTGCCACTTTTGTTGGGCCTTTCCCGTTTTTTGGCCCCCCCCAGAATTCCATTGGCCCTGTTTGGGCCTCATGCTTCTGCCGCCGTCTCCTCCACTCTCTGTCATTGTGCCACTCTTTTGGCCTACTTTCCCTTTTTTTCCACCCCCGAGAATGGCATTGGGGCCACGTCTGACCCCCTCTCGGGCGTTTTCTGCTGCCGTGACCCCACACTGGGGTCATTGTGCCACTCGGGGGGCCTACTCCTGTTTTTGCCACCCCAGAATGTCATTGGGGCCACTGTCTTACCTCATGCTGGGTGCTGTGGCTGCTGCCGGACCCCCACACTGTTTCATTGTCCACTGGGGCCTCTCCCTTTTTCCAAACCCCCCCAGAATGGCCCTTGGCCACTTTTTACCTCAGCGCTGGGCCGCCGTCACCTCCACTCTGGGCATTTTTGCCACTCTGTGGCCACTCCTGTTTTTGCCACCTTTCCCGAATGTCATTACCACTTTCCCGACCTCCCGTTTTCTGCGTGGCTGCTGCCGGCCCCCCACACTGTGGCATTGTGCCACCTGTGGCCTACTCCTTTTTTGCCACCCCCCCGAATGTCTTTTTGGGCCACTGTCCTACCCCCATGGGTTTCGGGTTTTGGCTGCTGCAGGGGCCTCCACACTTTTGTCTTTGTGGCCCCTCCCGGGGGCCTAATCCGTTTTTTCCACCTCCAGAATGTCCCTCGTGCCACTGGGTTTTAAAACCCCAGGGTTTCTGCCGCCGTCACCCTTTCCCCCCTTTTGCAATTGTTTCCACCTGTGGGCCCACCCCTGTTTTTGCCACCCCCAGAATGTATTTTTGGGCCCCTGTCTGACTTCATGTTTGCTGTGTGGCTCTGCGTTACCTCCCCACGTGTCATTGTGGGCCCCCCTGTAGCCTACTCCTTTTTGGGCCCCCTCCAAATTTTCATTGTGCCACTGGGTTTTACCTCATCGCTGCTGTGGCTTCTTTTCGTACCTCCCACTGTGCCAAATTTTGCCCCTGGGGCCTACTCCTGTTTTTTTCCACCCCCAGAATGTCATTGTGCCACTGTCTGACCCAAACTGCTGCCGGCCCCCACCTTTCCCCCCCTCTCTCATTGTTCCCCTGTGGCCTACCCTTTTTTTGCCACCTCCAGAAAGGCCATTGGGGCCACTGTTTGACTTCATGCTGCCCGGGCCCTCCCCCCTCCACCTTTTCCCGTCATTGGTTTCCACTCTGTGGCCTACCCCCTGGTTTTTTTTTCCCCCCCAAAAAGTCATTGTGCCCCGGGCTGACCTCATGCTGCCCGCTGTGGGTGCTGCCGTGACCTCCACACTGGTCATTTTTTCCCCCTGGGGCCTACTCCGTTTTTTCCACCCTTTCCCGAATGTCATTGTGCCCCTCTTACCTCATGCTGCTGCTGTGGCGCTGCCGTGGGCCTCCCCCACTGTTCAAAGGGCCAACCCGTGGCCTACTCCTTTTTTTTTTCCACCTCCAAATGTCTTGTGCCACTGTTTTTACCTCATGCTGCGCCCGCCGGGGCACCTCCCCCTGCGGGCATTGTGCCCCCTGTGGCCTACTCCTTTTTTTTTTCCACCTCCAGAATGTCTTGTGCCCCTGCCCGACCTCAACGTTTTCTTTTGGCCTGCTGCCCGGACCTCTACACTGTGTCTTTTTTTCCCCTCTTTTCCTACTCCTGTTTTTTTCCACCCTCCAAAATGGGCATTTGGGGGCCACTCTGGGCCCCATTTTCTTCTGTGGGGTGCCCCCGCGACCTCCCCACCGTGTCATTGTGCCACTCTGTGGCCTACTCCTGTTTTTGCCACCTCCAGAATGTCATTGTGCCACTGTCTGACCTCATGTTGCTGCTGTGGCTGCTGCCGTGACCTCCACACTGTGTCATTTTGCCACTCTGTGGCCTACTCCTGTTTTTGCCACCTCCAGAATGTCATTGTGCCTCTGTCTGACCTCATGCTGCTGCCGCCGTCACCTCCACTCTCTGTCATTGTGCCACTCTGTGGCCTACTCCTGTTTTTGCCACCTCCAGAATGTCATTGTGCCACTGTCTGACCTCATGCTGCTGCCACCGAGACCTCCACAAACTGACAATGTGCCACTCTGTGGCCTACTCCATTGTTTTTGCCACCTCCGAATTGTCCATTGTGCCACTGTCTGACCTCATGCTGCTGCTGTGGCTCCTGCCGTGACCTCCACACTGTGTCATTGTGCCACTCTGTGGCCTATTCCTGTTTTTGTCACCTCCAGAATGTCATTGTGCCACTGTCTGACCTCATGCTGCTGTGGCTGCCGCCTTCACCTCCACACTCTGTCACTATTGCTGCCACCTGAGCTCTCAGCTTTTTTTTTTTCCAGCTTTCGCTTGCATGACTTTATCAGGCAACATTCCCGCTTCAGTTTTTTGGTCAGTTTTGCCCTCTTAAGTGCCCAGGGAATTTTAGAGTGAAGCGATTCTAATAGCGGCGGCAGTCATGTGAGTGTCATACTAAAACACAACATTGTATGAAGACCAAACCAAGCTCCCTCTGCATATTTAAGCATGGCACAACGTTCTACAGCACCCTACAGCTTCTGTGCAGCTTGGAAATAGCTGTTTTTTAACATGATTCATCCCAAAGTAATTCGGAACGAAGTTATTTTTTGTCGGGAAATTCGGTGAAGTGAGCGAACCGAATTTTGAGAAATTCGCCCATCTCTAGTTATGCCCCCCTTGCTGAGGACAGCACAGACTAGTGACAGACCTGCTGTTTCCAGCGCTGTGTCTCTTATTCTGTAAGGTGCTGTACTTTTAAAGTATTTAGTGCTCAAATCTGCAGTTTTCAGCCAGAAAAGAGTCAAACAGAGAGTCAGTTTTTTTTAAACCCGGCCCATCTCAACTGATAAACCTATTACTTTGAATAGATAGAAACATGTGAATAACTGTCAGTGGGCGGTGCTAGCCTTTGGTGGGCGGAGCCAACACCTGCTCATGAATAAGATTTGAGCATTAAATGCTCTAAAACAACAGCATCTTACAGAATAAGGGACGCATCGCTGGAATCAGCAGGTCTGTCACTAGCTTGTGCTGTCCTCAACAATGGGGGGGTGAATTATTTATGTGACAGGTTCCCTTTAAAGAGAACCTGTTACATAGGTTATGCCCCCCTTACTGAGGACAGCACAAGCTAGTGACAGACATGTCGTTTCCAGTGATATGTCCCTTATTCTGTAAGATGCTGTTGTTTTAGAGCATTTAATGCAGTTTTCAGCCAGAAAAGTGTCCAGATTATTCATGAGCAGGTTTTAGCTCCGCCCACCAAAGGCTAGCCCCGCCCCACTGACAGTTATTCACATGTTTCTACCTATTCAAGGTAACAGGTTAATCAGTCGTGATGTGGCTAGCTTCAGGTGGGCGGAGTTAGCCTCAGGGGGGCGGGTCATTAATTAAAATGACTCTTTTCATGACTCTTTTCTGGCTGAAAACTGCAGATTTGAGCATTAAATGCTCTAAAACTACAGCACCTTACAGAATAAGGGACACAGCACTGGAAACAGCATGTTTGTCACTAGTCTGTGCTGTCCTCAGCAAGGGAGGCAAAAACTACTTGACAGGTTCTCTTTAATTAAGTTTATGTTTTTAAGTTCAGTTGTTTTATCAGGAAATCACTAGTAAATCTCCGCTGTCATTTCCCATGGTGCCGTGTAAACCATATCCATGACTGACAAGATCACAGGTCTGTGGGATAAATCATTTTGCTGTTTTAATTATAGTCTGGAATTATGAAGACACATAAGTCTGCATGGGAGCTATATGCAAAAATATTGTCGCATTTTTGTTGTAGTATATTGCAGAGAAGCCACACCCACTTTCCATTAGGCCTCACACCTTTGTTTGAGGAGTGTGAAGAAAGCGTTCTAAGCCCATAATAAATTTGTCTGCAACATGCTGCACCAAGAATGTCCAATTTTTGGTGCATTTTAAGACACTTTCAGGACCAGCTACATTAGTAAATGCGGGTCAGTAAATCTAATACATTGGGTTCCACCTATCAAATAGACCATACCTTAAAAGGGTATTCAAGGCTCAGCAACTAAAGTTTGTTCATTACATGATGAACAGTTATACAAGTTGCTGTTATATTTTATACATCAAATCATTATGACATCCAAGATTTCAATTAGCAGTCATTTACTTCATATGGTAACATGTACAGTGGGTATGGAAAGTATTCAGACCCCTTTAAGTTTTTCACTTTTTCTTTCATTGCAGCCGTTTGGTAAGATCCAAAAGGTTCATTTTATGCTGGTTAATGTACATTCTGCACCCCATCTGGAAAGAAAAACCCCAGAAATGTAAATATTTTTGCAAGTTTATTAAACAAGAAAAATTTAAATATCACTTTTTTAAGTATTCAGACACTTTGCTCAGTATTGAGTAGAAGCACCTTTTTGAGCTAGTACGGCCATGAGTCTTCTTCTGAATGGTGTAACAAGTTTTTCACACCTGCATTTGGGGATCCTCTGCCATTTTTCCTTGCAAATCCTCTCCAATTCCCTCAGGTTGGATGGTAAACGTTGGTGAGCATCCATTTTCAAGTCTCTCCAGAGATGCTCAATTGGGTTTAGGTTAGGGCTCTTGCTGGGTCAGTCAGGAATGGTCACAGAGTTGTTCTGAAGCCACTGCTTTGTTATTTTACCTGTGTTCTTAGGGTCATTGTCTTGTTGGAAGAAGAACCTTCGTCCCAGTCTGAGGTCTAGAGCACTGTGGAAGAGGTTTTAATCCAGGATATCTCTGTACTTGGCCACATTCATCTTTCCTTCAATTGCAACCAGTCATCCTGTCCCTGCAGCTGAAAAACACCCCAATAGCATGATGCTGCCACCACCATGTTTCACTGTTGGGATTGTATTGGGCAGGTGATGAGCAATGCCTGGTTTCCTCCACACATACTGCTTAGTATTAACACCAAAAAAATTCAATCTTCATCTCATCAGACCAAAGAATATTATTTCTCATAGTCTGGGAGTTCTTCATGTGTTATTTTTGTAAACTGTATGTGGGCTTTCATATATCTTGCACTGAGGAGAGGCTTCCATCGGCACACTCTGCCATAAAGCCCTGACTGGTGGAGGGCAGCAGTGATAGTTGACTTTCTGGAACTTTCTCCCATCTCCCTACTGCATCTCTGAAGCTCAGCCACAGTGATCTTGAGGTTCTTCTTTACCTCTCTCTCCAAGGCTCGTCTCAAACAATTGCTTAGTTTGGCTGGACGGCCAGGTCGAGGAAGAGTTGTGGTCGTCCCAAACTTCTTCCATTTTAGGATTATGGAGGCCACTGTGCTCTTATGAACCTCAAGTACTGCAGAAATTCTTTTGTAACCTTGGCCAGATCTGTGCCTTGCCATAATTCTGTCTCTGAGCTCCTTAGGCAGTTCCTTAGATCTCATGATTCCCATGTGCTCTGATATGCACTGTGAGCTGTGAGGTCTTATATAGACATATGTGCCTTTCCTAATCAAGTCCAATCAGTTTAATTAAACACAGCTGCACTCCAATGAAGGAGTAGAACCATGTCAAGGAGGATCAGAAGGAAATGGACAGCATGTGAGTTAAATAAGAGTGTCACAGCAAAGGTGTCTGAATACTTATGACTAGGATGAGCGATACTATCGACAAAAGTTGAAATCGGCACGGTTTTTACGTTTATCAGGATTTCCCGATGACGCGATAGTTTCCGTGAAAATCTTAAATCTAATCTTTATCATGTTTACAATCACGCCTTTTTCAGTGCTTCCTGTAATTTTGGTGGCCATCCAATCAGAGAAGAGCATAGAGCAGGGTGAGCTGGGTGTACGACGTCATGATTGGGTGGTGTATCTATCTCATTAGCTGCAAAAATCACATGACCTCGTTTTATGTATGCAACTGCATTTCCTGTTTAGTGTCATTTCTCACTGATTATTATTATTATTATTATTATTATTATTTATTTTTTGAGCGCCCTTGGTTCCAGAGCGCTGTACATTCAGGTTTCATACATAACATAGGTCAAACAAGTACAAGGTGACAAGTTACTAACTAACAACTGGTACAGAAGGAGAGAGGTCCCTGCCCGTGAGGGCTTACACTCTAAAAGGAAGGTGGGAAGAGACAAGGTGATCTGACTATAGAGCAACACGTCTGACTGCCTGTCCCAATAGCTGTTGTAACAGCTCGGAGAGGCAGTCTTCGTTTATGCAGGAAACGATCCTTCTATTTTTGAAGCTTAGGATATAGTTAGATTAGAGAATTTAAGTTCTGATTTAGTTAGAGAGAGACTTGTAAAGAAATCTAGTGCTGTGTGCAGCCAAGGAGGGCGGGGGCGGAAAGTGCAGCCTACTCTCTCCTGTCCTGAGCTCACATGGAAATAGCATTTTTTTAACACTTTGTGGCCAGCAGACCTCCCACCTGAGGTGAAATTGTCCCTTTTGTTTTTACATTTCTATTGGTGTCTGTGCGTCAAAGGTTTTTGCCAATAGCTCCCTTGTATGCAAACTGTTTTAAAGATATTTCATAGTAACTGCCACCTGTTGTCAGTGGTGGGAAAACCGCCATATGTAATCCATATAACTGTTCAATACTTCTATTTCACTCTGTGCGTCTCAGTTTGGCGCTAATCGTGCACTTGTCACATAGTCTCCAAAAAATTGGGAACAAAGAGTGACTTTTGATCACTATATTTACTGTTTTGCCATAGGCAAACTTAAACTCTATCAGTTCTCTATCTGTAAAACACTAAAACGTAACTTTTATTATGTATAACTCTTAACCTCTATACACACTATT
This sequence comes from Phyllomedusa bahiana, assembly GCA_025379985.1. Lineage (NCBI taxonomy): Eukaryota > Metazoa > Chordata > Amphibia > Anura > Hylidae > Phyllomedusa > Phyllomedusa bahiana. The sequence continues at coordinate 55,973 of JAODAL010001841.1, forward strand.
TAAAAACCTGATTTCTAACCTCACCATTTAACCCTTTCTACTTCTGAAAGAAGGAATAGCTCCATTTCTATTATCAAGTCTGGTGGAGCACCACCTATTAACAGAAAAAAAATCGTTAAATCGTGCACTTGTACGCAAATTGTTTTACACATTACTGTGGTCCAGGACAGGTATGCTGCAGTCCAGGACAGGTATAATTAATGTCCAGTTCAACTAAAATACTGCTTCAAATACTACTTCCTTCTGGCACTTTTTAATCTGTGCATCATGCAGGTTTGAGGGTCATGCTGTGGTACAGAACAGGTATAGTCAATGTCCAGTTCAACTAAAATGGTGGTTCAAAGACTACTTTCTTCCGGCACTTTTAATCTGTGGGTCATGCAGATTTAAGGGTCATGCTGCAGTACAGGACAGGTATTGTCAATGTCCAGTTAAAATAAAATGGTGGTTCAAAGACTACTTTCTTCCGGCACTTTTTAATCTGTAGATCATGCAGGTTTGAGGGTCATGCTGCGGTACAGGACATAGATAGTCAATGTCCACTTCACTAAAATGCTGGTTCAAATAATACTTTCTTCCGGCACTTTTTATTCTGAGAGTCCATAAGGGCATCAATGTGGATTTTGGGGTCATGCTGCATTAAAGGACAGGAATAGTCAATGTCCATTTCACTAAAATAGTGGTTCAAATACTTTTTTCTTCTGGCACTTTTCATTCTGAGGCCCATCAGGGACATCTTTGCTGGTTTTGTGGTCATGACGCTGTAAAAGAAACCAATAGTAAAGGTCTTAATGAAAAAAGCGAATTTGCCATGCTTCAAGGCCATCAGAATGAACAACAGTCACTGGGTGTCAAGCTTCCTTTATCCCCGTTCCAAATCAAAAGTGAGAAATTTCGTTCTACCCACACAAATTGACAGTAGAATGCAGGAATTTCAGACAGGACTCATTGACCAACTGGACTCCCTAGTGCCCAGCCAGCTGAACCTCCGCGTTCCCAGTTGGGACGTTGCTGCCACCACATATGTGACGAGATGTTGGTCCTTGGCGCAAAAAGTTATAGGGGTCTCCTGCCAGTTGCCATGTGCCACTTCCAATACCGGTGTCTTGTTTTGTGTCTAAAAGGGCCCCGTAGCAGCTGCTACCGCTGTACCTGTTGTGGCTACGCCGTCCTCATGTTTTCGGTTAACCATTGAACATAATGAACTATTTTAGCCTATGAGTTTTTCTCTGTGACTTTTATAACCTAATTGTCTTGCCTAAGATGTAGCACATATCCAGTTTCCTGTTGTGGATGTTAATTCCAGCTTCTCCTCACCTGTTTGGTTGTAAGAATGAAGCTGTTCTTCCTCTCCTACAGACTTTAATGGTCATCGGTGATAATCTGTTATTGACTCTCGGCATGATAATTACCGATATCGACTACGACTCGATAAAGATTGTTGACACAACCGCTCATCCCTACTTATGACCATGTGATATTTCAGTTTTTCTTGTTTAATAAATGTGCAAAAATATCTACATTTCTGTTTTTTTCTTTCAAGATGGGGTGCAGAGTGTACATTAACGAGCAAAAAAATTTACTTTTTTGATCTTACCAAATGGCTGCAATGAAAGAAAGAGTGAAAAATTCAAAGGGGTCTGAATACTTTCTGTACCCACTGTATGTTACTATGATCAAGTTAATTAGTATAATTATGGATATATCAAAAATATGTGTATTGCTTGATGTTTTGTAATCACTGTTACCACCAAAAAAGTAAAAATGTTACATTTGCATGTTTTTTTTTCTTTTCATATTTTCTATTTTAGTTATAAAAATACTCCATAAGAAATTTTAGTAAATATTATGTTGAGCATAAAATTTCTGCATACACATTTATACACGGTGTGCTAGCACATCGGCCAGTATGCTGTTACTAGCTTGACAGCAGGACTTCTTGGGACTTTAATGGACCATTAACCCTTATAAGATAAGGTATAGATCTCATCAAAGGGCTACTCAGTGATGCAATTAGAGAAATCTTTTTCTATCTTTTTTTCCCCTGATTCAAAGGATTAAATGACTGTGATCATGGGTTTGGAATATCAACCATATAGTAAAGCCACTGTCATGTTCCTGACCACTTGGGCACAGTGATAGTGCTCTCGCAATCAGTGCACCATAATAGTAAGGTGCAGGTCCTCTTGAGACTCAAACCTGCATAATACTATTGTGACACCCGTCCTCAAGGGGTTAAATAACCCTGAAATACAGTAAGTGGGTCAGAAACACAAATAGCAACTATAAGTAACATATAACTGGCGCATGTGGGACATTTCTATTTTGAATGTTATTAGGAAATCATTTTATAATATTTGTTTTTGAGTGGTTTCTCTGAGGATTAATTATGCTGATATTCTATAGATACTTGCCTGAAAAAAGGAGAAGAATAGATATTAAATGTTGTACCACTGTGCATTGTTGGTGGTAATCGTGAAATCTATTTCCAGCACGGCTCTGAAATAATATTACGCCATTACTCTTCCTGAATGACATTAAAAATATGGCATTTCCATTAGTGCATTAATACTACATGAATCCATTATGTTTCCACATAATTACTAACCTAATTGGGGATGGTATGGAAATATTCAATACATTCGAAATCCATAAAGATATCATGTCATGACGCCTAGAAATATTTTGCATCGTAAAATGACTAATTCTCCCCTTGGATGTCAGGAAATCTATTTTCCGAAGTTTGCCATTTTACACAAGCAGCTTTAAAATATACATTAGCCTGAACTTTAATAAATAACATTGAAAGACCAGCAAAAATGGACCTTAACCCAGGACATTTAATATACCATCAGAATAGTGCAGAATAGAGAATAGTACATGGTTGGTTTCTCTAGTTTATGGCATAGTCATATAGTTTAAGGGACTGTATCAGCAGAAAATTGTTTATCATTCAAATGAGGATTGTACGCTAAACACATTAAGGGGCCGTGCACACGGCTTATTTCGGCACGGATTGGCGCCGTACTGCGCGCCGGATTTGCGCTGCAGTACGGCACCAATCCGTCGCAGTAATTACGGTAATCCACCCTTCTCCTAGAGAACAATGGATTCCGTCGCTCCTCCCCGCTCAGCGAATCCGCCGGGCAGGGAGGAAGTGACCTGCACATTATCCAGGCGCAATATGTGCTGTGGATAACGGAAGTCTATGGGGCCGGCGGGCCGCGCCCCCTCCCCGCCCCCGCCCCTTATTCCAGCCGGAATTGCGAGCGCAATCCGGCTCGCAATTATGGCTTGAATAAGCCGTGTGAACACGGGCTAACAATGGGGATGTTTTATTATTTATTTATTTATTTTTATATAATCCATTTCTTTAGAAATGTCAGTTTAGTAACTGAAGAACACATAGTAGGTTGACGTTTCCTGCCTTCTACAAGACATTTTTCAGATTTACTGTACCGACTTTGGCTGGTTTAGCAGAGTACTTCTCTCTTTCTCTAAAGAATGGTATACAGATTTTTTTTTTTTTTTAAATTGAAACGGTATTGGATAATATTTACTTTTCCCAGTTAGAGTGCTGCAGGGAAATTGAAAACGTATTGCCAGGTTTCAACACAGTTGATTTCGAAGGGCCCAAGCAGGGAGATGTTTGGGATCTACTTATTACAAAGGAAAGCTTTTAACACTGGCAATAGGTAAGAATTGCCCAAAGCAGACAACCATTTTAATTTTTAAATGAAGTAATTAACTGATTGGTTTAAAAATAATATTATTTTATGGACATTATAAGGATGAATCATTCAGAAAAGATCAACAGGACACGCCCTTACACACTGTGATAATAATCCTATCAGTAATATCAATGTGAGAATGTGCAGAACCAAACCTGAATGACAAAGAGAATGGTAACACCTAGCTGTCAATTTGTTTAGAAATTTCCAGTAGGAATAAAAGATTAACTGAAAAATGCAAAGTTTTAAGTAGTATTAATTACAACAGCATTGGGATGTACTGTAGTAATAATAATGTTAGCTAGCACTGATTTTTTGATACATGCTCCTTTAAGATAATTAGACCTGTTTCTATGTACTGCCACTGTGTGATCTCATTATAATCTAGTTACAAATATCTTTTCTGACAACTTAAGATTTTTTTTAGTTGTGAAATATAAATTAATTGTTTGTCTCTTTCATCATTAATGAGTTTTGATGGTTCATGTTGAGCAAAAACTTAAGATGTGTATTTTATTTTAATGAGCGGACTTGCCAAAAATAGGTTATGTCATTTATAGGAAATAAGCTCTTGTCCTCTTGCCCGTTTTGTTATTAGGAGACAACAGTAAAACATTATCATTCACAATTTGAAAAGATGGTTTCATGACAAAAGTATGCAACAAGTTTTTTTTTTTTCTTAAACGTCCTCAACAAACGCATCAGAAAAAAATATGTTCCCTGTATAAAATTGATAGAAAATTGTTAGAAATTCTCCATATGCAGGAATGTAAGAAATTAAAATTGATAGGAAGTCTCCATATGCAAGAATTTAGGAATTAAAACATGGTAAGAGGAGGGAGTGAGAAGAGCCACCTTCTCTGTGGTGCCACCTACAGTATATGTGGTTACCTAGCAAATTCAGTTCCAACTTTCTAAAGAGCTTTGAAATATGGCTTGGATTACAAGCCAAACAAGAGACATCCATTTGTAGACTGAACTGTTTTGGAACTTTTGTACTGAAAGGTTTGAACTGGCTGTTTAATATGTGATGCCTTTGAATTAGTTACTACATAAAGAAAAGGGAGTCGTCTAAAACTTAACTTTTAATAAAACTTCAAGTGGTAAAATATATGTCAATATCATCTCTCTCAATAATAACGATTGACAAAAATCGACATGTCCACAATTCTAGAAAAGAGAAACAGGACAATCACAAAAAGAGATTTATGGGACCAGTAGAAGTATGCCCTAGAAGGCCCTATCAAAAGCACTGGACCCGAGCCTATCAATAACAGGAAAAATCACCCTGATAACGGCGTCCCCGTCAGGAACCTAACCCTTTAAGATCCCTGCATATCCCTATAGTCAAGTCCCAACATGTTTCAGCCGGCCCCTAGTAATGTTACACTCCGGCCACCTAAGGGGACAGATTGGGGAAAAAGATAAATGTGTTACCACAAGGGATATTACAAAAAGTATGCATTCCAAAAAAACGATAAGCGAAAAGATAACCCTTGTCACTGTTAATTCACATACATAAAAAGATGGTATCAATATTCTAGAGCAAAAACTTCATCAGCCCAATAACCATGAGGCTATCTAATACCATAATCTATTGTCTGATGACGTCAAATATGTGGTGGCCCAGCTAGTATTTCATGCTGGGACACGACAAACAAAGGACACATACAGCACCATACCTTATGATGATGAATCATGGGCTGTGTATGAAATCAGGGATAGAATGTCATTAACTCCTATCCCATCATGATGTGTGTCTCAGAAACCCGAATGCGGGAATCACAACATCGGCCGTGTATAGAGGAGAGTCAAGGGGCTGGCTTAGTAATTTACCGTCCAAAGAGTTTCTGTTGACGACAGTTGTTTGTTATACACTTTGAATTAGTTTTTGTAATGTACTGCTTTTCCATGTTAAACTTAAGATCAATTATCCCAGAGAAAAAGTATACATAATGGCTTTTGTTATATTGCGCTGTTTCACCAGTGTTCAAAATTCTCTCCTTGGTTATAACTCTGCTCCTGCAACCCACCCCTTTTCTCATGTATTATTATTATTATTATTATTATTATTATTATTATTATTATTATTTATTTTAAAGCGCCATTAATTCAAGGGCTCTGTACATTTGAAAGAGGTTTAACTATATAACATAAGACCAAACAAAGTACAATAGTAACACTAAATACCTAACAACTGGTAAAGAGGGAGAAAGGCACCTGACCGCAAGGGCTTACAATCTTCAAGGTAGGAAGACTGAGATAGAAGGTGAGGGACAGATATGTTTGTCTGATGAAGTAGTGACAGCATGGTTAATGTAGGTCGTAAGCTATCCTAAAGAGATGGGTTTTTAGGTTACTTTTAAAACTAGTGAAGATGGAGGAGAATCTGCATGGGAAATGCCTTAAAGGCAGATGTTTGAGATGCTCACAAGAGAAGAGTAGAGAAGGACGTTCTGTGCAGGGCCCTCTTAACAGCATTATGGGCCCCTGGGCAGAGCTCTGCACTGAGCCCTCAAACAACACAACCACTCAAAGGAATAAATAATATATATATACATATATATATATATATATATATATATATATTAACTTATAGCCTACAATACGGCCATATAGAGGCCATATAGAGGTCAGACACCAGCTCAGGATACCATCACATGACAATAACTACAGCACTGTTCTAAAAGAGACGCAAAATAACCCCTGACATCCAGGGACTCACAGGAGATGTCTTCTCTAAGAATTTTTCTGTTTTCTTCTTCATCTGGCCCAGAACACAATGACACTGATGAATTTAACACACAAACTTCTTAGACTTTACACTTTTTCCGAACTTCCCTATCAATTCCCACTTCTGGTATGGGCTCCCCTCATTAACTAAGCAGGTAGTAATGTTTCCCACCATTAAAGATGTTTTCTCAGTACAGGCATTAACAGGTATCTTCACATTTTCTCTGTCTTACAGCTTCAAATCCAGAAGCAGGTCTCTTTTTCCAGTAGATGTATCTTCCCTCACTGAACAGTGGTGACATCATCATTCTGGGTGAGCAGTGACAGGAAGTGAATGTCATGGCTCTGCAGACCTCCTGCAGTGGTCAGTTCTCATGCATGGAGAGCTGTCACCTCCCTCCACCAAAGCTCCTTGTAACCAGAACACTTACATTGCTGTAAACAGTTATAGATACAGCCCCCTAATATTACAGAAAGTGACATCTTGTCATTGTGTCCAGCAGAGTATATGTGTGTTATATGGGTGGAGGAAGCAGATTGTATTATATGTGTGTTATATGGGAGGGGGAAGTGAATATAGCATTGCCAATATCCTTCACATCAGAACTATCCCTGTCCCAGTTTCATTTTCATTTTAACACAGCTCAGGGGGGAGCACGCACAGAGAGTGCAGGACAGCCAATCACATCACAGGGGGCATGTCTGTTATGGGGGCATGTGCCATCCAGAGGTTTGAATTAAATATCAGGCAACCAATAACAGCAAACGGCTTGTAGTCCGACCCCAGGCTGCAGTACTAGGTGTAGAACACACATATTAGCTAATAGCTGCTATACTAAATGATTTAGGTAATACAAACCAAATGCAAATGTGCTAATTTTTACAGTCCACATCATCACAGAAATAATCTTTGTAGAGAGAAAACCCCTAATAAGGTAGGTATATAAATCCTCAGTAGGTAAGTATATAGGCTCACTGTAGGTAGGTAAAGTAGTCCTCTGTAGGTTGATAGGTATATATACCCCTGTAAGTAGACAGCCCCCTGTAGGTAGATATACAGAATGCTGTAGAAATACAGTCCCCTATAGGTAGGTATGTATATATGCTAACTGTAGGTAGGTATGTTTATTTTTCCCCTTACAGGTATGGCCCTGTAACGTTCCTTGTACGTAGATAGGGCACCTGTAAGTATATTGCCTCCTGTAGGTAGATATAGTCCCTGAAAATATACAGTCCCCTGTAGGTAAATATGGATGCTGTAGGCAAACAGCCTCCTGTAGGTATCTATGGCCCCTGTAGGTATACAGCCTCCTGTAGGTTGACATGGCCCCTGTAGGTATACAGCCTTCCATAGTTATTTAGCCTTCTGTATGCATATGGCCTCCTGTAGATAGATATGGCTGCTGTATGTATATAGCCTACCGTAGGGAGATATTGCCCCTCTGACTGATTAGAGACTCACAGAAAACTCAAAAATAAACCCGCCCTAAAATATAACTTGTACTAGATATTATTAAAAAGATATACATAACATAACACCCTTTAAGAACAGATAATGCCGGAACCATAAAGTGTATAAATCACAAATGAAGAGGAATAGATTATGCTATATTACATCCCGACTACTGCAAATAAATTATGAAGGTACAAATACATACCTACACTGTCACCTATTAATATCCTCTCAAATCAGGAAGGGACATCGCCCCAAAAAGGGTGACCCTGCCTCTTGGTGGCTCATCCTAACAAAATACTACACTAGTTAATTTGTAGCAATGCAATAATCAAACCATAACCTCTTCACTGACAGGACCGAACAAATGTTAAATCACATGCACAAATACTAAGACACCAATAGCCCACAAAGATACAAATCAAAGGCAACAAAAATAGATACTGCCCTTAAAAAATATATTCCCAGTACAGGAGATACATATAAGGAACGTCACACACTGTTCTTACTGTTCTTATTACATCTGACTCCCAACACGTTTCCACCTCTGTAGGTCATAGAGGGTTCATCACGGGACCTTCTGGGAATAACCCCGACATAAGGGGCGACTCTCCAGCATAAACTGAAATCACGATGTGTCCAACTTTGCCACCAACTATTAGTTTCTTAAATACCCAACAAAACTGGCACCACCCACGGGTTATAGATCACAAACAAAAATCCACCCTATAATTAAAAATTCAAATAACTTACCTCAATCTCCATCACCTAGTGCAGATTCCATAATGATACACCCCTGGGTGGCCCCGCACCTATAGACATATGCGGTTGCCACACGGAAGTGAAGGTAGACGCCGGCGGCTGCACACTACCTCCAAACAGTCCACAAGTCTCGTGATAACAACAACATCGTGCACACGCACTGATACGCGCATGCACAATAGAATAAATGAAGCCGGCTCAAATAACTATCTGAGAAGAAAACAGCAAATGCTGTCTCACCCATGCACAATGACATAAACAAAAATCCACATTCGATCACCGGTTTTCCAGGGATAATCGAGATGCATGTGCAGTAGTTCAATACATAGAGTACCGCAGTTTAGACAGAGGGTGCTGACCAACATTGAAGACTATAGACTAATGCCAGCTAACCTACCAAATACTTAGTATGAAGATGTTTAATTCCAATAAAGGAAAACGGGAAGTAACTAATACCTAAAGGCAGCAAAAATGAACCTAACATATAAAACAAAATTAAGATAACAGAAGCGTAAAGATAATTGCAATAATCACAAACATGGTTGGGCGATTATGCCCAGATAAAAGCACAAAGGCAAAATACACCAATAAGTGAACCCTAAACATTAGGAAAAATACTAATAATACATCCAGAACATCAAAATAATATTCAGATGAAACACCCAAAGTAAAGAACCTCATTAAGCCCATCTGGTTGTAATGTCTTCAAACGATAAGTCCACTCAGTCTCTTTACAGAGTAATCTCTTATCAATGTCACCCTTTCTTGAGATGACCATGATTTTTTCAATACACACAAAGGAGAGGCCAGAATATGCTCCATCATGTTCTTCCAATATACTGTGTCGTGCAAAAGGGGTATCCCGACGATGTCTAATATCCTCAATGTGTTCTCCAATTCGGGTTTTAAATTGTCTTCTTGTCTTATTCTTTCAAGCCATGAGTTTTCTCTTGGTGTTGGAATATAGTAGCTATGTACAAGTCTGGAACGTATTGGGGCCGCCCCACCCTGCCTAATGGAAAGACAACCCTGGTTCTGTGAGGATGGTGTAATATATTCAGAACTGGAGGGGCAGTTGAAGAAAAAAGGGTTGAGAAAAGGTGATGAGGTGGGATAATGATGAGTCCAGTGTATGTCTCTCTCTGTGACTGGCTGCAGAGGTACATTGTGAAGGACTGTAAAAAGAGGAAAGCAATAAGAGTTTGTTGGCAGCTGAGTAGGATGTGTGGAATTCTCCTGCGATGACTGTGGGAATGTCAATGGATAGGAAGCAAAGAAGCCATGAAGTTAGGTTTCCACAAGACATGGGAAAAATACAGTTGAAACCAGAAGTTTACATGCACCATATAAAAAGTGTAACGATTCTGGAGGTGGATCCACTGGACCACCGTAGGCGATGGCGTAAGCCCCTACCAGGGAGTGGAATCTAAGTGGGACCCGGTTTTCACCAGAGCCCGCCGCAAAGCGGGATGGTCTTGCTGCGGCGGGTGTCCACCAGGTCACTACCACTGGCGGGGCTTGCCTGCGGTGGCGGCCAAGGGTGCGAGGTACAGGAACGGCAGGCAGGCTCGTAGTCGAGGACAGACAGAAGGTCAGGACAGGTGGCTCTGGTTCGTGGACGGTAGACAAGCAGGTGGTCGGGGCAGGCGGCAAGGTTCGTAGACGGTAGACGTAGCAGAGGGTCGGTACACAGGAAGGCAATACTGGAACGCTCAGGAACACTTTCACCATGGGTATGAACACCAAGGAATCCGGCGAGGGCCGGCAGGAACTGACCGTACTAAATAGGAGCAGTGCCCGGCAATGAACCAATTACCGGCGCACTGCCCCTTTAAATTCAAATTGCCGGCGAGCGCCCGCCCCTAGGGGCGGAGCTACGCGCCGGGACCCGGAAGCAGCCTGAGCAGGAGCGTGGCCGGGTAAGTGCATGCTGGCGGGGACGGGGGGGGAGGCGAGCGGACCCCGAACCCGACGTGCGGGACGGGGCTCCGCTCGGTGCAGGGGCACGGGCGCGCCTGTGACCCGGGACAGTGGTCGCAGGGGCGTCCGTGACAAAAAGACACATATGCATGTTTTTCTCACTATCAGACATGAAATCAGATTAAACCTTACATGTTTTAGGTCAATTAAGATTACCAAAATTATTTATATTTGCCAAATACAAAATGAGTGAGAGAGAGAATTTTTAAGACATTTTATTACTTTCTGCAAAGTCAAAAGTTTACATACATTTCATTACTGTTTGGTAGCATTGCCCTTAAACTGTATGACTTGGGTCAAATGTTTTGGATATCCTTCCACAAGCTTCTCACAATAATTGGTAGAAATTTTCACCCATTTCTCCTGACTAGAGTTGAGCGAGCACTAAAAAATTCGAGTTCGGGCCGAACCCCGAATTTTCATAAATTCGGGCCGAATGCCGAACCAAATACCAAACCCCATTAAAGTCAATGGGAGATGATGTTCAGGTTTTAAACTAGAACAGGTGAGGAGAAGCTGCAATTACCTTCCATAAAAGTAAAATGGATACGTGGAACAACTTAGTGAAGACAATTTGGCTCTAAGAGTCACAGAAAAAAATTCACAGGCTGAAATAATTAATTCCTTTCAATAGCTAACTGAAAAGATGAGGGATGTGTAGCTATATGAGGTGCAGCACTAGTAGCTGCTATGGGGTCCCTTTACACATAAGAAGACACCGGTATTGGAAATGACACATGGTAACTTGTAGGAGCCCCCTATCACTTTTTTCACCAGGGCCCAAGAACATGTCATATATGTGATGGCAGCAAGAACATCCCATTGGGGAACATGGAGGTTCAAATGGCAGGGCTGTAGTTATAGGGTGTGCAGTGGTAGCCAAGGCTGCCGTCAGTCATCTATTACCCATTTCAGGGCCCAATGCAGCTAAATCAAATGGGGCTTCCACCCACCTCTAGTTCCTATTTTTAACATATCAGCTTGCAGCTTTTTGATTAGAGCCCCTGACAGGAGTACTGCCCTATTGGCACCCCTGCCAGTTACCATGTGACATTTCCCATACAGTGTCTTCTTATGTGTCAAAGGGGCTTTGGGACACCTCAGGATGCAGGGGCCCATAGCAGCTGCTACCGCCAAGGGTGCCAACAGGACAGTACAGGCAGTACTCCTGTCACGGGCCCTAATCGAAAAGGGGCCCACTAAAAAATAGGACATAAGCCAGTGAAGAGTCGAGGCCGGGAAAAGACGTCATGGCGTCTGGGACAGATGAAGAAGAAGAAGTAGAGAAAGAGAACAACTCTTCAGAGACGTCTCCTGTAAGTGACTGGATGTAACTTTACTTATATGTCTGCAGAGCCTGTGTACAGCTAGTATCCAACACTGTATGGTCACTGTATACTGGTAATATTGGTTGTAGTATAATGGTTTATACTCAGTAATGGTCAGTTTGTATTATTCGGTCACTATGTGCTGGTGATATGTGGTCATGGTGTGACAGTATTATTCGGTCACTATGTGGTCATGGTGTGACAGTATTATTCGGTCACTATGTGGTCATGGTGTGACAGCATTATTCGGTCACTATGTGGTCATAGTGTGACAGCATTATTCGGTCACTACGTGGTCACGGTGTCGCAGTATTCGGTCACTACGTGGTCATGGTGTTGCAGTATTCGGTCACTACGTGCTGGTGATATGTGGTCTTATGGTGTAGCGGTGCTATTTGGTAACTGTATGACTATTATTTAGTAGTTTTATACCTAGCACATTGTGGTAAAGCTTGTTGTATATTTTAGATTTGGTTGATGGTGATGCAATGTGTCGCATTGTGGCGCATTATGTTACGGGAGAGGGAGAGGGAGGGCAAAATTTCTTCACCTCGCCCTGAGTGCAATTTAGCCTAGGAACGGCCCTGGCTGTCACGTTGCTGACGTTGCTCCACCGTGACATTATAATGTGAAGAAGACGCAAAAGATGTCTCGAGTTGGTCAATGAGCACTGTTTAAAATTCCTGCATTCTACTGTAAATTTGTGTGGGTGGAAGGAAATTGCTCACCTTTGATTTGCAACGTGGATCAAGGAGGTTGGCACCCCGTAATCGCTGTTTGTTTTGATTGCCTTGATGCGTGGGTTATGTTGCAGGTAATGTAGCATCCAAGCACTTATGTGTGAGATGTTACCGGGATCTCCCAAGCCTTGGGGTCGAGGGACACTAATGGGATCTTCCTCCTCTTCCTCCTCCTGTAATCTCTGCCAACCTCTTACCACTGAAGGATAATCGGTATTGGTGGTGTCCACCCCTGCCTCATCATCCTCTTACACTTCCTTATCCTGACTGTCACCAGAGCCCTGGCTAGCCTCATGAGCTGTACTCTGTGAGCTGAACTGCCGTCCTGCACCCACCTTGGACCTAGAACCACCACCTAAAGAAAACCTATAGAATTGGGAAACAGGCCTTCTACATCCTCTGGCAAATAAGGCTCTGTGTCCGCCTCCTCCTTCTCCATCACTGCTGGGACCTGCTGCCGCAGAGAGTTTAATGTCTGAGACACAGAACCTGTCTCCTTCCTGAGTGATATGATGGCTGGACAATTCCATCTTGTGTGTACTTGCGTATAATTGTTTGTACGGATTAACAAGGCACCTTCAGGTATCTGGAAATTGCACCCAAGGATGATCCAGACTTGTGCAATCCACAATACTGTTCCTTATATCTTGGCTGATTTCTTTAGACTTGCCCATGATGTTACACACAGAAGCAGCATGTTTCTTTTGTGTATTAAAAAACATCCACAGCTGTGTCTCTATTTAACTCAGATGTTGCCAATAAACCAGAAAGGTTTTGTCAAAAGCTTCCAAAGACATGACATCATTATATTGGCTGTCCAGAATTGTGTAAAGGCATAGTAATCCTAGTGTATGTAAACTTTTGACTTTGCTGAAAGTAATAAAAATGCCTTAAAAATCTCCCTCTGTCATTATTCTGGCACTTGTCACATTTTAATAATTTTAGTAATCCTAATTGACCTAAAACAGGTAATATACTGTATGTCAAAAATCGCAAGTCTTTTGTAAGGAAAACACGCACTCACCAGTAACAGCTGAATAATGTTGCACCTGGACTTCAGAGTGGGATCACTTGCATGGAGCGCACAGGTTCCTAGCCTCCGGCCAAGGCTCCAGTAGAGGAAAATGCAGCAGCAAAAAGTAACGGAACTAGCGCTAGCTTTAGTGAAAAAATGCTTGAAAATTTATTGAGCTATATCCACAGAAAAAGGCACAAAAAGGATAAAAAACGACCTACGCGTTTCAGGAGCTACATCACGGTAACATGGGAATCCACTACTGACCATATTAAATAGATGGTTAAACATACCATGTGATATTATATCACTTCCCATAACAACGTACAAGGCATACATTTAAAAGTTGCTAAAAAACATATACACAATACACATATATCTACCAATACCATATTTATATACTCATACTAGGAGACTAGAGATATATGCACTGACCTAATAGATGTAAGCTAGATCGTTCCTAAGGTTCAGACCGGCTGGTATGCGTGTGTCTATTTCATAAATCCAAAATGCTTCACACATGTGTATCTTGCGCTGCCAGTCTCCTCCGGATAGCGGAGGTTCTACCTTTTCCAATGCAAAGAAACGCAGACCTTCTACTAATCCTTCATGGTGTTCAATGAAGTGCTTGGTCACACCAGAATGGTGAGTAAGTTTTTTATTTATGTGCAAAATATGTTAAGATATATGGGTTTTGAGTTTAAGCACAGTACTTCCAATATAATTTTTATTACAAATTGTGCATTGTATATTATACACCACATGATCTGAATCACAGTTTATAAATTGTTTAACTTTATACGTTTTAATATTTTTTGTGTTGGTAAATGTTTGAGTTTTTTTTGCATATTGACACATGTTACATCTCGTTCCTTTGCATTGAAAAAAGCCTGGTGTGGATTTTAACCAGTTACTGGAAATTGGTTGATCATAGAACCTACTTGGAGAAATGGAATTAGCTATAGTCCTACTACATTTAGCGACCATAAGTACACCACTATCCAGAATATCCGCTAACGTTTTATCTTGTCTCAATATGTTTATATTTTTTAAAAATATCTGTTTGATATTATTGAATTCCTGGCTGAACGTAGTTGAAAAAACTATCCCTTTCTTTAGTTGTTTAGTATTTTTTACCCTCAGAAGATCTGTTTGGGTTTTGATTTTAATTTTTTCTTTTGCAGCCCTGATTTGTCGATCCGAGTAGCCTCTGGCCTTAAGCCTACTGTCTATGATGTTTATTTGTTTAGTAAATTCCTCATTATCAGTACAGGCTCTTCATGCCCTGTAATACTCTCCCAGGGGAATAGAATTCAAAGTGTGACTGGGATGGCAACTGTCTGCTCTTAAAGTGGTATTACCATGTAACGGCTTCCTATATAACGTAGTGGTGACCCTTTGATTATGACTACCCATCAGTCTTATATCTAGGAAGGAAATGCTCTCCCTTTCAATAGCATAAGTAAATTTTAAGTTGGCACAATTATTATTGGCATATGCCACAAAGTCTGGTATGGACGCCACATCGAGACCCCACACAAAGAGGAGGTCGTCGATGTAGCGCCCATACCAGACAATAGAATAAGCAAAGGGATTGTCCACATGGTAGATGACCTGTTGCTCCCACCAGGCCATCATGAGATTCGCTAAAGAGGGTGATGCCGTTGCTCCCATCGGGACACCTAGAAGTTGAATAAAGAACTCCCCATTAAAAGAGGACAATAGTATACTCACCCCTACTATCCTCACTGAGGAACAACTGAATATTTTGTAAAAGGGTTTAAATTTCTCACCCACGAGTCACTTTAAGCTTTTTGACACCATGCTAGACCTGAATAAATATGTGAGGCTTCTTACTGTAAAAAAATATTTTAAAGATAATGAATTAGATAGTGGGGATGTAGATGAGTTTCAGTGTAAATAAAATAACACCAATGAATTTGAGGAAATGTTATTTTCTGAACAACAATCTTTGTTTGCCCTCAAGGAATTACAATTGGAAAGTTCCCTTAAGGAAGATGAGGTTCGGATCCACCACAGCATGAGTAATCCTGCTTACTACCCTTTAAAAGCTAGGGTTAATGCCATGGATGTCTTTCAGTCAGTGATGGAGAGAGATCTAAGGCATTTGGAAATTCAAGAAAATAAATATAAAAAAGAAAAATAATCTAACAAAAAAAAAGAAATAAAAGCCGAGAATTAAAATTGAATAAAAAATCTTGTCAAAAAAAAAAATGCAAAGGGGGCTCTATTGTGTGATGGATGCGAACTTAAAAGCGAAAATTTTTTGCCATATTGATAAAAACAGATTAGTAAACTTATAACAATCCCCAAAGTTATTGGATCTAAATTAAAAAAAATTATTGCAAGAGGGGGTGGGTTGGGGTAATATGGGAAAAAAAAAAAAAAAAAAATATTTACGGGTTAATAATCCCAAAAACCCCTACTTCTACGGCTTTCCCAAAACAAAAAAAGGGGCTTTTCCATTTACCCTGCGTCCCTTTGATCGGTTTTAAAGTTGTGTGAAAAATTTTAAAAAATGGGTAGTAGTACCTTCACCCCTTGGTATTAAACTTTCCCTGGATCCTTAAAGATACCCCCACGGTGCTTAACCCTTTCAGGATTTTCCCTAGCAATTGATTACACAGGTGACTTTGGATGTGGTCAGCCTGTCTCCGGGGTACCCCGTCTTGTTTAGAGTAGCAATAGATTCCCATTTAGCGGAGAATATGTAAATGGGCTTTAAAAATTTTATCCTTGAGGGTTTTTGATTTCTATGCAAAATAATTATTTTAAAATTTAATGGGAGTTCTTTATAATTCTGGTGTCCCCCCGATGGGAGCCACGATCCCGTCTTTGGGGGAAATTATGATGGCCTGGTGGGAGAAACAGTATCTCCCATGTGGAAAATTCCCTTTGTGATTCTATTGTCTGGTAGGGGCTAATCGCGCCCTCCTTTTGTGGGGGGTGATGTGGCGTCCAAACCAGACTTTGGGGGATTGAATAATAAATTGTGCCAATTTAAAAATTTACTTATGTATTGAAAGGGAGGATTTCTTCCCAAAATTTTAGACTGATGGGTGGGTCTAATATAAGGGCCCACTACTTTTTTATAGGAACCGTTAATGGTAATCCCCACTTTAAGAGCAGAAGTTCCACCCCAGACACTTTGAATTCTTTCCCCTGGGGAGTTTTACAGGGCACAAAGAGTGTATGTAATGAGGAATTTACTAAACAAATAGACATCTAGACGTGGTTAAGGCCAGGGCTATCGGACGACAATCAGGTTGCAAAAAAAAAAAATTAAAATCAAAACCAAACGTTTTCGAGGGTAAAAATACTAAAAAAACTAAAGAAAGGATAGTTTTTTAACTACGTTCAGCCGGGAAATTTTTCTATGAATAAAACGATTTTTTAAAAAAATTAAAACAATTGAGACAAGTAAAATTTTTAGGGGATTTTTGGGAAAAGTGGGTTTACTTATGGTCGTAAATGTAAGGACTTAGCTAATTCCATTCTAAAGTGGTTCTATGATCAAAAATTTTCCAGTAACGGGTTTAAAAATCCACACCAGGCTTTTTTCAATGAAAAGGAAAAGATGTAAACTTGGTAAATATGAAAAAAAAATTCAAACATTTCCCAACACAAAAATATTAAAAAGTTTAAAGTTAAGCAATTTATAAATGTGATTCAGATCAGTGGTGTTAATATAAATGCACCTTTTTAATAAAAATTATTGGTACTTGCTTAAACTCAAAACCGTATATCTTAACATTTAGAAAAAAAAAAAAATTACTCACCTTCTTGTGACCAAGACTTCTTTGAAACCATGAAGGATTGTAGAGGTTGCGTTTCTTTGCATTGGAAAAGGGTTTTTAGAAACCTCCGCTACCCGGGGAGATGCAGGCAAGGGTACTGCGTAAAGCATTTTGGATTTTAAAATAGCAAACGATCCAGCCGGTTGAACCTTAAAAACGATTTTGTTACTTATTAGGTCAGTGCTTATCTCTAGTCCCCTAGTATGAGTATAAAAAATTGGTATTGGTAGATTATGTGTATTGTGTTATTTTTTTAGCAACTTTTAATGTATGTTGTACGTTTTTTGGGGAAGTGACGAAATATCAAATGGTTTGTTTAACCATCTATTTAATAGGGTAGTAGTGGATTCCCATTTTCCCGGGAAAAAGGGAGGATGTGCCCCTAAAAGCTTTTAGGTGTTTTTTATCCCTTTTTGGGCCTTTTTTGGGGATATAGCTGCACTCAATAAATTTTAAAGTTTTTTTCAAAAAGTAGATGGTTCCCCTTTACTCTTTGTGCTCCCTTTTCTCTAAAAAAAGGGAAAGGGTTTTTTTAAAATTTTATGTCAGATAGTGAGAAAAACAGAATGTGTATTTTTATTGGTGAGTAAAATTTTGGGGTTTCAAGAGGTTTTCATGAAAAAAGGATAATGAATGTAGAGTAGTTTGTTGCATGCATATCATGCATTCCAGAGGGCTCCAGAGAGAGGAACATAGAGATCTGGAATAAAGGGAATAGATTTTAGATTTAAAGGGTTAAGGAAGTTTGTGGTGGCCAATTGGTAAGAGAAGGAAGGTGCAAAAGTGGAAATGTTCTAAGGAGCCCCGAGTTTTTGGGATTATTTATAGAGAAGGGAGAAGCAGAGGGTGTTGTAGGTGGGGGAGGTAGGGAATTAGTTTATTTTGTCTGTTTAGAAAAGGGAGGGTTCTTAATGTTTTAAAATGAGGTAGGTTGGAGGAAGTTTGAGAGGGTAAAATGGTGGCGGGAAGGGTTTTGCCCCCGGGGTTTGAATTCCTTTTGTTCTTGGCCTTCAGAAATTTACTTGGTGTTGTTAATTTATTAAGAGCTGGTTTGATATTTGCCCTTTGACCAAATAATGTATGTATAGCTTTCCCCTTTACCCCTGCTGTTATATGTTTTTTGTTTGCCAAGGAGACATCTTGGAAAAAGCAACCCAAAAAATCTCTATGGGAAATTCACATCTCCTAAAAGGGGTTTAAAGGTGTCCATTAGGTAAGTTCCGGTTTGCCCTCAGAATCCATTTAAAGATCTGTAGGGCCCTACAAAACCCTTTTTTCATTTCAGCTTCCCAAGAAATTTAAAAAAACTGTCTCTTTTTTGCTACCTACCTATGGGTAGTTACCCTGTAAGTCAATGTCTAACTCTTTTTGGCACTTTGATACATGAGAAAAAAATGAGAAAAACAGAAACCCATCTATAGATCGTAGATTTTTAGAGTTTTTGCTCCTACAGTCCTAATTGACTGTTTGAGGCAATGTGCAATAAGTAATAGAAGGCAATAACTCTTTTTAGCGATCCAGCTGGTAGGGCACAACTACTTAATTGTACACTTATATCATCAGCTTCTTACCTCTTCAGACTATATAGGCCACATTTAAAATGCAACTAAATGCAACAATACACTTTTTATGAACAAAAATATAAATACACAGTCATTTTTTTTGCCCTTTAAACTGGTTCTGATTAAAAGGAAAAAGTGAAAAAATTGTGTTTGTTATCTCAATTTATTGTGTTTTTAAGTCATTGTGTGCAAAAAGTTCCCACTGGCTTGACATTTTCAAAATCTGTATTCTAGAGCGAAACTGCTCTGGGCTTGATTTTATACGTGATTGAAGAGCAAAGAAGGCATTTATTTTCTGGCCTGTTATTAGTTATTATAATGAGCAGTAACTTGATAAATTAACTAGCCTCAAATTAGCAACAAGGTCTAGGAGGTTTTTTTTGTGATTAAATTCAGTTTATTTATTTCATTAAACATTATGTTTTTATTTATTTCTTATGGATATAATGTAGTTAACATTTTTATATGTGAATAGGATTGGAAAAAGAATCAAAAATTTTCTGATGCTTTAATATTAATTTTATATACATTAAAATTTTTTTATATATATTTTTAAAAATATATAAAATTACTAAAAAATTATATATTTAAATTTAAAAAAAATTTTTTTTTTTATAAATTAATAATTTATTATTTGAAAATTAATTTTTAAAAATTAAATGTCAATGAAAAAAGAAGGTTTAGAAAAATTCAAGATAGGTCTTCAGCATGAATAGATTTTTTTAAATAAGGTAATTATATTTTATGATTATGACTTGTGATCTTTTTCAAGAATAAAAAAAAACACTTAAGATAGAACTCAATTGGTCATCTTTTTCCCAGATAATATTTATTATTAATAAGAAAACTCCACATAGAAGATGTGAATTACTAATGGGTTGCATGTATATTTTAAAGGGAAATTGCAATAAAGGGAATCAATTTAAATATTCGGCATACATTTAAAAAAAAATGGAGAGAAGAATGAGAATTAGGGTTAATCTATGCACAATGTTAAAATTATTTTTCCTAAAGAAATTGGTAAATTATCTATTTAAGCTAGGTTAAAAGGTTATATATTCAGTTGAAACCAAAAGTTTACATACACTATATAAAAAGATACATTTGCATGTTTTTTCCACTATCTGACATGAAATCGGAATAAACTTACCCGTTTTAGATCAATTAAGATTACCAAAATTATTTATATTGGCCAGCTGCCAAAATAATGAGAGCGAGAGAATGTTTTCAGGCATTTTTATTTCTTTCTGCAAAGCCAAAAATTACATACACTAGGATTACTGTGCCTTTAAACTATTTTGGAAAGCCCATATGATGATGTCATGTCTTTGTAAATTTCTGGTTTATTGGCAACATGTGAGTTAATTAGAAAAACACCTTTTTGATGTATTTTAAATGCACACCAGAAATACACTGCATCATGGGAAAGTCTAAAGAAATCAGTCAAGGTATCAGGAAGAGTATTGTGGACTTTCACAAGTCTAGTTCATCCTTGGGTCCAATTTCCAGATAACTGAAGGTGCCTTGTTCATCTGTATAAGCAATTATACGCAAGTACAAGCAGGCTGGGAATGTCCAGCCATCATACTCAGGAAGGAGATGGGTTCTGTGTCTCAGAGATGCTTTGGTTCAACATTTGCATATCAACCCAAGAACAAAAGTGTAACGGTAGCAGTAGTTGATCCGCTGGACCACTGCAAGCGATGGTGAAAGCCCACACCAGGGAGCAGAGTCTAAGTAGAACCCGGTTTTCACCAGGGCCCGCCGCAGGTCGCTTCCACTGACGTGACTTGCTTGCGGTGGTGGCCAAGGGTAAGCGTGGTACAAAATCGTAAGGCTGAGTCGTAGTCGGGGACAGGCGGTAGGTCAGGGCAGGCGGCAGAGGTTCATGGTCGTAGGACGGTAGCAAGGCGGTAGCAAGGAATCACGAGACAAGATAATACGCTTTCTCAGTAGGCTCCACGGGCACGAAAGTTCCGGCAGAGGACTGCCAGAGGAGGAACCAATATATAGGATCAGCGGCCGGCAACTGCCAATTACCGGCGCGCTGGCCCTTTAAATCTGAGAAAGCTGGTGCGCGCGCGCCCCTTAGGGGGTAGGGACGCGCGCACCAACTGGCACAGGAGCGCGCGGAGTCAGGCGCGTGGTTGAGTGAGGATCTCACCTCGGGGGGACGAGTGCGCCCACGGCCCGGCGCACGGACCACGGTGCACGGCGCACGGTACCGGAGAGAGGGTCGGGGAACGGACACGCCAGGAAGATTTCATTACTCCAAAAGAAGCATATAAAATCCAGATTAATTCTTGTAAATATACACAGGAACAAAGACGTACATTTTTGGAGACATGTCCTGTGGTCTGACGAAACTAAAATTGAACTGTTTGGCCATAATGACCATCGTTATGTTTGGAGGGAGAAGCTTGTAAGCCTAAGAATACCATCCCAACTGTGAAACACCGTGGTGGCAGTATCATGTTTTGGGATTGTTTTGCTGCAGTAGGGACTGGTTCACTTCATAAAATAGATGACATCATGAGGAAAGAAGATTATGTGGCAATACTGAAGCAATATCTCAAGACATCAGCCAGGAAGTCAAAGCTTGGGCAGAAATGAGTCTTCCAAATGGACAATGAGCCGAAGCATACTGCCAAACTGGTTACAAACATTCTCTCTCTCATTATTCTGATATTTGGCAAATATAAATATTTTTGGTAATCCTAATCGACCCAAAACTGGTAAGGTGTCTTCTGATTTAATGTCAGATAGTGAGAAACACATGAATATGTGTCTTTTTATATAGTGTATGTAAACTTCTGGTTTCAACTGTATATATAGGTATAGATATAGTATGGGTTGGTGGCAGATTTTGCGTACCATATTGCAGTACTATAATTGTTCACAGTATTAGAATAACTAGGTATACTAATCACTAGAGTTAATATTCAATATTTATTTACACTATACATTTTATTTTAAAAAAAAAATCACATTAAAACCTTTTTATCCTCTAGGTATTGAGATATCGCTAATCCTCTAAGATGTAGGTTCATGGAGTTGAATTTTGTTTTGTGCAATTATGGGTTACATTCTTTGAGAAAAATAATTTATAGGGTCACCTCTAAAAGTAGAGATCACATATATAAAAAGAATAAGACAGAGTCAGAAGGCAGAGACCTTTCCCTGGATCGATTATGACAACAGGGCAGATCATTACTACTGGTGGAAAAATATTACTTTTTAAAGCTTTTGATGTCATTTTTTTAAAGTCTGTAGAGAAAAAAGGTTGAAATAATCTAGATTTCACAATATAAATGTGAACACTTAACTCAAAGTGACAGGTTATGTGGAGGTCTCAATGTTTCTTAGTCTGTCATTGTAGGTGTACATAAAAAAGCACATTTTTCATTGGTGATGCCAAAAAAACAGTTATTAGTGCTACTCGATAAAATACATTTAATTGTAAAAATCCTCAGAAAATAATGTGTTAAAGGGGTTTTCTCACCTTTCAGATCCAGGCAAAACAGCTTTAAACTTACTTCTGGTTTAGGCCTGCGGGTTGGGTCCATAGCTGTGATTGCCATATCAGCCCTGCTGTTCATAGCTATTCCTGTTACACTGACATGAGTGCAAGAGATGTGTTGTACACAAAGCTATAGAGTTCTAAAGGGGAATGTTTGTCATTTACTAAGGTAAACAAAGTCCATTGCTAGACATAAGACTCACCATATTTGAAACTGACAGACTTATAGCAACTAATAGCACTGAGATAAGAGAGAGCAGAGAAAAGTGGTCGGTCAACAGAGAAACGTATGTACTCTTAAAGAAGATACAATCTTCTGTACCTCCTGACCAAAGTAAAATCAACAAAGCAATGTATTTAATAACAGTCTTCAATTACCTTTCCCAACATGTTAAAAGCTAATAACTATAGTGAGAAAACCCCTTTAACCCTTTAAGGATGCAGCCAGATTTGACCTCCCTGACAGAGCCCCATTTTTTTTTAATCTGACATGTGAGACTTTATGTGAGAATAACATTTTGATACTTTTACCTATGCATGTGATTCAGAGAATGTTTTCGCGGGATACATTGTGCTTTAAGTTAGTAAGAAATTTTGGTCCATACTATCCTTGTTTATTTGTGAAAAATATCAAAATATCGTGAAAATTTATAAAAATTTGCCATTTTCAAAGTTCAAAAATTTGTGCATGCAAGGGGCAGATAGGTTTTTCAACACAAAATTGTTTATAACTGGCATTACCATATATTTTACTGTAGGTTGGGATCATTTTTTAAGTGTATTTTTATTTTTTTACAACTTAGTGATTAGTGATATTTCCCATTTTCAAGAGAATCTGCAACATTGATATTTTTAAAGACCAGTCCAGTTCTGACGTGGCTTTGATTGACCTGTATGTTAGATATCTCCATAACTTACTCCCTCTAAGAAACTGAATTCCTTATAATATTCAAAAAAGCATTTAGGAAGTTTATTAACTCATTAGGTGTGTCACAGAAATTAAAGCAAAGTGGAGGAGAAATTTCAAAATTTCCTTTTTTTGCAGATTTTCAATTTGAATCCATTATTCACAGGAACACGGCAAACATTAGCAGGGAAATGCAATTTAATATTGATTCACTAAATTATGCCATTTAGAGAAATATCCCATATGTGGCCCCAGTGCGCTATTTGGCTCAACCATAAGCCTCAGAATAGGAGAAGCACCTGTTGCACTTTTTGGGTTTTTTCTTACGTTTTTTTTTCTGTAGGCCCCTTTCCCCTGAGGTGCTAAAATTAAAAAACCTCCAAAAAGAACCATATTGGAAACTATTTCCTTAAAGGAATATACCCGAAGGTAGGGTAATCGACCCCACAGGCATTTCACACATTTTTTTAGCGTTAGGCTTTGAACATTTATTTTTTTTCTAACAATCTGCAATTTTAGCTGAAAATGTTTCATTTTTAACATGGAACGGAAAAAAAACCAAAATTTTGTTATGCAATTTCTTTAAGTTCGCAATACCCTATGTAGGGGGTTTTAATGCTTTTTGGGGCAAGGGCAAAGGGAGGGAGAGTTTTTGGTTTTTTGGAAGGCGGGTTTTGGTGGGTGCCATGTTCTTTTGAAAAGTCCCTAAAGGCCAGAACAGGTGAAACTTCCAGAAGTCCCCTCATTTTGGATTCAACACCCTTAGGGATTCACTAGGGGGTTTTTTGTCTTTGTTCCCAAATTTGTTTTTTTAGCTTGGCCCCGAAAAAAAAAAAACAAAAACCTGCAGTTCCGCCATTGTTTTTTGAGTTTCAATTTAATGGTGTTCAACGTGCAGCATAAGTCACAGGATAACTTTACTATGCAGATCTATACAATTACAATGATATCAATTTTATATAGTTTTTATGCTTTATTACTTTTACACAATGGAAATGCATTTATAAAAAAAAAATTTTTTTATGTCATTATAGTCTGATAGCCATAACTTTTTTACTTTTTTCTATACGTCTGACTATGGACTTATTTTTTGCATGATGAGTTGACATTTTTATTAATACCATTGTGTGGTTCTATTTAGCCCCTTTTATCATTTTTATTAAGGTTTTTGTGAGGCGTTTTAAAAAAATCAGCAATTTTGGTAGTGTTTTTTTTTTTTTATTTTTACATGACACCGTCAGTATAAAAGACATGCTAGCTTTACTCGAGGGCAAATGTTTTCGCATACCAAATTTTTATTTTTTTTAATATTTTACTCTTTACACAAAAAAAAAAATTTTATTTAAAAAAAACTTTTTTTTTCATTGCCCTGTCTGAGCCCATAACTTTTTTTTCTTTTCCCGGGTCAGAGCTTTAAAGCTTGTTTTTTTTTCTGGATGAGTTATGTTTCATTGGTTAATATTTTTTGGGATCAGGGGGCTACTACTGGTACAAACATGTAGAGAGAAAAATATCTAGCATCCCATAAAGTTGTTAAAGGGGCTGTGACAGTAAAAATAAGCACTTTTGTAATTGGGTTGATTCCTCAGTCACTGATTTAGCAAAAATATGAGCTTTTCTGTAAACTGTATTGGTTTTGCTGCTGTGGGGGGTCAAGCCCCCTTTCCGGATCCCCCCCTCCCCCTTGACAGCCCCCCGCACTGTGATTGGCGGCTGAATTTCATTCAGCCCGTTGGGATATGCCCTCAGAAGGAACCCCCCGGTCACGCCCCCCGCCCCATTGGGTATAACTGCATAACCACAGTCATACATTCCCGTCTGGTAAAGAAGGGGGGGGGAGGGAGGGGGCGTGTACATCCTCCATGTCTCATATTAGGCTACTGTAAAAAAACTGCTTTAGCCAAGCTGAGCCGAAGCTTAAAGACAGGTGCAAGCTCAGGAGTCTGTAAAACTGTATCTGCAGACACCCTTCTGCTTCCATGCACGTCAGAGTGATGATGTCACGGTCTTCGTGAGGAGGGAAAACCTTGCTGAGGGAGAAAATTTGGCCTCTGGATTTAAAATTTCAATTCAGAGAATTAGATAAAGACCCCAACAGTTCAAATTATAAACCCTTTTTAAGTTCCAAAACCCAAGGCATCATACTTTATCAGGGCCTTCGAAGGAAATTTAAAAATTTTATGGGATGCTGGATCTTCACTATATTTTTCTCTCACCCAATTGTTATAGTTTTTTTTTTTTCATGTTGAAGTGCTTTAAAAAAGGGTTTTTATTATTTTAAGCAATAATATTTATCACTATCATCTGAAAGAAAAAAAAAACTGTTTATTTTTCCGTAGACAGCTGTATAAGGACTTTTTTTTGCAGGATTAACTGACATTTTCATTGGTAGCACTTTGGCATTTATGTTTTTGGTCGCTTTTTATTCCATTTTATGAGAATTGAAATTCTGTGACTTTTTTCCTTAGCGGCATTCACTGTGCGGGTTTAACAATAGATTTATAGGATAGGTTGTTACACACATGACTATATAAGGAGAAGAGTTTTCCAAAAATGATGTGGAACCAGCAAAGTAATAAAAATATAAAAACTTTTAATTTTTCATTTTAAAAAAAGTGAGACATTAGCCCGTATTTACAGAGTGTCCTTTTTCTGCAAGTATGAAAGATATACTCAGTATTTTAGTTGCGCATGCATCCCTTGGGGCTAAATCAAGGCGCCGCTCATCTGGCGGAGAGATGGGAACGCCGACATCCGGCCCGGGACAGGTGATTGCGGACTTTTTCGGGGATGGCTCCTCCCCTTCCTCAAGCGCATGTTTAAACGGCACGGGTCACTTTTAAATAGAAAATTTAAAAACCCAAATAGACAAATACCCAAATAAAAAGCCGACAACCCTATGTTTACGGAAGACCCTCAGATTGAGATTTCATTAAGTCCCTTGGAGAAAAGCCCCCAAAGGTTTTACTATCACGAACGCTTCGCGTCTCGGAGTTTAGTATTAAATTTGGTAGGGTCTACAGTACCCCTTTTAAAGTAACCCACGCAACTCTGATCCATGCCCCCTTGTTGCAAAAGTGGCGTGCTACTGATGTTTCACCGAATTTTTTTTTATTTTCATTTTAAATTGTTTGGCATAAAACTTGTTGGTTTGCTTTTTAAACATTCGGATAGCGGGCGGTGTTCTTTGAGTCAAACCTTTCATGCCCAGCCGTTTGCCCAACGTATATCTGCCCCATGGGCTTTTGAGCTATAGACAAACCGGCACTGTCGCTGGTGGAACCTCTGATCTTGATGGGGTTTTACCTTTAGTAGGGTGGCAAACATTTTCACCCTTTATGATAAAAACATTTTGGATCGCAGACAGGCAAAAGTGCCGGACTGGTACTGTAAAGGTAGGTTGCGTCTTCACCTTTTTTATTCTAAGGTCTAAAAGAGATAGTTGTTGCCCTATCAAATCAGAGGCTTCCCCAACTGGGGAAGTGCCGGTTTGTCTATATGCTCAAATCCCCCAATGTGGGCAATATACGTTGGTAAAAGGGCCCTAGGGCTGAAGGTTTGACTCAACGAAACCGCTCCGCTATCCGAATGTTTAAAAAGAAAACGCAACAAGTTTATGATGCAAAAAATTAATGAAAAAAATAAAAAAACATTCGGTGAAACATCAGTAGACGCCCACTTTGCAACAATGGGTCAGGGGACTCTCAGAGTTGCGGTGGTGTATACTTAAAAAGGGTGTATTGTGAGGCCCCTACGAAAAAATACAAAACTCCTGAGACGCGAGGCGTTTTCTGGATAGTAACTTGGAGGCATTAACTAAAAAGGGACTTATGAGAATCTAATCTGGGGGGTCTCCTGTAAACACTGGTTTGTGGCTTGTTATTTGTCTTTTTTGTCTTTTGGGTTTTTTAATCTGTCATTTAAAGAGTGCCATCCCTGTGGGTATGCGCTTGGGGAAGGGGAGGAGCCATCCCCAAAACGTCCGAAGTTCACCTGCCCGGGTGGATGTCGGCTTTTCCCATCCCTTCCTCCCAGATGAGCGGCGCCATTGTTTGAGCCCGAACGGCACGCTATGCCGCAAAAAAAATACTGAGATATCTTTTCTACTTGCAAAAAATAGGGGACACTCGTAAATACGGACTAATGTCTCACTTTCTTTTTAACTGAAAATTTAAATTTGATAGTTTCATTATTTTCTGGTTTCCCACATCTTTTTTGGGTAAAAGTTTTCCGTGGGATTGGAGGACCCGTTTAACCGGAATCAAGTTTTTTAATACTCGTTGTGAAGGAAAAAAGGGCAATTCTACATTAAGTGAACTGTGACCCCCCCCGATTCCCCTGAATACTGCATACGGCTTAAATATTCTTATGAAAAAATTGAAAAAAGCCAAAGACACCCGAGCCAAATTTTTTGTTTCACTAAAAACAGAAAGAGCACATATTTTACAAAATCGAACCCGCTGGATTATTGGGGAGGGTAGTAACCATGAAACCCCAACCCCAACTCCCCCCCGACGCCCTTAAACCCTGGGAAAAAAGAGGCTAGTCACCTCATGCTACAGCCCGGGCCCGAATATTTGAAAGAGCCCCGAATTCCAAGGGGGCTAGTACAATTTGAAACCCCTTTCTACGCCGAAGATCGAAATTAGAGAGAAATTTTTTGCTATTAGCAATAAATACTCCAGGAATTGTGTTTTTAAGTTTAAAACATCTACAATTAGCAAAAAAAACAGATACAAACGACATTAAAAATCCCGATGAAGAGTTAAAGGGAAACTACCCCCTCTAGACGGTATAATGCATTAAAAACGAGCTTAAAGAAAACATCAATAACAAAAAATACTTTGCTGCAAAATAATTGAAAAAAATTTGAAGGGTACGCGGGACTATGCGAATAGGTCTAAACCTGGGTGAGGGAAAAGGGGTAAAAAGAGAGGAACATTCAGACACAAAGGAGACGCAATTACTGGAGCTCGGATCCTCGGGGCACAAAGATTCCGGGGGCCCAAAAGAATGGGGCAAAAGAATGAGGGAGCCAGGGCCCCAAAAAAAACCAAAGGTTTTTTGGGAAGAAAGAATAAAACAAGAGCAGGCGACAAATCATTCAAAAACCCCCGGAGGGCAAACAAGGTGCCCTTCCCAAAAAGAATACAAGAAAAAAAAAACAGCCCCCCTCTAGCATTTAAAACCCTTTTCCCCTAAAATTCCCTGCCCAGCAAGAATTATGATAAGGGGGCTGAACTTTGTTCCCAACCAAGAGATAGGGATTTTTGATTTCATGTGGGCTTCTAAAGTTCTGCCGCAAAAACGTCTAAAATGTTTTTTTTCTGCTTCCAAATGAATTGGGGTGTAAGGGGGGGACCAGGGTAAAAAAGATTCAAAAAAAAAAAAAAGCATAGCCTATTTTATCCCGCCGTCAAAAGCTCGGCGTTTTGATGTGTTTCAACAACTAGTAACCAATGAGGTTACAAACAGTGGAAAACTAAATGTAACACCCCAAGAATAATTAATAGGTATGAAAAGGTAGCTTTAAAACCTTAGAACGATCCCGATTACCCTCAAAAAAGCAGATAAAGGGGGGGGCCTCCGGGGGGGGGACACCCGGGCCATACCTGAGGGGGCTCTTTCCCCAAATTTCAAGACCCCGGGTTAAGAGAATAAAAAATAAACCCCACACAAGAATTTTGTACATCTATAATGTACTCCAAGAGGCTTTGGGGGTCAAAAAGTTTCACTGAGCAAAAAAAGAAAAAAAATATAAAGACAATCCCGTACCCCCAATGTCATGGTCCCAAAAATACCAAGTCCATGGAAAACCCTCCCCACGGGCCCTTTTTGTGTCCGGGTCGGGTCCCTCCCTTTAAAATTTGGCGGTTAGATAATATCTCCAATAGTATTTAAAAAAGAGCACATGTCCCCAAGACACGGGCCAATTTTTTTAGGGATATTCAAGATCTGTTTCACAGATGTTTCATGGCTATTACATTAGACATAAGCGCTGTTCACTAAACCCCCTTTGAGGAAGGGATGGCAGCCTCAGGGAGGGCTCTGTCGACCCCGGGATTATCTAACTTCAAAATTGGTTTTTACACAGTGTTGGATATAGTCCTCACAAAAAATTATTTCCCGGTTTTGGGGCCGGACGTACTTGCAGCTGCGGGGGCCTCGATGGGGTCTCCGTGGGGTCCAAGTTAGCTAATATCTACATGAGACATTTGACAGCAGTCTGTGTTCCCGTCGAAAATGGGGCCCATATTTTCTTGGTAAGATATGTGGACGATATCTTCCTGTGTGGGCGGGTTTTGAGCCCCACGGAGGGGTTGCAATATTGAAAAGGGATCAACCCCCCAAAAATTCACCCTTACCAAGGACCCCAAGGTTTTCTCTGGTTGGGGGAGAAAAGGGGGTTAAATTTTATATTTAAAAAAACGGGCCGTAATAAATATATGGTAAAAGGAAATTTAAATTTTTAAGGGTATGAAATCCCAATTTTTTGAGAAATGATTGTTGGGATAGAATTAATAAGATGGAAAAAAATTTCCAAAAATTTTTTGGAGAGAGGTTTTTTGAAGGGACTAAACAATTGGGGATGGAGGTATTTCGTAAATTGGTGAGCCTTTAGATAAAAAAAATAAAAAAAGAGGACGCGGTTTTTTTTATACACTATATATGATGGTTTCATGCAGGATTAATCAAAACAAGCGATTTTAAAACATTTGGAACATCTTTGTAGTGAATTCCAAAAAATTTGGCCCCCTTTTGAAATCCCCCGAGGGTAAATTTCAGAAGGGGGAAGACCTAGGGCAACAACTAGTCTTTAGACCTTAGATAAAAAGGTGAAGACGCAACCTCCTTTAGCAGTCAGGTCGGGACTTTTGCTGTCTGCGATGCCAAAAGTTTTTTATCATAAAGGGTAAACTGTTTTTCCCCCTACTAAAGGCACCCTATCAAAATCAGAGGCTTTCCCCACATGCGACAGTGCCCGGGTTTTTATTGCTCAAAAAAGCCCATGTTAAACGATAACGTTGGTCAAAAGGCTAGGGGGAGTGAAAGGGTTTAATCAAACAACACCGCTCCCTATCCCAATGTTTAAAAAGCAAACGCAAAAAAGTTTTTGATGCAAAAACAATTAATGATGAAAATAAAAAAACATTCGGTGAAAAATCAGTATAACGCCACTTTGAAAAAATGGGTCATACTCTCGAGTTTCGTTGTTATACTTGAAAAGGTGTACTGTGGGGGACCCTACGAAATAAATACAAACTCCTGAGACGCGAACGTTTTTGGATGTAACCTTTGGGGGTTTTCCCAAAAGGGACTTAATGAGAATCCAAAACTTGGGGTTTTTTCCGTAAACACTAGGTTGTCGGTTGTTATTTTGGGTATTTGTTATTGGGTTTTTAAACTGTCATTTAAGAGTGACCAGTCCTGTGGGGATGCGCTTAGGAAGGGGAGGAGCCCTCCCCGAAACGTCCGCAATTCACCTGTCCGGCTCGGGTGTCGGGTTCCCCTGCTCTCCTGCCCAAAAAGCGGGGCCATTGATTGAGCCCCCAACGGGTGCTATGCCGCAACTAAAAACTGATAACTTTTATACTTGCAGAAATTGGACATCTGTATAAGTACGGACTAATGCTCACTTTTTTTAACTAAATATTAAAGTTTGATACGTTTCATTACTTTGCGGTTCCACTCATTTTGGTCAAGGGGTTCGTGGGATTGGAGGTCCCGTATACCGGGGAAACCAAATTTATATACTCATTGGAGGAAAAAAAGGGGTTAAATTCACATTTTAGTGGACAGAGCTTTCAACCTTCTTGGAGTTTAAAGCACCCCAAAATGAGTGGTGTGCGTGTTTTTTGCTTTAAGGAATACATTTGCCGCATTGTTCGACAGATCCAACACTTTTTAATACGCAACAATATGGGTGCATTATGGGTGCGTTATGGAGGCGTGTCACACCACATTTGAACTATTAGACACATACAGTATATGAATGTGGGTAGGTAAAACTAGGACATTACGCTAAAAAAAGGAAGATCTTTTCCAATGTGGTTTGCCTGAGCTTGAGGAGTAGTGTTGAGCGAACAGTATAAAGTTATAGTTCGATTAGAACCTTGAACTTTTGTAAGTTCGATTCGAAATTCTATTCGAACTCGAACTTAAAAACCCCATAAAAGTCTGTGGGAGAATATGTTTTTTGGAAAAATTTTATCCCTAACGGGTTGGGAGATGCTTTAATTACCACCCATAAAATTAAACAGGATACGTGGAATTTTTTAAATGTAAAAAATTTTGGCTCAAAAGTGACAGAAAAAAAATTTTGGAGGAAAAAAAACCCTTAAATTTCCCTTTCTTTGGAAACTGAAAATATGGGGTAAGCTTGCAAGAAAGGGGCTTTAGCTATGGAAAGTACAGGCGGTAGCAGTTGCTTTTGGGGCCCTGCACCCTAAAAGGGGCCCAAAAGCCCCAAATGAAAATAGGAGATTTGGGATGGGGGTTTTTTATAAAATTAAATGAACCCCCAAAATTTGAAAAACTAAACCCTTTTTGGGCACGGGAGTAGATTTAAAAACACCCCAACATTTCTGTAAAATTGTAATCCATGTATTTTTGAAGTTAGGCTTTAAATGTGAGCCTTAAAATGTCCCCCAAAATTTAACAGCTTTTTGGGTGTGGGAAGATGCAGCCAAAAAACAAAACTCCCCAATTTTTGAGGGCCTAGGGAAAGGGAAAAAATGCTTTTTAACAAACCCTTAAAAGCGGGTCTGTACAGTACAGAGAGGAGTAAAAAGGGCAGTCAAAAGGGCAAAAACAGTGAAATAATAAACCAAAATCATTTGATTTTAGAACCCAAATGAGAGCCCAATCCCTCAGCGATGATGTTCTTGAAAATTTTCTCTGTGCTCTGCACTGTTTTAATGGCTGCCAATAGTGGGGAAAAGGTGGGTTACATGGCCGCCCCAAAATGCAAAAAAGCCGCAGAAAATGAAAAATGAAAATGACGTGTCGAAACCAAAAACTAGAAACTTTTAAATTAACAAACATTAAAAAATTTCTTTTAAAGGGTTCCCAAGGGTTTTTAAAATTTGAGAAGTTCCCAAATAGAAATTTTTTAAAAACGGGTTTAATCAACTCCTGGGGGTCGAAGTTTGGGGCTAGGATTTGTTCATTATTTCTCATCTTTTACCGGTACAAAAAAAGGTTTAATTTTAAATAATACTCAAACAATAAAATTTAAATTTTATAAATATAAAAAAATTTTAAAATTCCCCAAATTTTTTTTAATTAAATGCATTTAAAATTAATAAAATCTAAAATAAATTTTAAATTAAATAACCCCCTGAACCAAATTTTTTTCTTAATTTGTTAAAAAAAAAAATGTTCAGATTTTTTTTTTTTTTTACTACGTTTAAAAAGAAAAGAATTTTTTTTCAGATGGTGACCAGTGTTTTTAAATTTATTTTTGCTGCTCTCACCCCTTTTTTCTCAAGTGGCAAGAAACCAGCAAAACCTTTGGTCCCTTTCTGGGAAACCCTTTTTGGGGCCACCAAAACAAGATCATAACATAATGTTTTTATTCACTGACCTGCTATTCGAATGCCTTTTTTTTTTATTTCTAGCCTATATTTTTAGCTTTTATTCCACATGTTTTTGCCCAAATTTTTTTAATTTCCCGCAAAGTTCTGTAATGCGGCAAACACACAGGTGAGGCGCATCAAACTTTAGATGCTATTTATGAGCGCACATAAACAACTTTCATAGATTCAGGTGCATTTTACACTGAAAAATAGATGCAAAAATGCACTTTGATGCACCTATATGCATACTTTTCTATCTAAATATTTGTACTTTATTTATTATTGATCTTTTTTAGGGTGATGGGTGTTTGTAAAGGGGAAACGGTGGTTTATGTGTTTTTATTTTATATTTCTGTGTTTGTTTGCACTTTTTTAACTTTTTTTTAACTTTTTTTGCACTTTTGCACATAGGGTACTTGTATCAGTGATCTTCAGATCACTGGCATAATGAAGATCAGTACATAGCATAGCTGCTGTATACTGGTCTCCAAGGCATGACTGGTTATTGTGACATCACAGATAGCGCAGAAGTCTTTCTCAGGGAGCCCGCTCCTTGTGTCTTTCTCTTAGCTGCCGCAAGAAGGGGTTAATCCCGCTCAGGGCCAATGCTGTGGGATGTCAGATGTAATGTCCAGCTGATTTCCCACCGTGATCGTGCAAACTCTGTTTTAGAGTTTACACAATCCCCAGGACGTAAGTTTATGTCCATTTGCGTGAAACCCTACATGACTTGGACGTAAGCTTACGTCCAATGTCATAAAGGGGTTAAAGATCTCCTTTGGTTAACATAGAACTAGTTGAAGCATTATTATTAGTCCTATTCTAATTCTCTTATCACAATTTGGTCCCAGTGCACTGATCTCAGTTAATGTAGCTGATTGGTGGGGGAGGGAAGGACATATGGTTTTAAACCTTGAGTATCAAGTACAGTGGGGAAAAAAAAATATTTATTCAGCCACCAATTGTGCAAGTTCTCCCACTTAAAAAGATGAGAGAGGCCTGTAATTGACATCATAAGTAGACC
Source organism: Phyllomedusa bahiana (assembly GCA_025379985.1). NCBI lineage: Eukaryota > Metazoa > Chordata > Amphibia > Anura > Hylidae > Phyllomedusa > Phyllomedusa bahiana. Next base: position 90,124 of record JAODAL010001841.1, read on the forward strand.
TCAACTATGAGAGACAAAATGAGAAAACAAATCCTTAAAATCACATTGTCTGATTTGGAAAGAATGTGTTTGCAAATAATGGTGGAAAATAAGTATTTGGTCAATAACAAAAGTTAATCTCAATACTTTGTTGTATATCCTTTGTTGACAATGACAGAGGTCAAACATTTTCCGTAAGTCTTCATAAGGTTGGCATACACTGTTGCTGGTATGTTGGCCCATTCCTCCATGAAAATATCCTCTAGAGCAGGGATGTTTTGGGGCTGTCGCTGGGCAACATGGACTTTCAACTCCCTCCAAAGGTTTTCTGTGGAGTTGAGATCTGGAGACTGGCTAGGCCACTCCAGAACCTTGAAATGCTTCTTACAAACTCCCTCCTTCATTGCCTTGTCGGTGTGCTTGGGATCATTGTCATGCTGAAAGACCTAGCCATGTTTCATCCTCAATGCCCTTGCTGATGGAATGAGTTTTGCACTCAAAATCTCACAATACATGTGTCACGGATGCCCCTGCGACCCTTATCCCGGGTCGCGGGTGCATCCGTGCCCCTATGCCAAGCGGTGCCCCGTCCCTCACGTCGGGTCAGGGGTCCGCTCGCCCACCTGCCAGCGCTCAAGTCCACTTACCTTGCCTTGCTAATGCTCTGTCCGTCTCTGTCTCGCGGCGCGCGCGGCCCCGCTCCCTAGGGCGCGCACGTGTCAGCAGTGTGAAATTTAAAGGGACAGTGCACCGGTAATTGGTCATTACTGGACACTGCAACTATTTAAAGCCGGCCTCTTCCTGGCAGCCTTGCCGGATCTTTAGTGCTCATAGCCTATCGAGAAAGCGTTCCTGAAGTCTTGTCTTGTCTACCGTGTACCGAACCCGTATGCTTACGTTTACTGACACCGAATCTCTGCCGTCTGTCCAGACCTTCCTGCCTGTCCCCGACTATAAGCCTGCCTGACGAATCTGTACCTCGCCTACCCTTGGCCACCACCGCAAGCAAGTCCCGCCAGTGGAAGCGACCTGGTAGATTCCCGCCGCAGCAAGTCCATCCCGCTTTGCGGCGGGCTCTGGTGAATACCGGGACCTACTTAGATTCCGCTCCCTGGCCTGGGCTTCCACCATCGCTTGCGGTGGTCCAGCGGATCCACTATCAGACCATTACAACATAGCCCCATTCATTCTTTCATGTACAAGGATCAGTCGGCCTGGTCCCTTTGCAGAGAAACAGGGTGATGTTTCCACCCCCATACTTCACAGTAGATATGGTGTTCTTTGGATGCAACTCAGAATTCTCTCTCCTCTAAACATGACGAGTTGTGTTTCTACCAAACAGTTCTACTTTGGTTTCATCTGACTATATCACATTCTCCCAATACTCTTCTGGATCATCCAAATACTCTCTAGAAAACTTCAGATGGGCCCGGACATGCACTAGCTTAAGTGGGGCACTGCAGGATCTGAGTCCATGGCGGCGTAGTGTGTTACTGATGGTAGCCTTTGTTACATTGGTGGTTCTGGATTATTTTGTTTTCGGATTTTTAAATTTTTGATCTTTCGGGAGCCCCAGATCGAGGGGATTATTGTGGCTTGTATGCTTCCATTTCTAATTATTGCTCCCACAGATGATTTATTCACACCAAGCTGCTTGCCAATTGCAGATTCAGTCTTCCCAGGCCGGTGCAGGGCTACAATTTTGTTTCTGGTGTCCTTCAATAGCTCTTTGGTCTTCATCAAAGTGGAGTTTGGAGTGTGACTGTTTGAGGTTGTGGACAGGTGTCTTATATACTGATAAGTTCAAACAGGAGCCATTACTACATGAAATGAATGGAAGACAGAGGAGCCTATGAAAGAAGAAGCTACAGGTCTGTGAGAGCCAGAAATCTTGCTTGTTTGTAGGTGACCAAATATTTAATTTCCACCATAATTTGCAAAGAATTATTTTCAAATCAGACAATGTAATATTCTGGATTTGTTTTCTTATTTTGTCTCTCATAGTTGAGGTCTACCTATGATGTCAATTACAGGCCTCTCTCTTCTTTTTAAGTGGGAGAACTTGCACAATTGGTGGCTGACTAAATACTTTTTTTCCACACTATACTTGCACTTTGATCTGAATTACCATTCTTAACTCTGTCGCCAGATCTCCTGAAGTCCTAGTGCACTAAAAGTGTCAACAATGAGTTTATACAAGTGTATAATGAACATCAGTGGTGAGTATACATAAAGGCAGTCTGTTTAGTCTGATGAAGTAAGGCCATTAGATGATTCTTATGGTTCAAGGTGTTGGAGCTTTTAGTATACAGTGATCCCTAAACAAACAATATTAATAAGTTCTAGGATGACTATTGTATGTTGAAACCATAACTCTATGGTGAACTAGTAATTGGTTCTAGTCCCCTAAATGCCTCCAGCATATTGTAAATTGAAGATTAAAGCAAATGAAGCAAATAACTAATACAGATAAAGCGTTGTTACAGTTGTTTCATATAACAGCCAGAAAGAGCTGCTGAAAGCTGGAAATTACTTCCTATTTTGCGGACAGGTTCTATGGGTCATGTTCTTTAAATACAATGTACCCAAAAAAAGAAAATAGATATACATAAAAAAGTTGTTTGTCAGCTCACCGATATAGCTGGTCATGTAGTACCTTGTTTATGAGGCTTGCAAAGCACGGAGACTCCCAGTCAACTTCAGCTCGGGAGGACAACAGGAAACAGGATTGGAACGGTATACTCCAGCTTGCTGGTAAGTAGGTTTTTAAAAGATGACTTGCAGCTTATATTTAAAATGTAGAAAAATTATTAGTATTCCAATAAAAAATATAACGGTAAAGGGTAGGAGAGTTGTAATACAGCACCAGTGCTTCAGATTGCACGACGCGTTTCGACTAAATCATAGTCTTAATCATTGTGCCCCAACCTGGTGTCCAAAGGAGTCGCTCATCCTGGTACATGTAGAGCAGTACAGAATATGAAGTAGCACACTATACTGTAGAGGCGCTATTAGACCACCAACCAAGTGATCTAACGCAGGGGTTTTACAAGGAAAATATTCAGGGTGACATGGATGGGGCTGAACCAGTTTTCTGGTGTACTTTGAACCAAAAGGAATGTATGAACAGGCGTACTACAAACTGTTAATAAGTGCCTTTGTACTGCGCCAAAGACACTTTTTAGTGTGCCAAAGATTTGGGAGCGTTCTGGGATTGTGTTGTACCACATTCATAGAAGTAGACACATACATGATTCTTTGACGCCAGAACTTTGGCGCAGAACAGTTAGAACAGCCAGACCAAGTTAAAGGTGGTCTGCCTGAGTCTGAGTTGTCGTATTGGCACTAGACTGCGCCTGTGTGTATGAACTGCAGAAGAACAGGTTCATACATTCTGGCGCAGTCTATACTACCTTAAAGTGATTTAGAACTGGCCTATCAGCGTCAGGATTCATACATGTCGCCCTCAGTGTCAAAGACATTGTATCTTGGAACCATATTCAACATATGATGTCCTAGGAAAGCTTATTGTATGTTGAAAATGTTGCATCCTGAAGCCATTATGACTTGAAGGATCATTGTATATCACAAAGGAGCACTTTTTGAAAGAGCTGTGTGGACCAGCCTCTGTTTATACTGTTTTCTTTCTGCATAATTTTCATATGTGGGATATGTACTTGGGCTACAGAACTTATATGACTATATGAAGACCATTGTGTTAGCTATATTATATTTTAGAAGCTGATAGCATGTTTATGTTTCTCTCGGTGCTTCTTCTTACGTTGTGATCTGCCCTAGCCACTACTGATTGACAGCTTTCTTCTGCCTATGCACAGTAATAAGAGAAAAGTTATAAATCAATAGCGGGAGGGGAGGTGGGAGCCCATAGCTTATGAATATGAGGAGTATTAGTTCACAGTGTTCCTATTATGCTACAACAAAGAAACTTTTAACAAAACTAAGATATATCCCCACGTAAATGACATTCTACTGAAATCAGCATGTCTGTCACTACTTTATGCTGACCTCAGAGAGGGCAACATAAACAAGCTGACAGGCTCTCTTTAATAGACTCAAAATCAAGATTGTGTCAAAGTGGTAAATCTTAACAAAATCTAGAAAAAATATTTGTATTACCATCATAATATACGGCAAATGCTTTTAACAGCTAACATAGATTGCTGTATTATTATGCTATATATGATGTTTTTATTATTTACAAGCATGGGCGTAAACTAACCCAACGGCATAGTGACGCAAAGGGGGACCCAGGGGTTTAAGGGGGGCCATATACAGGTATAAGAATATTGTTGTTTTTTGTAAGTAACAAGTAGTTGGTGGTTTTCTGCTCCCCCAAACCCCAATACTATGGGGGGTTTTTAAATTTAATTGTGATTAGAAAAGGGGCAAAATTTTTTAAAAAATTCGATTGGGTAAACTTCGCCAAATTTTTCCCCGTAAAAATTTTTTCGGTCCCATTACTTCGGGAAACAATCGCTTTTAAAAAAACACTATTTCCAGGCTGCACAGACCCTGCGGGGTGCTGTAGAACTTTGGGCCTTTGTTTAAAATATGCGAGGGGTTTGGGTTTTGGGTCTTAAATACAATTTTTGTTTTTTAGATGACACGCACATGACGGGCCCGGGGCTTTTAGAATCGTTTCACTAAAAAAATTCCCTGGGCATTAAGAGGGAAAAACTGAAAAAAAAAATCAAGGGGGAAGGGTAGCCTGAAAAAAGTCATGGGAGCGAAAGCTGGAAAAAAACACCCGAAGCTCGGGTGCAAAAACCCCAGGGGACAAAATGTGGAGGTGACAGCGGGGCCACAGCAGAGGGAATTCGGGAGAGGGGCACAATGCCTTCTAAGGGGGCAAAAACAGGATACCCACAGAGGGGCCCCAATGACACAGTGTGGAGGTCCGGCAGCAGCGGCTTTGAGGACAGCCCTTTGGCACAATGACTTTCCCTGGAGGTGGCAAAAACAGGAGTGGGCCACAAGTGGCAAAATAAACACAGTGTGGAGGGGCCGGAAAGCACCAAAAGCAGCAGCATGAGGCAACAGTGGGCACAATAAACATTCTGGGGGGTGGCAAAACAGTAGAAAGGCTACAGAGGGCCAATCCCCCGGTGGAGGTAGGGCAGCAGCAGCATGAGGTCAGACAGAGGCACAATGAACATATGGAGGTGGAAAAAAATAGGAGGTGGCCAAAAAGTGGCAAAATGAAAAATTGAGGGTCACGGAAACCCGCAGAAATGAGGCCCGGGCAGTGGCACAATGACATTCTGGGGGTGGCAAAAACGGGAGTGGGCCACAGAGTGGCCCAATAAACAGAGATTTGGGGGTTTGACCGCACCCGCAAAAACCCAAGCCCGCACAGCATGGGGTCATCGGTGGCACAATGACAGATGTGTAGGGGGGGTTGCAAAAAACAGTCCTGATAAAGAGGGTTTGGTGGCAGAATGGAGAAACGTCAGAGATGTGGGGCATCAGGGGGGGCCCGGCCCACCCGAATAGTGGTGGGGGCGTTTTAAACCCGACTCTTTCTCACAGTTTGGGTGAGGCGTCAGGGCTGATGTGGGTTTTAAAGTTAAGGCTTTGGTTTGTAGAAACCCGGGCCGAACCACGCCTTGGTTTTTTAAAATTTTTTTTTTTTTTTACAAATTTTTTTTTTTTTTTTTTTCCCCTTCCCCACTTTTTCCCTGGACAAGGGGGGTTCCCCTTTGGGGGTAACGATGCCCCCCCACCTGAACACCCCCCTCTGTTCCCCACACTACGGCCCGGGCAGGACAACTTCTCCACTGCAACTGGGGAAAGTTGGGGGCCCACACATCCAGTTTGGTGCCCAGTAGCCCAAGGATCCCCAAACTGGGGGGGGCAGAGGTTGTCCAAGTAGGCCACCCCCTGTTGGTTCGGGGTTTCTGCTCCGGGTCCTGCTGCTGCGGGGCTGGGACTCCCCCTCCTCACAAGGGGGGGGGGGGAAGTTTTCTTTCAGTGTCTCCAACTTGGGTTTTGCTGTGTTTGGACAAAAGCCCCCCCTACCCCCCCCCTTTCCCCCCACACCGGGGCCCGTAGTACGTGAGCGCTGAAAAACCCCCCCGGTCAGCCCTTTTCAGAGGGGGGATGATGCCGCACATAGGCAGGGGCCCAAAAATGACTACGGGGGATTTCCCTATAGTATTTGAGTTTGTCCTCCTTTCAATAGCGGGGAAAAAAAGGCTCCCATTTTGGCCCATAGCGAGGGTCCAATAGGGTGGAGAGCCAAAAGTCATCCTCTCCCGGATGCTGAAAATTCGCTGTAACAAAGCCAGGCAAATCAGCACCCTGCGGGCCATTGCATAAGTGACTCGAGGGGGTCCCCGCCTCCATTCCACTGTATAAATGCCCCCGGTTTCTTTTGGGGGCACTGCCTCGGGCTTCCTCATCTCCATCTACCCCCCTACAGTGCTCCTCTCCTCCTCCTTTTCACCTGGGTAGAAAAACCCCCTCATTTCACCCAAAAAAGCTTCTGCTCCAATGTCCTCCCCCTTTCCTCCATTTTTAAATCCACCCCCGGGCTCATGTGGCCGCGAGGGTGTAGGTACAAACTCCCCCGTACCCTCCCCGACGGGTTTTCAGCATCTGTTCCAGGGCATAAAACATGGAAAACCCTTATTTAACCCCTATTTCCCTTGACTGACACATAACCCTCGCCCCCCTCGAATGGGCCCCAAAAAACGGGGAGGGGTCAGCATGAGCTGCCACTGGCTGACATTTAAAATTTACACAGGGGGGGTAAATCCTGTCCCCCTGGATCATCAAAAAATCGTTATGGCCTTTTTTCTTTTTATCAGGGTCCCCAAAATTGGGCTCCCAATTCCAAAAAGGTGAAAAACATTTGCATTTTCAGAGTTGTTTTTTGGGGGGTCGTTCTCCGCTGCAACCGAGGAGGGTTTTTCCGGCTTTGTAGGAATGGGTGAAAATTTCATGCACATTTTTTGGGCCATTTTTCCCGAAACTTTTTGACGACGGTGGAAAAATTCAGGGGGCTTGTTTAAAAACCTTCCCCGGGGCAGGCCGGGGCAACCCTTTCCTCCCATTGTCCCGTCACCATGTTTTCCCATTTCTTGCTGCATGACGCGGAGCAAAATTCCTCCCCCCGGGTGACTTGGTTTGCCGGGGCAAGCCAGGGTAGAACTGCGTGACACCCCCCTGTGGCCCACAAAATTTTTATATGGGGCAGTAAATTTTTTTGAGGCTGAGATGGTGGTGGTGGGGGAGGAAAGGGGGAGGCGGACATTTGGGGAGGATCCGCAGTTTGAAAAACGGGAGGAGAAAAGGCTTCTCCTGTCCAATTGTTGGTGTGGCCCTTTTCAAGAAGCACATTCACCCAGTGGGCCTAAAGGAAAATGTACTGGCCCCACCCCTATTACAGCTCTAGTGTCCGCATTGCCCCTTTCACCTTGGAAAAAAAAACCGATAAGCCCCAAGGACTGGCCCCCCCTTCCCGTTCTACTTATTTATGAAAATTGCGGAAAATGCCTTTTTGGAAAAAAATTTACGGGTTGGAAAATCTGAATCTCGGCTCGGGCCCAAACCATAAGTTTTCTGAACCGGCAAAGTCCCCATTGGAAAGGGGGGGACTGCAGTACCCAAAAACTTGGGCCCGGAACATGGTCACTTCTGGGACCTTTAAAAATGGTTGGAGCATACTGTTTTTCTCTTTGTAATCGGGCCCCGCTAACACGCTGGCGGGCCCTGGTACGAGAGCAGGGGCCTGGACCCGGGGGGATGCCAAAGAAAACAGCTCCCTTTGCAAAGGTGGTGGAGCCTTTATGGGTTTCAATGGGAAAGCGTGCCACGGGCGCTGCTGCTGCTGTTGCTGCGGGGGCAGGTGGACCACCCCCATCTGTGCCAGTTTCTCCCAGGCCCACGGGTGGTGAAACCCGCATGTGTTGCCCCAGGGCCGCGGTGCCAACTTTTTCTTTCCTTTGGCCCCACTTCACTTTCTCCCTTTCAGTTTTTACAAAACCCCTATTCCCTCCTCCGGTGTCTTTGCAGAGAACGCCCCAAACCCCCGAGTATCTATTTTACCGCCAAACCTCCACACCCGAGTTACTCAAACCGCCATGCCCCGCGAGGCCCCGTGCCCCCTACTTTCTTGGACCTTCGAAGGGGGGTGTTTTTAACCCCGTGGCCGCTTGGGTCCCCACCCCACAAATGCTGCTATCCCCGGGCTCACAGCCAACACCCCACTTGCTGGGTGGCCGCGCCTTTTGGTGCAAGACGTCCTCTTTTCCCGACGATGATTAAGCCCTTGCCTCCCCCCCGGTCCCAAGTCCCTTTAGCTACATCATCATCTATTTGGGGGTTTCTCGTCACTGCTGTCCTCATCACCAGTCTTGGGATGCAGAAAGGGTGACCCCCCCAAATTTTTCAAACCTCGCTATATAGTGGCGTTGAGCCCAGACCAAAAGTAGAAATTTTGGTGAGGGAACGGGAAAGGGACGAGGGGGGGTTTAGGACGGTTTAGGGCCCTTTACCCGCTCCCCGGGGCCCTTCCAAATAAGGGTTTTGTCTGAGGTTTTCCCCCCGATCTTGGTGGGGTTTTTCAGATTCCCCCTGGGAGGGAAATGGGTACCCATCCCAAAAAAATCAAAAAACCAATTTGGGTTTCCCGAAAAAACACAAAGGGCCCCTAGATGGGCCCCCGGCATTCTGGCCTCACCGAGTTGGGCCCCCGCCCGCAAAATCCCCTTGCTGTGCTGCGACCTGGGGGGCCCGCCCAGGATTTTTTTGTGCCATGGGCCCCTTTGCAGGGGAAGAGGGCCCGCCCCCCTCTTGCTGACATACTGTTTGTTCTAAAATGTACGCCACTGTTTTAAAGAAAATCTGTATATATAAATACACACCCTGATTTTACTCCAAATGAACCCCCTAACAGGGTTGGAAAAACCCCTTGGGGGTATAAAAATTTCGTCCACCAAAACCCGGAAAAAAATTTTCTTGAAAGTGTCTTTTAAAAAAACTGGGGTTAAATTTTAGAATGTAAAAGCCAAAAAGGCTTTTAAAAAAAACCTTTAAAATATGAAAATTTTGCTACAAAGGCCCAAAAAGCCTTTTTTTGGGGGTAAAAAAAAAGGTTTCTTTTAGTGACCACAAAAAGCAGTACAATGCTTAATTAAACCCCGGATCTAAATTTGCGCAAGAATTGGCAACAAAAAACCCACCAGCTTTTTAGCCCGTTAAAAAGGCGTGTTTTTACGGTTACCCAAAAAAGAAAAAACTTTTTAATTTAAACCATTTATTTTGAATTATGCCGGAAAAATTTTTTTGGGGGTGAAAAAGAGGTTTCTTTTAGTACCACAACAGCAGAACCAAAGCTTTAAATTTAACCCCCCGGAAGTAAAAATTCGCAAAAAAATTTAGCAACCAAAATACCCGCTTTGTAGGGGTTTTACCAAAGGCATTTTTTTTTACGGTACACCCCCCAAGAGAAAAACTTGTAATTTAAAAGTGTTGAGCGATTATTCGACAAAATTGAAAAACGGCCCCAGTTTTTTGTTGATCGAAATTTTTAGAATTTAAGCGATAATTTAGGTTAAAATCTCGTACCCTCATCTATTTCGATCGCGCCATTTTCGGCGTTCCTGTCATTTTTTTGGGGGCCAGCAAATAGTTTCAAATAGGGGCAGGGTGAAAGTGTGTGCGAAACCCCTGACTCTATGTTTTATGGTTTCCGGGCTGGGCTGGAAAAAAACACTGACCTCCTTTTTCATTGAAAAGCGTTTCCTGTTCAGGGCCCCAGTGTCTCTCAGGTCCCAGAGCGAAGGACGTGCCTCTGCTTTTGTCCCAAAAAGGGTCAGCGAAAATTTAAACTATTTCTTCCCCAGAGGAAAAATCTACTGGTTTGCTGTGTCCTTTAAAAATTTGTTAAAATTAGGATTGGAAGAAATTTTTTGTTTTGGTTTGGGTAGAGAATTTTAAAGGAGCATTTTTCCGCTTTTAAAATCACGAGGGGGGTGGGGGGGGGGCCCCGGGGGAAAACAGACAAAAATCTAAAAAGAAAATGGATAAATTCCTCCAAGACTTTGTGAAAACATTGCCAATTTTAATGCTTTTTTATTAAAAATTTTTTTAAATTTTAAAAATTTCCTGGGTATTGGGCAGCTTTAACTATTAAATTTGGATACACATCTTTTCAAATAACTGCAGGTCTCTTTGTATAGGTGCAAAACTCCACTTTAATGTATTCAGTATATACATTTTCAGATAGGTTTTCATTTTCAATTTTAGCCCTATTCCACCTTTGTCATATATTACCAGCCTTGCAGTTAAATTAGAATCCAGCAATTTTGTAGTCGAGTCTCAGTTGATAGTGCCAAAAATACCTTGTATTTTTCCGATATTACGATAACAGATACGTGTTTTTTCACTTTTGGCCCATATCCGGATTGTTCATTGAGGCTCCTGCACTTAAATGTGAATGAGAAAATTTTTTTGTTATCACCACAGGTGAATTGAAAGGTGCAAAAATTACCTTTTATATCGAGAAATTGGTACAGATACGTTTTTTTGCACTTGTGCCAAGCCCATATTTTTTGATATAGCCACCGTTGCATTAAATTTGAATCCAGCAATTGTGTAGTTACCCTACAGGTGACTTGATAGGTGCCAAAAAATACCTTATATTACCGAATACATTAATTATACTTGTTTTTTGCACTTTTGCCCACCCAGATTTGTTGATAGAGCCACCTTTGCAGTTAAATTTGAATCCAGCAATTTGTGTAGTTACACAGGTGAATAGATAGGTGCCAAAAAATACATTTATTATCCGAATACATTACAGATAACGTGTTTTTTTACTTTTGGCGCACTACAAGCTTTTGTTCATTGAGGGCCACCTTGGCACTTAAATGGGGAATACTGCCAATTTTGCAGTCACCACAATGTGAATGTGAAAGGTGCCAAAAATACTTGTATATCTGAATAAATTCTGATACGTGTTTATTTGACTGGGCTCACTACAGCTTTTGTTCATTGAGGCACCTTGCACATACATTTTTGAATACAGCAATTTTTGTAGTCACCTACAGGAATTGGAAAGGTGCCAAAACAATACCTTATATTATCCAATACATTTCAGATACGGAGTTTTTTCACTTTGGCGCAGGCCAGCTTTTTGAATAGATCTACTTTTGCAGTTAAAATTGAATCAGCCAATTTGTAGTCACCACAGTGAATTGATTGGTGCCAAAAATACCGTTATATTATCCGAATACATCGATTTCAGATACGTGTAATTTTCACTTGGCGCAGTCCAGCTTTGTTGATAATATATAGCTTGTGCAGTTAAAATTGAATACAGCAATTTTTTTAGTCACACCACAGTGAATTATAGGTGGCCAAAAATACCTTGTATTATCCGAATACATTTCAGATACGTGTTTTTCACTTTGCCAGGCCAGCTTTGTTTGAATAGATCTACTTTGCAGTTAATATTTGAATCCAGCAATTTTGTTTTTGATTTGAGGATTTGAAAATAGCTGTGATTTGCCGTCTATTTTAAGAGACTTTCCAAAACTCTTCCATACCTTCTCAAATTTTTATATTCTGAACATGGAGCGAAATTCAGTGTGGTAAGCGAGCAACGAGGGGGGTAGGACATGGAAGTAGAGGTAACAAGAGAAGGGGCTCCTTCCAGTGCTGGCGACAACAAGGCAATGCCAGGCGATCGTCAGTTGCAGGACCGTCAGGACTGTCATCTGCTGGGTCAGGGCCCTGAGAAGCTCAGTACACGAACTCCGCCAATGTCCTTCAGCATGGTAATGCAACCTTACCTCCTCGTCCTCCCATTCGACGGTCCACAAATGTCGTCATCACATCAACCAGCAATCCGTCCAACATTAAGCAGCTCAAATTCAACTCGTTGATAATCCCATTTTCCCTGAAGACTACTCTTTGATGACAAAATGCGTTTGGGTCAAAGGCAATGTTAAAAGATCAAAGAGCCAAAGAATGGATTATTTTCTCTGCTACTGACGCCCAGTGTACTGTATTGCCACTCAGAGGAGGAGAGTGAAGCCGGGTCAATCTGCAAAAATCCCGGGCTGGTTTCGCCAACGCCTTGCAGTACCCTCTTGCTTGTAGCCCGCATCTACCTAGATGCAGAATGTCAGGACGACCAAGTCACCTGTTGTTATGATGATGATGACGACAAGTCGCGGATCCAACGTGTCTTTTCAGCAGAAATTTGCTTGCGAGCGCTTCATCACGTTGGACGAGGAGAAGACGATTGGATAGTGTGCATAACGGGTTCCTCCTTAAAAAGAGGAGAGGGCGGTCGCAGAAGTCTGCTGATATGATCCGCCAGCCACGGGTCAGCGCAAACAACCCGCTCCTCGCTTTATCGCCAGTCAAAAAGAGTCCAGGACCTCTCAAGCCTGGCCTTCTTTGAGCAGCCTCTGATTCACCCAGCGATGTCAAATGCCGCCCTTTGTCCTTATACGCATAAGTAGAAGCAAGAAAAACCTTAGGTTGGTTAACCACGCACCAACATGTCTAGTCACAGCAGCGAATGCATGAGTGGAAATGGAGGCAAAACTTGGGCCAAAAAAGGCAGACCAATGCCGGTCCTCCCACCACTGTCACCCCCTCTGTCTCCACCTCCTCCTCCTCCGACCACCACCATAAAAAGCGTTCCATGAGCTGCCCATGTCACTCAGATGTCATGAACCAGGGATCAGCCTCCGCTTCAGTCTCCACGTCGCCCGGAGATACCATCACACCACCAGAGACCCACCTACACTTCTCCCTTAACCACACAGTCTAACATGACAGGCACAATGCACGCCGTACAGCGCCAGTCTAGCAGCCAGCCTTCTGTCTTCCAAGGTTTGGGAGCAGAGAAAACTTTAACCCAAACCATCCCAAAGCCAATAGCCTGAATGTCGCATTGCCAGTTTTGGCCTTTGAAATGTTTCCTTTTCCGTCTAGTGGACACAGATGGGTTCCGCCAAGTCATGGCCCTTGCCTGCCCCACCAATACAGATGCTGACAGGCATTTCTTTGCAGAAAAGCCGTCCTAAAGCCCTCTGCCCAGCCACGTGTCATCTAAAATTTCCAAGCGCGTTGTCTGCATCTGTGGCCGAAAAAGTCCATCTGACCACCGACCATGGACTAGTAAGCCCGGCCAAGGCCGCTATAATCTCTGTGACAGCTCACTGGGTGAGCTGGGTGGATGTCTCTGGGGTGACGGTGGCTCTCAGGCCGGCGCACCTCTTCAAACCGCAGGGATGTTGCAGGGCTCTTTCCCCAAGGTCCTCTGGTGGCATCAGTGCCCAGAGAAACCAGGCGTGTTGAAATTAATCTGTTTTTGGAGACCGTCCACTCACAGGTCAGGAGCTGGGGATGGCTCTCCGCAACGAGACCCGAGCGCTGGCTGGTGCAAACCTTGTGCCGGGAGGGGGTGTGCGATAACGGCGAAATCTGCTGGCCCCTAAGATCGGTAGTGGACACATCCTTGCCTGGCACATGTCATAAACCCTTGTCGTCCAGAAATTTCTAAAGAGCTCCCCGGGGCGGGACTGCCTGTGAGGAAGGCTCAAAGGTCTGAAGTTCGCACTTCCGCCGTTCGCACCCTGCTTCGTCCCGCCTGGCTGCGTTGCAGTTCAGCTCGGCCTTTCCCGTCAACCGTCTCATTGTTGACGTGGCAACACGCTGGAATTCCACCCCCCCAACATGCTCAGCGATTTGTGGCAGCAGCCAATCCCATTACGCAGTACGAAGTGACACATGGCCTGACAAGCAGCGGTGCGGACCTCGGGGGTGGTTGAGCCACCGAGAGTGGAGGCAGGTGAAAGAGCTCTGCACCATCCTTGCCAGTTTTTGAAGAAGCCACCAAAATGGTCAGTGCGGACGATTCCCTTGTCAGCATGACATTGTGGTGATCTTTTTGGGAAGTTTGGAATGATCGGGACACACAATCCAAAATCCACAAGGCCCGACAGTTTCTCAATTTTATCGGGCCTTCATTTGGCAGTGGTTCGGGGTCCAGGCTAGTGCAAGGCAGCGCATCAGCTCTCAGGGTGCATCATCTCAGGGAAGTCAGGGCTGTGTTGAAGCTGTGCCGGAGGAAACGAGGGGGAGGAGGAGGAGGAGGTATTCCTAGACACCGATGTTACCGACGTCCTGCCTTGGAAAAGGTTGGCGCGAATTTGAGGCGGAGGGAAGATGAGGAAGATCAGTTTGCTTGTGCCCCTCAAACCCAGAGGCTTGGGAAATCAAGGCTCCATCTCTCACAATGAGTGCTTGGATCTCCATTTCCTCCAACATGATCCTCGCATTAAGGGCCCTCAAAATGAACAACATACTGGGTGGCACCCTCCGGATCCCCGGGGACAAAACAAAACTCAGCACTTTCCTTCCACCCCCCCAAAAGAGAGAAAAAAGCGGGAAATGGAGCCCTTTTCCCGATTGATCAACTGGGGGACTTTCTTTTTGCTTTCACGTTCCTAAAAAAGTCATGGTGGAAAAAACATAAAGCATTTACACCCAGTGGGAGTTCCCCCAAAGCCGTTTAAGCGGACAGAAAGCAGCAGCAGGCAAGGGGGGGCAGAAGCCAAATGGGTGACCTCGGGCAATTTTTATTTACCACCCCCACCAATCAGGGAAATGCGGGGCCCACACATCCAACACACAGAGCCCCAAGTTTAAAGTTTATGGTGCAGGACTATCTGCGTCTCAACACGATTTTTTGTTGTTTTTCCCGGGAAACCCCAAAAAGATTTCCCGGGTATTAAACAAAATGGACGAAGGGCCCCGGCCCCTCGCCACCTCATAAAAGGTGTTTTTCCTTTCCCGGGCGCCGCGTATATCTGAGGGGGGCCCTTTTCACACAGCTGGGGAAGTAATTACAGAAAAACGCATCCGGCTTTCCACAGTTTAAATGTGGAGGGGTTTGATTTTCTTTTCAAGATAAATTTCGGCATGGATCTTATGATGTTTTTGGCCCCCAATTGCCGGGGGTCCCCCGTTTATTTGGGCCGGTCTATTCCCCACTTTCCCTTTTAAAACCCAGAAATGGTCCCCCTTGAAAATTTAAATTTTAAAAATTTAATAATTTCTTACTGAAAATTTTTAAATTCTTTTTCCCAACAGTTTTCATTTTGCGGGTTTTGGGGTGAAAACTGAAAAAGGACACCCCCCCCCCCCCAAATTTAATAACAAAAAACCGTTACCCTTTTTAAACTCACTTTATCTTAGAATTTTTCCCGCATTGTCAATGGTTTTAAAGGTCATTTTGCTGTAAAATTTTCAGCTTTTAATTATGGCCCCTTTGGGGAAACAGAAATGTGGCTTCTAAGTGGCATTTCCCCATCCCCAATTTTTTTAATAGGGGTTGAGAAGTCATTTTTAAAATTTTTTGGGGGTTTCATTTTTTGCTGTGAGATACAGCTAAAAATTTTTTGGTCCTTGGAAATGAAATGGGGGCTTCTAATTTGGCATTTCCCCATCAAAAATTTTTAATAGTGGTGAAATTTAAATATTTTTTTTTTTTTGGGGTCAGTTCCCGTGAGATAAACCCTATAATCATGGCCCTTTGGAACGAAATGTGGCTTTAAGTGGCATTTCTCCTCACAATTTTTTAACAGTGGTGAGAAGTCATTTTTAGTTTTTTTTGGGGGCCAAGTTGCTTTTGAGTTTACACAATAATCATGGTCCTTGGGAACAGAAATGTGGCTTTTAAGTGGCTTTTCTCCCTCAAAATTTTAAAAACAGTGGCTGAAAAGTAATTTTATAATTTTTTTGGATATCCCGTTTTTAAAATTTCCCGCTTTTATAAGGCCCCCTATTCTAAAAAAAATTTGTTTCTAAACAGACTTTTTGTTCTTCCCCAATTGTCAAAATTTGGCTCAAGGGTCATGTTTTTAAAATTTTTTGGGGATTTTTGTTTGTGACATGCAGCTTTTTACTACGGGCCCCATTTTTTAAACAAAATGTTTTTTTCTAAAGACATTTGTTCTTCAAAATTTTCCCCAAATTGGTTTAAGGGTAGGCTTTGAATTTTTGGGGGCATTTTGCTGGACATCAGCTATACTACAGGCCCTTTATTTAAAAAAAATGTTTTTTTCCCTAACAGACTTTTTGTTCTTCAAAAATTTGTCAAAAGTGGCTCAGGGGTCATTTTTTTAAAATTTTTGGGGGCTTTTTTTATGTAAAATTTGCGGGCTAGGACCAAAAGGTCCTATTGAAAAAAAATTTTTTTTTGTTAAACAGACATTTTTTTTCTTCACAATTTCAAGAGTGGCTAAAGGGGTGTTTGGTGCTGTCAAACGGGAAATTTGGTGGGACTTTGTTAATGGAAACATATTGAAAAATTGACTTGTTTTTGCAAGATCTTAACATAGCTAGCAATACCTGGGATTGAGACAACCCATTTAATACAATTAAAAAAGAGAAACAAAGACATGGTGGGATTTCCCTCCCATTTTAAAAAATGTTTTTCTAGAAATTAAACTACTAAAAAAATTGCATGTTTCAAAAAAGTGGGAAAAAAAAAATTCCCCTGAAAATTTTACAAAGGGGGGTACAAAGGGAAAACTGACCAAAATGTAAAGGGTTTTTCAGAGGAACCCCGGGTATGGATACGGACAGAGAACCCAAAAAACAGGGGGACAATTTTCCCCCGCACGTTGAAAAAAAATTTTGGAAAAAAAATGAAAAAAAAAGGGGACCCGGGGGGAACAGGAGCGTTTTTAAAAAACCTTTTTTCCCAAATTAAGTCAAATTTGGGCCCCACTCATACGGAGGGGCAAGCGCTTAAACCCCGGTCTTGAAATTTTGTCTGAGGAAGGCTGGAGGGTCCTTCATACACTTCCGCCCTTCCCCAAATCTGCTTCAGCACGACTGTTTTCGTTTGGGTTTTGTCCCTAAGGGATTTTTACCGGGGTAAATAGATGCGGGGCACCAGCCTGGGGCCCCACCCCCACCCCCGTAAAATCTGGCCCCGGGAGCTGGACCCCGTTTTAAAAAAAGGGTGACGGAGCACTGGCTCTCCCCGTTAGGGGGCAATCAGGGGAGCAAAAAAATTTTTCTAAAAAAACCCGATTTTTGGGGGAAAGGTGGGTTTTTTGTGAGGGGTTAAATATTTTTTAAAAAGGGCCCCAGGGGTGGACACAAAAGCCCAATTTTGAGGCTTTAAAATTTTCTGGGGGGTGGGGGTTTAAATTTGGGGTCAAAATCATTTGATTTTTCCCCGGGGAAATCGTCCCCTTTATCACTGGGAAAAAAGGATTTGGGAGAAAAAAGAAAACCATTGAATTTGAATTTGGGTTTAAACCTCAGAACCAGGAGGGGCAAAATTTTTCTCAACTAAAAAGTTTTTTGGGGTGTTAGGACATTTTTTTTACTTATGGGGTGTGCGGGCGAATTAACCCACTAACCAAAAGTGTAAAAAAAAAACCTTTAAAAACTGCAGGGAGGGGTGTTTTGTTGTATGTTTTTCACACTTGAAAAAAAAACAAAAAAGATTAATGTTAAAAAAATAAATATAAATTCCCAAAAAAATTTTTGCAAAAAAATGTCAGTTTTCCAAAAAATATACTAAATGACAGTCACTGTACAAAATAGCAAAGTGGGCCCCTTTTTTGATCTGTGGGGTTTAAACCAAAGGGTTTAGGGGTCCCTTCTTTTGGGGGACAGGGGCAGATATAGTCCAAAAGTCCCGTGAAACTAAAATGGTGCTTCAAAGATCCTTTTCCCCGCACTTTTTAATTGTGGATCAGAAGGGTTTTTAAAGGTCATTCTGCGGTAAAAGGACAGGGATTTCTAAGTCCATGAAAAAATAAAATTTGGGGGTTGAAAGGGCCCTTTTTTTCCGGGGACTTTTTTAATGTGGGGGTTATGCAGGGTTTTTGGGGTCATGCTGTGGGGCCCCGGCAGGGTATAGTCAATGTCCCGTGAAACTAAAATGGTGGGGTTTAAAGACTCCTATTTGGGACTTTTTAATTTGTGGGTCATGCAGGGTTTTGGGGGTCATTTCTGTGGCCCAAAGGGCAGATATAGTCAATGTCCAGTTTTTAACTAAAATGGTGGTTGAAAGACTTCCTTTTTCCGGCACTTTTTAATCTGGGGGTCAGGGAAAGGTTTTGGGGGTTCAAAGCAGGTGTCCCAGGGGAAAGGGTTTGTCAATTCCAGTTCAACTAAAATGGTGGTTTAAAGACTCCTTTTTTGGGGACTTTTAAACTGTGGGTCAGACCGGTTTAATGGTCCCTACGTGGTTTCAGAAAGGTATAGTCAATGTCCAGTTCAACTAAAATGGGGGTTGAAAGACTCCCTTTTTCCCAGCAAATTTTTAATCTGTGGGTCAGACAAAGGGTTTTTTTGGTTTATACTGCGGTACAGGACAGAAAATGTTTATGTCAAATTCAAAAAAAATGGTGGGTTTAAAGGGCTCCCCTTTTCCCGGGACTTTTTTTTTTTTGGGGGTCAGACAGGTTTAATGGTCTACTGTGGTACAGAAAAAGGTTTAGTCAATGTCCCCGTTAAAATAAAATGGGGTTGAAAGACTCCCCTTTTCCCACACTTTTTAAAACTGTGGGGCAACAGGTTTAATGGTTTATACTTTCGGTACGGGGCAGATATAGGTTTTTTGTCCAGTTCAACTAAAATGGGGGGGTTTAAAGAAATCCTTTTTCCGGGACTTTTTTAAACTTTTGGGGAAAGCAGGGTTTTGGGGGGATTTCTTTCCTTAGGACAGGGATAATTTTAAAAGTCCCCGTTCAAGTAAAAAAGTGGTTCAAATCATAAAATGGCCCTTCTGGGACTTTTTAATTTGTGGGTGATGCCGGTTTAAGGGTCATGCTGGGGGTACAAAGGGCAGGATAGGAATGGTCGTTTAGTTTTTTTTTTGTGGCTTTTATAAAACCCAAGTGTGTTTCCTAAGATGTAGCCCATGCCCTTTTGACTGTTGTGGATGTTAATTCCAGCTTCTCCATCCCTGTTTGGGTGTAAGAATGAAGGTGTTGTTCCTCTCCCATAGACTTTAATGGTCATCGGCGATAATCTATTATCGACTATCGGATATCTTATTGATAATTGCCAATATCGACTATTGACCCGATGACGATAGTCAACGTAATCGCTCATCACTATTAATGACCCCTAATACATACGTACTAGCACTTGAGAGTTAATAAGCTCTAATATATATTTAATAGTGCTTACTGATGGAGAATAAGCTCTAATACATATTTACTAATGCAAACTGACATTTAATGAGCCCAAATACATATATACTGGTGGTAACTAACACTAAATGAGTCTTAATACATACAGTTGAAACCAGATGTTTACATACACTATATAAAAAGTTTCTCTCACTACTGCATGTTTTTCTCACTATCTGACATGAAATAAGAATAAACCTTATCCGTTTTAGGTCAATTAGGATTGCCAAGATTATTTATATTTGTCGAATGCCAGAATAATCAGAGAGCGCATTTTTAAGGCATTTTTATTACTTCCTCTAAAGTCAAACGTTTACATACAGTACATTAGAATTTGTTAGCATTGCCCTAAAACAGTATGACTTGGGTCAAAAGTTTTGTATATCCTTCCACAAGCTTCTCACAATAGTTAGTGGGAATTTTGGCCCATTCATCCTGACAGAAGTGCCAATACATTTTCAATAGGATTGAGATCAGGGCTTTATGATGGCCACTCCAAAACATTGACTTGGTTATCCTTAAGCCACTTTGTAACCGGTTTAGCAGTATGCTTTGGGTTATTGTCCATTTGGAAGACCCATTTTCGCCTAAGCTTTTACTTCCTGGCTGATGTCTTGAGATGTTGCTTCAGTTTTGCTACATACCATGTTTCCCCGAAAATAAGACACCCCTGAAAATAAGACATAGCGGAAATCATTGCTGCAGCTCCCCATACACAGGGCCGTCCCCGAGGGTGGGCAGAGAGAATGGGGGGCGGGTGTTCCCAAGCCCCGCTCACCCCAAGACATGGCCCTGGGACATATTGTTGTAGCACCTGAATTTTTTTAAAAACGGACCTGTGCAGGGAAGTCTTTGTGAGTGATGTAACCACAGGCCCCCGAAGATCCCAGGACAGGAGGACAGAAAAAGGTA
The DNA here is from genome assembly GCA_025379985.1 of Phyllomedusa bahiana. Classification (NCBI taxonomy): domain Eukaryota; kingdom Metazoa; phylum Chordata; class Amphibia; order Anura; family Hylidae; genus Phyllomedusa; species Phyllomedusa bahiana. Next base: position 110,223 of record JAODAL010001841.1, read on the forward strand.
CTTTGTAAGAAATAGGGGGAAAAGAGGGGGAAGAACAGAGCAATGATACTTAAAAACACAACTCGGGAATTTTTCAAGATGGCTGATGGGGCATGCGGGGTTTTTTTGTTTACAAGTCCCAGCTTTGCCACATTTGCCCCCTTTTGAGAAAAGCCCACGGGCTCCTTTTCTACTTATTTTCCTAGGGTTTGGCTCAAACCTTTAAGGGGAAACAGGGTAATCTTCTTCCCCATGATGCCAAACTTTTTTATAAAGTGCACAAGCCCCTTTCCAGCACAAAACAATTTCCAAACAACATGATGCCTCCCCACACCTTGTGTTTCACAGTTGGGTTTGGTGTTTTTGGGGCCTCCAAGCTTCCCCCTTTTTTCCCCAAAAAAGGGTTGGGCCTAGACCCTTTCCCACCCCGCCTGTCCCTGTCCCAGTTTCACTTTCTTTTTCACACAGTAAGGGGGGAAATTTGGGCAAAAGAGAGCAAAAGGACAGCCAATCACAGCACAGGGGGGTGGCCCCCATCCAGGGGTTTTAACAAAAATTATCAGGCTGCCAATCACAGCAAAGGGGGCGGGGGTTTCCGCCTTGGGGTGGATTTAGCTTTTGGAAAACACAGTTTTGTTTCATATCTGCTTTAAAACATTATTTGGGTAATAAAAACCCAAATTTAAAAAAGTACTTATTTTTACAGCCCCCATCTTCCCAGATATGATCTTTTTTAGAAAAAAAAACCCCCTTTTAAAGACTCCTAATAAACATTATACTAAAAATCTACTGGTTTAGGGGCCACATGTGTGAAAATTGGTTAGGTGAAAAACCCTCACTTTTTTGGGCCTATAGAAACCCAAATATTTCATTTCATATAGTGTTTCTGGAAAAATAAAAGAGGAGCTGTGATTTGTTTGTTCTGGAAAACAAAATGAGTTTTAGACCTAGAAAGTTTTAAAACCCTGTGGGGCCCCTTTTTGGCTATAACGGTGCGGAGGACATTGATTCAAAAACAGCTCCCCAGGGGCCCCACAACTAGGCTGATGACGGCTTTGCCCGCCAGGGAAGCGTGGCACAAAGAAGTGAATTCCCCCATTTCTGCTGCCCCGTTTACTTTTTGCGGAGTGCAACAGTAAATGTTTTTTACTGGGGCCTTTTTTCCGCCCGTGCTCCGGAAACAAAAGGGGGGGGGGGGTTTGGGGGCAAACAGCCGTTTTATCCGGGGTTTATGCTTAAAATGGAATAATGATGCCTTTGCTTTATCCCCCTTAAAGGGTGCCCGCCAATTTTTACCTTCCTACATAGCCAAAACCCTTTTTGTTTCTTTTCCCCATCAGGAAATATTTAGAGACGTTTTCTTATTTTCCCCATTGTGCTTTTAAAATACGCCCGCTTTTGGAAAACAAGTGAGAGAGCATTTAGGGGGGTATTAACATAACCCCCGATACCCCAATCTTGTCACTTTAGACAACCCATGGTGGGAAAAAAAATCGATTGTCCCGAAGTAGATGGGAATTGTAAAATACAACCCTTGATACTAGAAGGTAACCCAAATAAAAAATTTCAAAAAGGGAAATTTTTCTGGATTTAAAGGGTTTCGGAGTTGGACTTTTAATCGTCCTTTCACATAAGCCACTTAAATAAAAAAGAGACAAACAAAATTTTTTGGGATATTTGGGGGTTTGTTTTTTACCTATATGGGATATGTAAATTCTTATAAATGCAATCGTGCAGCTTTATATAGCGGAAATACAAAACAAAGTTTGAATTTTCTCTATATAAAGTTGCTCGTTTGCAAATTTAAAAAATATGGCCAAAGAAATGGTTTTTGGTTATAAAAAAAAAAATGAAGATGAATAATATTTAAAAAATATTAAATGAGTGTATATCTATATTAAGGGCCGTTTTGAGGAAGGGGGGTATGAAGGGGGTGTCCCTATATCCCCCAAAATTTTCCCTTTTTAAAAATAATTTTGAATAAGGGTATATGATAAATAGAGACATGTTAGAAATCCAACCCTAAAAAATTTATTTCTGTGTAGACTTTCAGCACAGGATTTTCTATTTTCTGTCTTTTTCATGCAGCAGTACCCCAACTTTTTCCCGGGTCTGAAAATTTTGTCCTCTTTCCTATTTCTAAATTTCCCCCCAGCAGGACCCCAAAGATAAAAAAAAAAAAAATTCCCCCTTCCCGTCAAATTTCTTTAAGTAATTAAATTTTGTTGACTTTCAAACTAAAGGTTGCAAAGATGTGAATGCAGGGCCCGATTGTTCCGCTTTCGTCACAACCCCCTTACAGGTGATTTTTCTGAGCAGAGCCAGGCTTTAAAGCACACCCACCTAGTGAGAAAAACAACCCCATTTTTCTAGAGGGGGGGGGACTCTTTGCCTGTTTTGCACAGCAGGACAGGTAAATCATTTTTAATACGTATGAATTACAAATAGTATAATACAGTTGTGAGCCCTTGAGGCCTTAACAACCGACTGTAGACCGCGGAGTCGATTGCTAAGCTCTTCCCAAATCGATTTAAAGTTGAGGCCTTAACAACTGATTAAAACGACTTTTATGACTTCAAATGCATTCTTGTCCTAGAAATAGCATATTTTTAATATTTCTGTTTTGCAATTGCTCAGTAGATTTAGAGTAAACTAACTAGATGGTTAACATTAACATGTAAAATTTAAAACCATAATTTCTACACTATATAAAAAGACACGTATGCTTTTTAAACAAAATGAGAAAGCCCATATGATGATGTCATGTCTTAAAGGGGGGCCCATGCTGACAATCAAGGGGGCTCCTCCTGAGATTTAAAGGGGTTCCTGTGCAATCAAGGGGCTCCTGCTAAATTTTTAAAAAGGGGTTCCCGTGACAATCAAGGGGCCCTGCTGACAATCAAGGGGCTCCTGCTGAGTTTTTAAAAGGGGTTCCTGCTGACAATCAAGGGCTCTGCAATAAAGGGGGCTCCTGCTAAAATTTTAAAAGGGGGCTCCGCGGACATCAAGGGGCCCGGGGAAATTTAAGGGGGCCCCTTGCAAAAAAGGGGGGAAAAGGGGGGGCTCCGGGCCGGGGACTTAAGGGGTTTTGGGGGCAAAACTGCTAAAAATCAAGGGGGCCCCCGGGGATTTAAGGGGTTTCCTGCTGTACAGCTGCACCTGCAGCAAAATAAAGGGGTTCCTGCTTTGTGCGACAAGAGTGAAAACAAGGGGCTCCTTTTTGCTGCTGAAAAGGTGAAATCAAGGGGGCTCCTCCCTGGCTGTTGAAAAATAGTTAATGTGTGACAGACAGTGGGTTTTGGGTTCCTGACTCTTAAAAAAACCTGCTGTCCCAGAAATTCACCAGAAAGGGGCCCCGCTTGACTGTGACGCTGCCTCTGATTTTGCCTTCTGTTTTTTGTGCTCTGTGGCCGAACCTGGGGCAAACGTCCGGCGACGTCAGACTCCAGCAAACAGCAGCGTGCCGCAGAGTAGTTACCTAGCAGTGGGCGGCCTGTGGTGCGGAATACATTGGCGGTGCTGCCGGGTGGTGACGCGTCGCGAGTTTAGTATCGCGAGCGGCGCCGCGCGGTTACAGGGGCCGCCCCCCAGTCAGAGAGCGCCTACGCCATGCGCCGCACTCTGCTGCTGCCTGCCGCTGCTGCAGCCGAATGCTTAGCAACTCCTAGCAACTTGGCAAGTAAACAATCGGCGGCGGTGGCGCCAGGGACTACTCTGGACTTATGTGCATACCAGTTATGCGGCTGCCTGCTGCCAGTCTCCCTTGGTCTTTTATTGTCTTTTGCTTTGTGAAGGCTTTGAACAATGATGTTGAGTAGTGTCATGTAATTGCTGCAACAAATTGCAGTTGCCAGCAGTGACATTCTGTTTGGCCTGAAGTGGAAGACAATAAAAGATACAAGGAGAGGACCAGCAGGCGTATTGCTGGAACAAACTTTAAGTAGTGTTTTCCTGCAAGAACAACTGGAAACTGGTCAGCTCATAGCTGTTAGAACCAAAATGTTTTACGAAAGAGGGGGCGGTTTTTGGTCTCCTCCCATTCACTTCTATTGAGTGTGCTCCTCTATATTCAGAACTCTCAAAGAAATGAAAAGGGAGAATGGTTGCAAGTACAGCACTCCTTATTCTGTTCCTAGAATTAAGTCAAGAGGTGAGTATATTTCTTTTATGTTCTTGGGTGCTCAGCAGCACACCTTGGATTAAAAAAAAGAAGGAGGAGGAATTGACCCCTTAAGGAATTTTCTGTAATTAGTGATGAGCGATTACGTCGACTATCGTCATCGGGTCGATAGTTTTATCGTCAAATTTTTTAAGACGATTTCCGATAGTCGATAATAGTTTTCATTGATGACCCTTGAAGTCTATGGGAGAGGAACAACATTATTCTTACACCCAAACAGGGGTGGAGAACTGGGAATAAAATCCCCAACAGTAAATGGGTACAGTACATCTTAGGGAAACAATTAGGGTTTTAAAAAACAAAAAAAAAAGGTCACAGACCATTCACTATCCCTGTCTTGTACCACAGCATGACCCTTAAACCTGCATGACCCACAAATTAAAAAGTGCCAGAAGGCAGTATGATTTGAACCATCATTTTACTTGAACTGGACATTGTCTATCCTGTCCTGGAACGCAGCATGACCCTCAAACCTGCATGACCCACAGATTAAAAAGTTCCGGGAGAAAGAAAATAGTCTTTGAAGCAGTATTTTAGTGAAATGGACATTGACCATCCATATCCTGTAACGCAGCATGACTCTCAAACCTGCATGACCCACAGATTAAACCACCATTTTAGTTGAAATGGACATTAACTATCCCTGTCCTGGACCACAGCATTCAGGTTGCATTAACCACTGAAGAACAGATTGGCGACGAGATTCACAGGGCCCTGACCCAGTGATGACAGGCCTGACGGTCCTGCAACAGATGATCTGCTGGCTTGTGTGTTAACGCCAGCAGTGGAAGGAGCACCTTCTCTCGTACCTCTACCTCCTACACCCCTCTTTGCTCGCTTACCACCTGCATTTCGCTCCATGTCCAGAAAGATAAAAATTTAAGAAGGTATGGAAGGGACGCCAGAGCAGCAGACAAAGATCCAGGATGACTTTTGACATGGTGGAGGAAAATTACCTGGGCATCAATGCCACCCTCCATGCCATCCTGAGGAGCAACCACGATGGTGCCAGCAGCCAAGGAGCATCTGCAGATCCTGGCACCTTACCCCCAGGCCAGATACCTACCAAGCCAGCTCCAGCAAAAGATGTCTACCACAGAGACAAGAGGGACAGAAGTCACCCCCTGCCACCTGGAGCCCCAGGACCCAAACCCAGCGACTCTGACCCCTCCAAGGGGGACTCTCTTTACCCACGGCTCCTTCTGCAAGCACAATGGGGAGGCCCGCAGCTTCTACCCCTGCCCACGGGCTGAAGGACTTGACGGGCAAGGTGATGTGCCCAATTTGAGAGGTACAACCTGCCCCAGTTGTGGGGCATCGGGGACCAGGCCCACACCAGGAGATTCTGCCCTCTGACCAAAGACACCTACATCTCGTGTACCAGACCCAGCCAGGACCTGAGGCCAAGAAGACCAAGTAGATGGCACTGTGATGGGGGAAACATATGTCCAGGATATGTCTCCCCCCGGGAACCCACATGGCATTCGTGGGCACTGGACTGTGGCTGCTTTAACCCTTGTGGTTGCTGGTTTTCACTTTTTCATGTTATGTAAAGTTTTATAAGATTTTATTCTGTCATATATTGTTATTTATCCGGGCACCTTGCCGCTGGGCGGTGCCCACTTGTATTATTATATTGGTTCTGTTGAAGTAAAGTTACTCATGTTAAAAAAAAAAAAAAGAAAGAAATGGAAGAGTTTTTGACAGTTCTTTTTAAAAAAGACGGCAAATCAAAAACTATTCTTAAATCCCTCTAATTTTCTACGCCAACTGGGATTAGAAACTGAAATGTTTCTAGAAAATACCTGTGGAAATGCGGTCTGGTTGGGGAAGAACCATAAGACAAAATCAACAGTGTTCTTCCTTCAGTCCCAGGGATTTACAACTGCCCAGTAGGACTAGGAATTGATAGTTTTAAACAAACTATCATACAAGTGCGCTATCTGCGCCAAACTGAGATGCAATGAGCGCAATAAAACTATTCAGAAGTTACACGGATGAGAAATTGCGTTTTTTTTGCAGCAATAACAAACAAGAACAGATGCTAGAAAATTTTTCTATCAGAATTGTCGTACAACGTGGCTATCTGAAAACAACTAGGGCCGCACCATGTGCAATACAGCTATATAAAAGTTATATGGATAACAAACGGTGGTTTTTGCACCTATGAAATACACCAACAGTAACTACAAAATTTCTGTATTCAAATTTAAGTACAAGGGGGATCTTTGAACAAAACTGGGATGCACCAAAATAAAAAAAAACACCTATCTGAAATGTATACGGATAATAAAAGGTGGGTTTTGCATCTATGAAATACACCTGCAATTACTAGCAAATTTCTGTATCCTAATGTAAGTACGAGGTGGGTCTTTGAACAAAAATGGCCTGCGCCAAAGTGAGAAAAACCTAACTAAATTATGTATGGATAATAAAAGGTGGTTTTTGCACCTATGAAATACAACAGCAGTTACTAGATAATTTCTGTATCCTAATGTAGTACAGGTGGTCTTTGAGAAACGGGCTGCGCCCAAGTGGAGAAGCACGTAAAAAATTGTTTTATGATAATGATAGGTGGTTTTTAGACCTATGAAATACACCTGCGGTGACTAGAAAAGTTCTGTATAGTAGTGTAAGTAAAAAGAGGGTCTTTGAACAAAACTGGGATGAACAAAAGTGAAAAAAAAAACTAATTAAATCGTGTACGGATAATAAAAGGTGGGTTTTGCACCTATCAAATACACCTGCAGTTACTAGAAAAGTTCTGTATCCTAATATAAGTACAGGCTGCACAAAATACAAGGTACTATTTCACCAAAAACTGGCCAAAAACTGGTAATAAAAAGCCATTTCAATGCAGGGTCAAAGCAGTCTGGACTGCACAATATCCACTCTCCTTTCAAAAGCCTGCCTGTCTGTCTGTGTTCACCCCATCCGCCCCCCCAGCCCCACCCCGCGGCTGTACAGCGCTAGATGCTTCTTTCAGAGTCTCAGCCCAACTAACTAAAAACTTAAATTCTCTAATCTATCTATGTTCTAATGTTCACAGCTAAAAGCATAGTTGTCTGTGTGAACAAAGAGAACTGTGTCGCTGAGCTATATTTGGGGGAGAAAGCTGACTACACGTTCTGCTCTTTTGAGACACCAGAGACACACTGATGTGAGCAGGAAAGGGCTGTCTATGTAAAAACAAGGTCATGTGATTTTTCCAGCCAATCACAACCATACACATCACAGTCCTGACGTCGCACACCCAGCTCACCCTGCTCTATTCACTAAGCTGATTTGCTGGCTGCCAAAATGACAGGAAGTGCCGAAAGTGGCGCGATAGTAATAGATTATGCGCAGATTCTCACCTAAATTATCGCGATTGGAAAATTCCGATCAACGTAAAAACCGTGCCGATTTCAACTTTGTCGTTAAACGCTCAAACTATCTGTAATAAAAATTATCCCCTTTTAAAGGATGAAAATCAGTATTGATCAGAGGGTGATAAAAAGGTTTCCCTGTTTCTTTTTTAAATGGAGTGGCAGTGTGCATTGCTGTTCCATTCATTGGATGTAAGACGGCTGAAGTAGCAAAAGTCTGCTTTCAGCTATTTGAAGCTCTAACTTTTGAAAGAGAGTGTTTGCATATTTAAAATTTTGCTGTAATGTTTTTGTTACTATAGTAATCTGTAAAAGAATGTATTGGGCAACAATTAGAGTGGGGAATTTTCCCCAAAATTCGTTTGTTCACTTCACCGATTTCTCGGCAAAAAAATAAATTCTTTTCCCGAATTATTCGGCAGGAATCACTTTAAAAAAAACAGCTATTTCCAGGTGCACAGACCCTGCAGGGTGCTGTAAAACTTTGTGCCTGTTTAAATTTTTAACGAGGGAGTTGGTTTGGGCTTCCCACAATGTTGTGTTTTAGTATGACACGCACATGGACTGCCGCCGCTCTTGAAGTCGCTTCAACTATAAAAATCCCCTGGGCACTTAAGAGGGCAAATCTGAACCAAAAAAACTGAAGCGGGTAGATGTTGCCTGAATAAAGTCATGCCAGAGAGCTGGAAAAACATGCTCTGAGCTCAGGGTTGGACATTAGTTGACAGAGTGGTGGAGGGTGAAGGCGATAGCACAGCAGCATATGTCAGAGAGTGGCACAACATGACATTCTGGATACGTGCAAAAAAACAGGAATAGGTTCTCAGAGTGGCCACCATTATACACCAGTGTGGGAGGTCACACGGCACGAGCAGCAGTGAGTCAGACAGTGGACAATGACTCAGTTGTGTATGTCACAGCAGCAGTCACAGCAGCAGCATGAGGTCAACGGAGAGTGGCACATATGGACAGTGTGTAGGTCACGGCATCAGCCAAAAGCAGCAGCATGAGGTCAGACAGTGGCCACAATGTCACAGTGTGGAGGTCACTGGCAGCTCTAGCAGCATGAGGTTCAGGCGTGCACAATGACATTCTGGAGTGGCAAAAAACAGGCAGTAGGCCAAAGAGTGGCACAAATGACACAGTGTTTGAGTTGACGCATCATACAGCAGCAGCAGCAGCATGAGGTCAGACAGTGCAACAATGACAGAGTGTGTAGGCTCACGGCATCAGCACAAGCAGCAGCATGAGGTCAGACAGTGGCCAAATGACACAGTGTTGTAGGTACAGCGCAGCCACAGCAGCAGCATGAGGTCAGGGCAGTGGCACAATGACATTCTGGAGGTGCAAAATACAGGAGTAGGCCTCAGAGTGGGACAATGGACACAGTGTGGAGGTCAAGCAGCAATCCACAGCAGCAGATTGAGGTCAGACAGTGGCACAATGGGACACAGTGTGTAGGTACGGCAGCAGCTCACACAGCAGCAGCATGAGGTCAGGCAGTGGCACTAATGACATTCTTGGGAGGTGGCAAACAGGAAGTAGTAGGCCAAAGGTGGGACAACTGACCACAAGTGTGGTCGGTCACGGCAGCACGCCACCAGCAAGCAGCATGAGGTCGAACAGTGGCAACAATGGACTCAGTTGTCTGTAGAGTCACAGCAGCAGCCACTGCGAGCTTGCTTGAGGGTCAGAGGGAGTGGCACAACAAATGACAGAGTGTGTAAGTCCCGGCATCAGCCACCGAGACAGCAGCATGAGGTCAGGACAGTTGGCAACAATGACAGGAGTGTGGAGGTCACGGCAACAGCAGCAGCATGAGGTCAGGCGTGGCACAATGACATTTGGGAGGGGGGAAAAAACCCAGAGTAGGCCAAAAACAAAAAAAAACTTTTGGGAGGTTCCCCAAATGGCAAAAAAAAAATGAGGTCAAAAGGGGCCAAAGGAAAAGTGTGGAGGCCGGGGCAGCGCAGCATGAGGTCGACAGTGGCACAATGACCTGGAGGTGGCCAAAAAAGGGGGGTGACAAGGTGGAAAAATGCCAAGTGGGGGAGGTAGGCAGCGCAGATGAGGTTAGGGGGGCAAAATGACTTCTGAGGGGGAAAAAAAAAAAAAGGAGTGGGGCCCCCAGAGTAACAATGAACGTTGGAGGTCAAAGGAAGGGCCAACATGAGGTAGACAGGGGCCAATGCCCGTTTGGGGGGCAGGGGGCCAGCAGCGCATGAGGTACAGGGCACAAGACATTCTGGGGTGGGAAAAAAATAGTGGGCCCACAGGTGGACAATGACAAGGTGGAGGTCCAGCACCCAAGCACAGCCATGAGGTCAGACAGTGGCCCACAATGACACAGTGTGGAGGTCCGGCAGCAGGAGCTAGGCAGATCGGGAGTGGCAAAATGAAAAATTGAGGTGGCAAAAACAGGGGGTAGGCAAGAGTGGCACAATGACACAGTGTGGATGTCACGGCACCAGCACAGCGCAGCACATGAGGTCAAAAGGGTGGCACAATGAAGAGTGTGGAGGTGGGTGGCAATACCAGTCCCGGTAAAGATGGTTGGTGGCAGATGGAGTAACTGTAAGCAGTTGTGTGGCATCAGGCGGGTGGGGGCATCAGAATAGTGGCTGTGGGAGGGAGTTTGAACCCAGACTATTTCTCACAGTTTGGGTGAGGCGTCTGGGTGATGTAGTCTGACGCTAAGGCATTTGGGGTGGAATTCTGGCCGATCCACGCTGATTCATCTTGAAAAAAGGTCAGTCGTTCCACATTTTATTCAATGGAACAAGCGGGTTCTTCATTGGGGTAACGGTCGTCTCCCGCCGCACTGAACCCACGCTCTGATGCCACACTATGGCCGGGCAGGACAGTTCACTGGAAATCGGCAAGTGCGGCACAAATCCTGTTTGGGCTGCCCAGTAGTCCAGCGGCTTTCTTCTAACTGGGGTGGACAGAGTGCTGCGTCCAAGTAGGCCACGACCTATTGGTTCAGGGTCTGCTCCAGGTTCTGCTGCATTGCTGCTGGGCGCTGCCCTCCTCACTGGCGGGTGAAGGAAGATTGCTCATCAGTGACTCCAGATTAGGTTGCTGCTGATGGAGCTGGTTACTGCTCTCCTACCCCCCCCCCCCCACCTTCCCCCAGAGCCGCAGCAGTAGTACGTGAGCGCTGAGATCCCCCCGGTTCAGACCTGTCAGAGGAGGGACGATGCCGCACATAGGTAGCGGCAAAACTGATCTAGGAGGATTTACCCTATAGTATTTGAGTTTTGTCCTCCCTCTCAGCGCGGGAAAAAAGGCTCCCCTTTTTGGACCGGTAGCGAGGGTCCAATAGGGTGAAAGACAGAAGTCATCCCTCTGCTGAGATGTGGACCTATTCGGCTGTCATAGCCAGGCAAATCTGCATGCTGCGGGACATTGCACAAGTGATCCGAGGGGCTCCCCTGCTCTCCATCCACTGTATACTGCACGGTGCTTGCGGGTCATCTGCCCTCGTCTTCTCATCTCCATCTACTTCCTCCAGCTGCTTCCTGATCCACTCTCTTGTCCCTGGGTAGAAAAATCCACTCATTTCATCAGGGACAATGCTTCTGCTTACATATGTCATCCTCCTCCTTCCACTTCAGTCCCCACGGACTCAAGTGGCCGCGAGATGTAGTCGCCAGTCTCCAGTCCCTGCCCAGACAGATTTTTCTGTTCTCTTCCAGGACATGAAGCAGTGGAATGATGTTATCTCCCGTAGTCCTGGCAACTGACAAATAACATGGCCTCTCGAATGGCCTCAACAAACGGCAGTTGTCACGCATGACTGCCACTGGCTGAAAATCAAAGTCACACAGGTTAGTACTCCTGTCCGCCTGGATCATCAAAAATCGTTAATGGCCTTTCTCTGTTCATACAGTCGGTCCAACACGAGGCTGGAATTCAACGGGTGGAAACATCATATCAGAATGTGTTGGGGGAGGACGTTCTGCCTCTGCAACTCGTGAGGGTGTCCTGGCTTGGTAGGAATGGATGGAGTGCATTGCACGTTTCCTGGCCATTTTCAGAATATTCTGAGGATTGGTGGAAAGAATTCAGGGAACTTTTTCACAAACAGAATTGAACACGTGCGCATGCAGGGCGCATGGAAATCCCTCTCGGTGCAGCAGCGGACACCATGTTTCTCCTCCATTGTCTTCATCCCTTGGTTCCGATTTGCAAGTTGGCGGGAGTAAGCAACACATCGATTTCTTGCTGCATGACGCGGAGCGTTCCTCCCCTGGTGTGACTTCATTCTCCGAGGCAAGAGGTGTAGAACTGCGTGGACACCGCTGTGCCCTTACACATGTGGTTTGATGGTGCAGTACTTGTGGAGGCTGAGATAGTGGTGGTGGAGGAGGTAGGAGGAAGAAGGTGGGACATTGGCGGAGGAGCGCAGTTTGACAACGTGGAGGAGAATACCGACGTTCCTGTCCAAGTTGTTGTGTGCTCTGGGAGAAGCACATTCACCAATGACCGTAAAGGACATGTACTGGCCCTGACCGTAGTTACAGCTCTGATGTTCGTGCTGCTGTGACACCTAGGGCCCACTTTTGATCTAACATATTTATGAAGTGCTGGTACTGCCTTTTTGGGAAAAGTAAATTACTGCTTGGAAAACTCTCCATCTCGGCTCGGCACAAGCCATTTGTTTCTCTGAAACGGTGAGAGTCCACTCCATGTGGAAGGGAGGGACTGCAGTACCAACACTTGGATCAGGAGACGGTCAGCTGCTGCACCTTAGGAATGGTTGGACGCATTCTGTTGTCTCTTTGCAATGGCTTGTGAACGACTGCTGGCACCATGAGTAGCGAGGAGGCAGGAGCATCTGGACCGGAAGATGATGTCAAAAGAGAAAACAGCTCCTTCTGCAGAGGTGGTGGAGCCTTGACTGGCTGACAATGCCATGCGTGCCATGGGCGCTGCTGCTGCTGCTGTTGCTGCGGCGGCAGGATGGACCAACACATCTGGAGCCACGTTTCTCCCAGGCCACCGGATGGTGACGCTTGCATGTCGTTGACGCTGGGCCGTGGTGTGCCAGTGTTCGCTCCCTGGCCACGCTTACTTTCTGCCCACAGATTCTACATTTACATTCATATTCGGCTCCTCGGTGTCTTAGCAAAGTACTGCCAACACCGCGAGTATTGATTTTACTGCCACGTTCCGCACTGAGTGACTACTACCGCGGCTGCCTCGCTGAACCCCTGTGCCGCTACTTTCTTGACCTGGATAGCAGGTTTTATACCCCGTGGCCGCTTGGTTCCGACTCACACTGCTGCTACCTGCTGACCTCCGGCCACACAACCTACTTGCTGGCTGCGCCGCTGCTGACGCGCAAGATGACGCCTCTTCTCCTGGACGATGATGAAGCCCTTGCTTCTCCCGGTCCCAAGTGCGGTCGGGCTACATCATAATCTATTTGTGTTTCATCTGTCTCTGCTGTTCCTCATCACCGCTTTGGTATGCAGAGGCTGACCCTCGCAACATGACCTCCCATGCCACTTCTCCACAATTATACTTTGCCGCCTACTGCAAGAAGCAGGGATATTGGCCCCATTTCTTCGCTTCCAAGTAGCTTGCTGACTGCCCTCCTCAAAATTGTTCATCCTCGATATATAATGGCGCTGAGCCCAGACCACATGTAGATCTCTGGTCTGAGGGAACCGGGTGGACAAGAGGCGGGTTGAGGCCAGGTGAGGGCCGCTGACCGCTCCGGGCCATGACCAAAACTAAGGGTTGTGTCTGACGAGCCCACCGACTCTTGGCTGGGGTTGTCAGAATGTCATCTGGGAGGAAGTGGATGACCTAGTAACCAAGCAGAACCCATTGGGTTGCTAGGCAGCTAGGCCGCTAGATGACTGCGGAGGTGTGGCCTCCACCGAGTGGCCTCACCCTGCTGCGACGACCCTTTGCTGTGCTGCGGACCTGGGCTGCTCCTGAATGTTTGTGCCACTGCCACTCGCAGGTGAAGAGCTGCCACCTCTGCTGTCTGACCATCAATGTTTGTTTTAAATTGTACAGCACTGTTTGATGAAGATATCTGTATATGATAAATACACACCCTGTTAATTTGGGACTTCCAAATGAACCCACCTAAGAAGCTTGGGTAACATTGGATATAAAATTGGCTCCACAAATGGCCACGGGAAAAATTTACTTGTATATGTCGTTTAATAACACTGTGTATTTTACTGAATATAAAAGCACAAACAGGCTTAATTAACCTTCGGTTATGGAATTATGCTACAGATCAATAAATTGCTTCATTTGGCTGTGAAAAGAAACGTTTCTTTTACTAGTATAACTGCAGAAAAAATACTCTAGTTAACCTTGGACGTTAATTGCGTAAAAGAATTGAGCAACCAAAAAACTAACCAGCTTTGTAGCGTGTTAAAATGGCGTGTAGTATTACGGTACACAAGCAAGAGAAAAACTTGTATTAACTTCGGTCGTGAATTTATACTACAGGAAAAATTGTCTTTTTTGCGGTGCAAAAAAGACGGTTTTTTTAATGTCACACAACAGCTGAACAATGCTAATTAACCTCCTGGTGATGTAATTGCTACAAAAGTATGAGCAGCCAAAAACTACCAGCTTTGTAGCGTGTTCCAATGGGCGTGTATTTTTCGCTACACAACAAGAGAAAATAAAAAAAAAGTCAAAAAAAAAAAAAAAAAGAAAAAAAAATAACTTGTAATTAACCTTCGCTTGTGAATTATGCTACAGGAAGATTGTTTTTCTTTGCGGTGAAAAAGACGGTTTCTTTTAGTCACCACAGCAGCAGAACAACCCTTAATTAACCCCTGGATGTAAATTGCGCAATAGAATTGAGCAGCCAAAAATGAAGTGGTATTTGTATTGTAAAAACTCTGTTTCTTTAAATTAATACAACAGGAACAGGCTTAGATCACCTTTGGATATTCAATGTGCTGTGAGCCGATAGCATTAAAATGTATATGCAGCTGCACTGGACACACACTGGACTACAGATCCAATACCCCACAAAATCAGAAATAGAACGTTAAGAGAAGCAGTCTCTGAGACAAGCTGTGACACCTCCAAAAAATCGCTGTATAAAAATGAGTTCTTTAGTATCAGCTATCATAAGCAGCCGTGGCAGCACCTTCCCTACTCAGTACAGTGAGAGCGGTATGAGCTCCCAGCGTCGCGCCCGGACTTATATAGTGCGGTGACGTCACAGAATCCCGCCGGTCTCTGATTGGCTTCATCTCTGCACATTTCATGCAGGCTATGCCCTTCTTCCTCCCAGAGTTCTTTGCCCATGTAACGCCATGTGCTCGCAGCCATTTTATCAATCAAAAGCACACTTCGTTCACCCGAAGTACCCCAAAGTTCGACTTCGTTCCGAACCGAAGTTTTCCTGAAATTCTAAACGAATTCCACTTCGTTAGAATCAATTCGCCCATCTCTAGAGGTTATATACATAACATAGGTCCAAACAAAGTACAGTGACTAACAACTAGTACAGAGCGAGAGAGGACCATGCTCGTGAAAACTTACAATCTCCAAGGGAGAAGGAAAGAGATAGTTGAGGGGCAGACATGTTTCTGGGGTAATGTAGAAGCGGCAGGGTTATTGTAAATTGTAGGTTATCCTGAAGAGATTTTTTTAGGTTGCTTTTGAAACTAGTGAAGGTGGAGGAGAGCCTGATGTAGTGGACTAGTGAGTTCCAGAGTATGGGGGGAGCATGCGAGAAGTCTTGGAGACAGTTGTGTGAGGAGCTGATACAGGTAGAGCAGAGAAAGACATGAGGAGAGGAATCTAGTATTAAGGCAGAGATGTATGGAGGGACAGGTTGTGAAGAGCCTTATATGTCACGGTTAGTTACTTGGACTGATTTAGCTAAGCACTGCGAAACCAGTAAAAGGATTGGGAGAGGCAGAGGAGTAGCAAGGAGAAAGGTGGATCAACAGCAGCGAATTTGATCGAAGGGGGAGCAAGAGTTCTAAACAGTAGGCCACAGAGAAGGATATTGCAGTAGTCCAGGCAGGAGATGACAAGGGCATGGACTAGCTCTTTTTTTTGTAATAACCACAGTTTCTGGCACTTGTAACTTATTGCTTACTTGTATTACCACTTTTGGGGGGATGAAATAAAAGAACAATTCTGTAAGTGTTTTTTTTTCTTCTTTGCACTTAAAATTTACACTGTTTACTGTGTGGTAAGAATAACTATTGTGAAAACACCAAATTTATGCAACATGCATTTTTTTCACTTTTTCATAATAAAAACACTTTTTGGAAAATATAATTTTCACGTGTCTTGCTGCAATTCAAGATCCTGAACACATATTTTTTCTATCTGCATACATTTATGAGGGCTAGTTTTTTGGTTTTTCTTGTCAAATAATTGGAACCATACAGCTTTTTGATTTCTTCTCATTCCATTAAAAAAAAAGGCAGGAGGGAAATAAAAGAGAAATTCCACCAATATTTTTTTACGGTATTTACTGTCTTTTATAAATGATAACTGTATTTTCTGCATCTATATGGTTATATGAATACAAACTATATAATATATACTTTTATATAACGTCACTAAATTTACACAAAAACAATTAAAAAAATTGGTACAGCAATACTAATTTTCTTTTTCGTTATACTTTTTTTTATTAGACTTTATTACTTTTTTTATAGTATTTTTTGAACATGCAAGTATTTTATCACTTATATAATACACTGAAATACTAACATAGTGCTGTGTATTATACCTGTCAGTGTAAAACTAACAAGCATCTTATTAGGCCCTGCAGGCTCAATACCTAGCCATCAACACCTCGCCATCGAGTCACAGGTATGCTGATGATGTGACAGGAGACCCCTCCCCCTGAAACCGCTCATGGTCACTTTTGATCTTTGCTTATAAAGAATTAAATAGTTGGAATTGGCGGTATCTTTGGACCCTGCCATTTAAGTAACAGCCGAACTGTCCTCCACCAAAAAAAGGTTTATAGGCAGGAAAAAGGCCCCTCAGTCACTCCTGTAAAACACAAACAGGTGGTCAGTAAGGGGTGAGACAGAAATCATAATAGAGGCTGCAACCATATCTCTGTGTGATTTTCCGACTCTGACTTCCAATTCCCCTCTTAATAAACTCTATGGCCAGTTGTGACCTAATTTTGAAACTGAAAATTGGTCAGTTAAATAGTTTAAAAACGGAGAGGCAAAAAAGGTGTCTGATAACAGTAATTTTAGTGAGACCCCAATAGTCAATAAAGGGGTGAAGAGAACCATCCTTTTTCTCCACAAAGAAGATTCCTTTCCTTTCATATCGGCCGCCATGGTCTGTGTCTAAGGATGATGTCAGTGGAAAAGTGGTATGCACCAGACACGGGATCACACGAAACCCAAAATGCCAGTCTTGTCCCCAATGGGGGAGGCAGTGAAACTCATTTTTTTATTTTAAGGCAAAGTGTATCTAGGTATTAGTTGTACTGTAGGCACCTATTACTAATTACTACTGACAGAAATCAGGGTTCAAATGGTAGTTTAAGCATTTTTGCCCTACTATTTTAAGGATTTTTAAAAATTCCATTAACAAAGAATTAATAAAAGTTATATTTTAGTATTAGGCAAAGAAAGATTAAGTATGGGTGGTGGTTAGGAAACCTTTGGTATTAGTCGTCATAGGGTAAATTGTAGTTTAGCTAGTTATTGTACGTTTACCACCATTGGGGCTATTTAGATAATAAGCAAGATGTGACTTAGCCGTTTGCTAATTGAGCACTGGACCGTGATGCTGTAGCCACAGAAGTTCCAGAAGGACTGCAGAAGAGGAGTCTGGCAACACGTAGAATTCAATTCTTTATTTGTGCAACGCCCACACTTGGAGACACAGCGGTTCAGTGCAGAACTGAATAGAGTCACTCAGGCATTCACCATAAATGGAAGAGATAACCAGAGGCTTGACAAGCTGGGCCATCAGGAGACAAGACTTAGAGACCAGAGATGTGTCGATGAAATTCCTGGCTAATATAGAATCCACGAAATCGAAGGCTTAGACACCAGATGAGGTGCAGAGTTGGACCAGCATGGTCAGACGTGGAGAGGTAGTGTTCACACCTATGGATTCCTCTTCCACGTAGCCTAAGTGCAGGGGTTTCCTGGACGGCATGGACAGTCCATACGGAAGTGTTCAGGACTGTCGCAATAGAGGCAAAAATTCTGCTGTCGTCGACAGGACCACTCTTGCTGTGACTGGTGGGCTTTGTCCACTTGCATGGGTTCTTCTGAAGTAGCCATTGGTGGAGGAAGTGGAGGCCTTTTAAACACCAGAGCAAGACAGGGAAGACGACATGGCTGGATCAGTACGCATTCTTGGTGGAGCTCCTTCTGTCAAACCAAATGTCAATGTGAGTTGCCAGACAGATTAGGTTACTCAGAGTTGATGGAAGGTCTCGGCCGGCCTGCTCCTCCTTTATTCTACCCGTGAGAACATTCCAGAATGTGGCAACAATGGCCTCGTTATTCCACGATAGTCAAGAGTATAAAACTCTATGGCATATTGCCTGACTATGGAATCCCCTTTTCTTAGGCCTAGCAGAACAGTCTCAGCAGAAGATGCACGAGTGGGTTCCTCAGAAATGCTGTGGAATTCATCCAGAAATGAATGGAGATTAGCAGTCATACGATCATCCATGTCCCAAAGGGGAGTAACCCATGCCAGAGCTTCCCCAGAGAGGAGGCTGATCACTAATGGTTCCGTCATACTTGGTCGGCAAGGAGAGATGCAGTTTGGACCAACAGGCACCACAGGAACTATAGGTTGAATAGTTGCCAATGGTGGTTGCTGAACTGCAAGGAGTTGTTGCATCATGGTGGTCAGCTGGTTGATTTTCTGCGACTTCTGGGTATCAGCTGTCGTGATATCCTAAATATTCGGCAGAGGCACTACTATGGGATCCATGGCCAGATCTAACTACAAGGACCAAAGGTAGTGTATCTACCGGGCCACCACAATCAGTGTTCTAAGCAGCATCAGGGAGTGGCGCCTATAGGGCCCCTGGTTTACACCAGAGTCACATTTTGAACAAGTTGTATGAGCCTATTTTCAGAACTGCACTACTGGCCCTGTAAGGACTGTTTATTGCAGCCTCAGCCAGAATTTACCTTGATTAGTGGGTTAAGCACTTGAGCCAATCCCCGGCTGGGACGGGGGTTTTAACCCCTTAACCCACCCTGATGTATGCGTACGTCATGGTGGTGTTAAGGAGTTGTGTAACAGGTTCGCAGCGCGACCCTTTTACGCAGCCACCGGGTGTTAGCAGCTAATTGCTAACACCCGGCGCTTACAGCTGAGGGGGGGGGGGGGGGCGCGCCCGCCCGCGCTGGTTAACCCTTTAGACACTGCGGCAAAGTTGGCCGCGGCATCTAAATTAATGAAAAACGGTGAGATCCCTCAGTCCCGATGGGCTAATATGGCAGCTGGGAGCCTTATGAAGGCTCCCATCGCTGCCACATTCTCGTTTGCCCCACTTCCGGCCCCATGCAGGAAGTGGGTAAAACGCCATCTTGGTACAGCCTAATGCATTGTCTATGCAATGCATTAGGCTGTATTTTTTTTTTTTAAACCATAACATTTTTTATTTTAAATTTTTCATAACATAGACATGGTAGAGACAATACATATGTAAAGTAGGGAATACAAATGAAGGATGTAAACAGGAAAAAGGAAAACACAGCAATAAAACAATCAGCCATGACTATACAATGGATAGCATTGCAGAGAGCCGTGGACATGTACATAAGCTATCACGTGTATTCGACCTACAGTAAATAGAAATGTAGATCGCTTTCAAACAAGGATCCATAAGGTTGCATGGATGTGTTAAGGAAAGGGGAACCGGTATAATCAGTTGTAATTCGTGTTGCGGGTTTGTGCAAATCTAGACGAGGACCAGTAAGACCATTTAAGCCTTAGTTTGGGAACAAGATGCGGGGAGATTACAAGACATGTCTCTGCGTGGTATTGGTTACTAACTCTAGAAATGACCTCAGAGATGTGGAGCGGAGAGGAGTTTTTCCAGTTCGCTGCGATTACCGTTCTATCTGATATTAGGACATGGAAAAGAACTGTGTGATATGATGATGGGTAGGAGTTATAAGATAGGTCAAGAACTGCTACCTCGGGTGAGAGGGATGTCGTGGTCTCGAACAGTTCAGATAATAAGAGTCCCACGTCTCTCCAGAATTTACATACAAAGGGGCAACTCCACCACATATGAAACAGGGTGCCTTGTGAATCGCAAAGCCTCCAGTAGCGATCAGAGTGGTTTGAGAACATGTGGGTCATACGACAGGGAGTGAGATACCAACGGAGATAAATTTTCAGCATGAATTCTACATGGTTGATGCACCTAGAGAGTTTCCTAGGTTTGTTAGCTGCGGATTCCCAGTCTTCCGATGTAAAATCTTTCCCCAACTCAGCCTCCCATTTAGCAGCGAAAGTAGGTTTAGTGGGTGTTGTAATAGACAGCAGGGAAGAATATACCAAAGATAGCCCTCGTTCGAAACCTTTTTTGTTAAGTAGGAAGTTTTGAAATGGGGAAGGAAAGAGGGGAGTCACAGGGTTTTCCCATTGCTGCAAGGTATGCCTTATCTGGAGATATACATAGAATTGATTGTTGGGCAAAAGAAATTGGGTTTTCAGCTCTTCAAAGGATTTAAAAGTGCCACCAGAGTAGAGGTCACCAATAGTGAGGATTCCTTTATGGGCCCATTGTGAGAGGGGGAGATGTGGGGACTCCGCCAACAAGACATATATAGGGCATGAACCCCTCTGTATACAAAGCCAGTTGGGTGTTATTACATATTTGTTCCACACTGTAGCTAGGTGGTGAAGGGTAGGAAGTTCAAACGTGGGCAGGGTGGTGCCCCAAAGTGAGGCTATTAGTGTGTTTTTAAGTGCGGCGTGAGGGAATGAGCGGTCCTCCAGCAGTGCCCAACGTTGTGACTCCGGAGCATTCCAGAGCGTATTAATGGGTTCAAGAACGGCTGCTATGTTATAAAATAGAAGATTAGGTACTGATAAGCCACCCTTTGCCATGGATAGGCAGAGGTGACTTTTGCTTACCCTTGGCCTTTTATGGGCCCAAATAAAGCCAAGTAATAGTTGCTGTAGTTTTGTTAAAGCAGCTGTGGGGAACAGCAACGGGATTGTTCTAACCAAATAGAGATACTTTGGGAGAAGTAACATCTTAGTCATCTGGATTCTCGCCATCCAAGATTGAGGAAATTGATGAAGACGATGGATTTCTTTTGAAAATTCTGTAGTAACGTTGGCAAGATTGACCTCCATTGTCTTAGTGAAATCAGGGAATATTTGGACACCTAAATAAGGGACAGAAGATGTTGAACATGCAAATTGATAGGAGGACAGTTGGGTGGATAGGGTTGTCGGGCAGTGAATAGGTAAGGCTATGGTTTTGGACATGTTAAGTTTGTAGTATGAGACCAGTGAGTATTGGTTAAGGATCTGAAGGAGGGCCGGGATCGAAGACTCTGGGTTCTGACACATAACTAAAATGGGATAGTCTATTTCTGAGGGTGAGGAATATTGGCGCATGGTCAGACCATGTGGCACAGCCTATAGCAGCGGATTCTACATTGATTAGAGTTGCTTTATCAACCAGAAAGAAATCCAATCTGGAGTGTGAGAGCTTAGCTGCCAAGAAGTGTGTGTAGTCGAATTCTGTAGCGTGGGAGTATCTCCAAGGATCGTGAAGATCTTCCTCTAGCAGAAAAGATTTTAAGTCTGGTGATTTAACCGAAGTTCCCCGGGAACGATAAACTTCATTGTCAAAAACTACATTGAAATCCCCAAAAAAATTAAGTACCTTTTAGCGTTTCTTTGGCCTGGCAACTTTTTGGAGTAAAGGAAACTGGTTTGATTAGGGATAACAGTACTTGTAAATGGGGGAAGTCAAAGGGGTTTTGCAAAATAATGTCCCGGCCCTTTAGGGTCTTTTTCTGATTTTAAAGCGTAAATGCCTCAGTTTTTTTAAACGAATTTTAGTACAAGGCTGTTTTTCCAGAAAGGGAAGCGGGAAATCCGTAAACTTCCGTGTCTGGACGAAAGGTATTAGCTGTTTTCAGTGCGTTCTGCACACAAATCACTTTGCTCCAGATGAACCATCCCCCCAAAAAGGAGCGCCCCTTTAAAAGGGGGGAATTGGGCCGTTGCTTTAATTGAGAGGAATTTAATTCCCATAGTGGAGATTTAGGTAGCATTTTGGGCCCATAATTTAAAATTTTCCTGTAAACCAAGAAGATTAAATGCAATCAATCATAAGAAATAGGAAAACTGGCTAAACCCAACAGGGTTGAGAAAAACTAAATATTTAAAAAACCAACCAATGTGAAGTGATCAAAAACAAAGGATTATTCCCACTGGAATGGGAAACGTGTATTTGGGGGAAGTCCGTGCATGGTCCTGAAGGGCCCTTCGGTGAGGTGCAAGGTAGGGGTGAGCAGAAAATCGGGCAAACTCTAGCGCATAAATTTTGGACATGCTGCAGTGGCAGTCCCGGAATTTGGCGAGTTGGATGTTTCTCGCCAGGGGA
Organism: Phyllomedusa bahiana; assembly: GCA_025379985.1. Classification (NCBI taxonomy): domain Eukaryota; kingdom Metazoa; phylum Chordata; class Amphibia; order Anura; family Hylidae; genus Phyllomedusa; species Phyllomedusa bahiana. The sequence goes on from JAODAL010001841.1 coordinate 132,343, forward strand.
GGGAAATAAGGTTGGGTTTGTTTTTGGTTTACGGAGGGGAGTTGGGGTTGGGGTATAGGAGACCCCATGAAGGAGAGCGTCCCCGCATATTGGGAGAGGTCCCGATAATAGGGGGTTTTTTCCTTGGAGATTATTAGCTTGACGGGGGAAAACCCCAGTGGTTTGGGATTTTGCCCCCGAAGCACCTTAGAAAAAGGGAGAAAACTCCTTGCGTTGAAGATCGTGATGCTAAAAGGGTCGGGGAAGGGAGGGGTCTTTGAACCTATCGGGAAAGAAAACTCCCTTACGGGGGGCCCCGGAGAAAAGTTACTTTGGTACGGTAAAAATGGCTTGGCAATCACATCACGTGGAGTGTGGAAGAGATGTTTTTTAGGCTTGGGGGAGCCTGTAAAACCGGTCGACTGTAAGGCCCAAAAAAGTTGGGGTTCGGGAGAACGATGGCTATAAGTTTTAAAAGAAAGGAAGCGATTTAAGGGGGAAACTGATTGGGGGACCCCCGATGCGAATGTTGGTTTCGGGCCCTGCCCTCTAAATCAAAATTTTGGCAGAGAGCTTTTGGACTTATCCTTGTGGGGAAATGGGAATTATGAAAAGATTATGGCTGTGGAAAAACTCGGCTTTTTTGTTCAGTATGATCCATTCTGGGACTGGGGATGGATGTCCCCCCTAAAGTCTTTCATATCTTTTTTTAAATCTTTTTAAAGATGTTCTCAAAAAGAAGAAAAAGTTGCGAGGGTATCTTCGTATTGTTAGCCCCCAGAACAAGCCTGTAGTCAGGTCTATTGATTCAGCATGGAGGTGTGGGGGGAAAGGGGGGGAGAATGAGGGCCCCTCTGGGATCTGATTGTGAGGGCTGTTGAAAAAACAAAGTGATTTTTAGCAGGTTTTAGGTTTTTTTTTAAGTGCCACCATTCTGGCGTGTTACTGGGGAAAAAAGGGAATGCGAAAGTGGGGTATAGCCCAAATCTAAAAGGAGTATAGAAGAAATGCTTTGATGGGAGGTTTTTCTTTTTTTTTTTTTTGTTTTTCCCCCCTCTCTTCTTCTTTTTCCCTTTACTCTGCTTCTTTTGATCCAAGCAAAAAGTAGGTAATAAAAAGTGGGCTTTAATCAGTAAGGGAGAAAGCCAATATGGTGTTACCTTGTATGGGGAAAATGCAGATATTGGGGAGAGATCTCTTTATTGGTTGACTGAAGAGGACAGCAAGGAAGTTGCTTAGTAGCCTACAATGAAACTAAGTCCAGAAAATATTATTTCTGGGTCAGGCTTCGTCTTATCCCCGCATGTTTTAGTGTTGAGCAAGGCTAGGTTATTATGAAGTGGAGTCCTATATAGGATGTAACCCAGACTTGGAGGGGGTTACTGCTGGGAACAATTTCCCTTTTATCTGCAGGAGGAAGCCCTTTATGAAAAGGCTAGCAGATTTGACAGATTTGCTCCCTGTAAAACTTTTCAGTAAGCCCCCAAAAAGGGATGGGTGGTCCCCTGTTTCAGGGTTCTGGGAGCGCTGTGAGGAGTGTAACAGAGATGTCTCTGGCGGGACAGGTGGTGGCCCCTGCTAACAAGATGGGGGCCAGCTGCTTTGGGGGGGAGGAGCCCTCTTATCCCGCGAAAAGCTGGATGGGGAGAGCCGGGGTTTCGAGAAGCGTGTGACACAATCTCTGTCGGTGACAGCCCGGGAAAAGAGGGGCTGTGGTAAGTGCCCCACCTTTTCCCCTGTTTCCGGACCGTGACGCGGGGGCCGCGCTCCTCAGCCGGGATCTGCGTTTCCCCTTTGGCTCGCCGGGGCCTACAGAGCCAGCGGGAGCTGAGTCGAGTGCGGGGGAGTTTCCCTCCTCTCTCTCTGGAGCCAAGGAAAAAGCCCGGGGGGGACGCGGGCCGCTTCCTGCAGCCGGGTATGCGCTTCAGTTGTGGGCCGGGACCCTCCAGAGCCAGCTCAGACGCTGAGGCGTGCAGGGTATTCACTCCTCTTGGACCCCAAGGGAAAAAAGCCCGGTGACAGCCTCCGGGGGTTTTTTTTGAGCCGGTGTAGTTTCCCGCGGGTGAGGAGCTCCTCAAAACCCGCGCCTCCATTTCAAGCGCCAAGCCCACCCCTGCTTAGGTGTATTAACGATCCCCCCTGGGGTGAAAGCGCCTAGGGGGACTCAATGTTGAAGAAAAAATAAATAAATAAAAAAAATTTTTAAAAAGGTGTAAAAAAGGTATTAAAATTTTAAAAATACCCTTTCACCATTTTTAAAAATAAAAACAATAAAATAAAAAAAAAAATTTTGACATATTTGGTATCGCCCCATCCGATCTATAAAAATATAAAAACATTTATCCCGTACGCTGAACATCAATGAAGAATAAAATTTCCAAACGGCAAAATTGCGTTTTTGGTCATTTCATACCCTATAACAATTGGAATAAAAGTGATCAGAAAAGATACATGCATTCCAAACTGCTAGAAAAAAAACGTAAGCTTCAGCCTGCAAAAAATGCCGCCTCACTGACATCCGTAGGTTTTAGTAAAAAAAAATTTATTGGTTGCACAAAATGGCACAAATTTCAAATATAAAAAATGTTTGCATTTTGTTTACGCCACCAAAACATAATGCAAAACCTATATGTTTGGTTTTCCTGGATGTGTATCAACATGTAGAATACAGATAACATATCATTTTTTTTGAAGATTGAACGCCCCAAAAAAAACTCCCGCAAAAAGGGGGAAGTAAATTTTTTTACTTTTTGCCCACTTATAATTTTTTGCGTTCCCCCCTATATTCTATGGTAATATGAAAAACCAATCGAAAGTTCATTTGTCCCCCAAACAAAGACCCTATATGTCTATGTAGGTGGGAAAAAAAAAAAAAGTATGGTCTTGGAGGCAAAGGGGGAAAAAAATGAAGAGTAAAATTTTTTTTTTTTTGTGTTAAAAGGGGTTTAAATTTTTTTTCATTTTGCTGTTTTTTTTTTGGGGGTTTGGCGTTCTTGGTTTTCTCCCCAAATTTTGTCCCTTCGGTACTGTGAATACTCTTAGTTTGACCTCAGCCTGTCTTGCTATTCTCTATTTGTTGTCTGTTTGCTTCTGTTCCCCGTTTGTATTCCGTTATCTTCTATTTGTCACCTATTTATCAGGGAATTGTTCAGGAAGAGGTTCGTATGCACGGACGCCCTTATGAGGGCAGATACTCGGCCTAGGCAGGGCAAGCCAGGGTGATATTAGGGCCTACCTTACAACTTTTTACCATGTTAACTCTTTAGATGGGATCTATATAATACCTCTCCTGGGGTCAAGCCACCAATGCATTTTGACATTAGATATATAGATTTTATGGGTGCCATGTTACAGATTTGTATAATTTTTTTTTTTACTTTTTAAATTTTAAATTTTTATTTTTTGCTAGTTTTTTTTTTTTATAATGTCAAAATGTGGATAATAAAAATAACAAATAACAAATAAAAAAGGCCAAATATAAAAATCAAGTAAAACACTTGATTGTTCACAGCCAATTTCTATTAAACAGGTACTTCAGCTCTAGCTGCAGATCACACATTAACTTTATCAATGACAAAATGAGATATATGTGTTATTAAGTGTTTTTCACAGCCTTGAGAAGTGAAAATGAGAGCAAATTTCAGAAGCCGCACTTTAAAATGTGTTGCTTTTTTAAACAATCAATGTGATAGGAGTCACAGTCAGGTTTCATTGGTACTTTGTTTAGCATTGAGCTACACAATTTAAACAAAAACTCAAAGATGTGTTGACCAATGACAACTTGGCTAAGGATTTTAAGATACAATGGTACCTCTAGTTACAATGACCTTAGGATACAGTTTTACAACATACAATGGTCTTTTCTTGGAAATTTAAACTTGAAACCAAACCATCCTAGAATTCTACAGGACCCTGCTCATCTGCAGCACACAGTGATCAAGTGAAAAAATAGAGCAGCACAAACAAAACCATTTTAAGATATATCAGAAAACAAAGGAGAAGGAATGCAACAGAACTACTGCAAAGGGACAGTCCAAGTCCAGTGTAATCAACCGAATCACAAAAAATGCGTTTAGCATTTCTAAAAAAATCCAAAATAAATTTTTCCAAGTGGTACAAGTGCAACGTTCTGGCTTCAAACAGCCATTATCAAGCTTGAGAAACATCACATTTGCACCACTTGGAAAGATACATTTTGGAGTTTTTGGACATTGTGATGCAATAACTTTTTGTTGCTGCAGCACATAGTGTCAGACTGAGTTACCTAGGGCCCACTGGTGGAGTTGATTCTGGAAGCCCACCCTACAGATACTGTACATAGACTGCACATACTACACATACCTCTTGCCTCCTGCTTTTTGCCTCACTTCCTCTGAATTTCTGCCTCTCCAGAGAATGCACGTACAGTTTAAAGACATACTAAGACATACTAAGTTTAATAGTGATTACCCCTTATAACAGAATTTACCTATACTATGTCAAGATGATAAAATCAGACAAATAACATAGTGCAAAATGAAAATGTTTTGCTCAAAGAATGAACATAGGGAATTTTTCTGTCCCCCAGTACTTTTTGTACTCCTAAAATGACAAAAACATTTCTCAAAAAGGGATTTTTTAAAATAAATATAACCGCAAACATCAAAAAACAGGGGTTTTTAATTGTGGCATAAATTTTTGTATTATGCCATTATTGTACATCTATGATTTGTATTTAAAAGGGTGTACAATATGCAAGCTAAAAATTAGAATTGTGGAACACCTGCAAGGTATAAAGAATAAACATATCCAAACTTCGGGGATAGCCAGGCATTTCATTGATGAACACAATAGCAGTTTGGATAACTTTCGTTTTTTTGAGCTGGAAAAAGTAAAAAAACGGAAAAAGAGGTGGAGATTTAAAATACATAGTTCACCATAGGGCGGCCTTTTGGATACTAAAAAGGTGCCCCGGAGACCTGGGGATTAAAAATTTTCTAAGATCTTACGTACTTTTTTAAACAAAAAATCCCGGGAAAATATATTTCCCAGGAGAATAAAAATTAGCCAAAAAAGGGGAAAATTTTAATTCACTGGATAGACATAAAACTTAACTTTTAATTGTTAATACAATAGTATACTAAAAAGGAGTCAATTTTCACTCCAAATACAACAACCAAAAAAATTGAAAAGCTTCCTGGATAAAATCTACATGGGAAGACCCATCACAATTTGGGATATTTTCCCAAAAAGGGCGGGCCCCCCTGGAACCTGAGGGGGAATTTTATCCCTATTATACCCTTACCGGGAAAAAAAATAAAAATTTATTGTTTCCTGTGCAAAAAATTGTGTTTTAAAAACCCAAAAAAAAACAACACCCCAAGGGGACACCATAGGAAAAATCGGCTATCAATAAAAACCAAGCCAACGTGTTTTTTACCCCCAAAATTGGAGACACATCGGGGCAAAAAACCCCTAGATGTTAGCCTTAGATGCACAATAATGTAGTACAAGGGTTTCAAAAATCACAAAATGGGCCAGGGAGAGATACAGTGCTATTTAAGAAGGTTTTTATTTCTACTAATTTTTGGGGGTATTCAGCTGACAATGATATTGACACCCGTTCCGGTATGGGTCAGACACATCAAACGGGGATATAAATTTGCCCTGTTCAGGCCGTTTTATCTTTGGCTCCCGAGGGAGAGAATAGAGAAACCCCCAAATTTGGTAATTTTCCCCTTTGGTAATGATGCCCCTCTACGTTTGAACCCCTGGAATGTTTCGAGTTTCGAACGTGGGGTGATGTGCAAAAGACTTTTACAAACAGGCAAAATGGATTTTCAGGCTGGATACGGTATCCCCACATGGCCTTAATGAACAACTTAATTTTAATTGTTTCATCTGAATCATAGCTCCTCCTAAGAACCTGGTGGTGCAATATGATGTTGATACACGTATTGTGCGATATATATAATAATCTGTATATCACTATACTCTCTCTCTCCATGTATTATGTCATTCTGATACCCCACACTCTGTAGGACATATTTAGATAAACAAACGTGTCTGTGGTTTTTGTCTTTTTCTTTTTTATTATTATTTTTATTTGTTCATCACTTCCATGATTTCTTGTTGCCAGTCTGTTTTCAAATAAATGAGCCATAATTCCCATTATCGAGTTATATAGAATGGCGCGGTGTCTCTCTGTATAATCAAACGGGCCGGTGTTACACAGGCGCGATTCTATTAGACGCGCCATGTGTATTGGCAGACCTCCCCTGTTTATCTGACGTCAGGGAGTAAGAGTCTCCGTTCCGGCTATAGGCTGATTGAGTGCGCATGCGCGGGATGACGTCAGACGCCGAACAACTGAGGCGCGCGATCTGAGTGTACAGAGACGCACGCAGTGATGCGGCACTCTGCATCTTACTACAGTTAGCATAAGGAAAAGGTGCTCTGTAGGCGTCCAAACATTGACTATTTGTAAGTACAGTGTATTATCCTTATTTTGTCACTTATTTTGGATAGTGGAGTTTATTGTCTCTATTGTTGATTCCCATTGTAGATTTCACTTGATGTGGCTTTGCTGTATGAGACTTTTCCTGGGTAAAATTCGCTTGTTAAATTGAGGCCCAAGGATAGTTTCCAGCAAAAACTGTAAGTAACCAATGTGTATTTGAACTGTGTCTGACTCCAATACTGGAAACTGGTGAGTCAGTATATCATTGTCACTGAATAGCCCAATAAGTAGAAATATATAACCTTCTTATGGATAGCACTGTATCTGCTGCCTGGCTACCATTTTGTGATTTTGTGCATTCCTTACTACATTATGTGTTGCATAAAAGGCTAACATCTATGGCTTTTGCCCTGATGATCTCCACGTATTGGGGGTACAAAACGCTTGAGCTTGGTGGTTTATGTGATAGCCTGACTTTTCCTATGGTGAAACCTTGGGGTGTTTGTTATTTTTTGATTTTAACCAATTTTTGCACAGGGAATCAAATAAAATTTTTTACATTTCCCCGAGTAAAGGGTATAATAAGGGATATATTCCCCTCTCAGGTTCCAGGTGGGGACCGTCCTTATTGGGATGAATATCCATAATTGTGATAGGTAGTTTTCCCATGTAGATTTTTATCCAGGGATAGCATTTTCAATTGTTGGTTGTGTGTACTTTGGAGTGTAATTTACTCCTTTTTATGTATACTATATGTATTAACAATTTAAAAGTTTAAGTTTTATAGTCTAGTCCAGTGAATTAATATCCTTTCTTGGCTATACAAATTTTTTTCCTGGGAGAGATATACTTCCCGTTGATTTTTGTGATTATTAAAGGGTATGGGCAGTTTTGTGACCAGTGGTTACAATACCGAGTCTTGGCACAATGAGGCTAAGGAAGTGTTTTCTGAAAAGGATTTTGTCTCTAAAAATTACTCTCCCTCTATTAAGGCTTCATTTAGGGAACTAACAAGGCTTTATAAGGAACATGCAACATCTTGGTGGGAAATCCAACTATTTGATAATTATATCCAACAGAAAATAGTAACCTAGAGGTTTAAGAAATCTCTTGTACCGTCAGCTTAGATTGCGACTAAGGAGGTATTAGAACAATGGGAGAAAAACAGCTCGAAAGTTCCATACAATTTATGCAAATTTTTACATGCTGAAGAAAAAAGGGAAACTAGAAGCGATTAATTTGAGATTCCCAAGACAAATAGAATGGTATTAAAATTCAAGTTAGATCCAGAATTCTCTGTAAAAGAGGCACAATATGCAGACCACGATTGAAAGGTTTCAGTACAATTTAAAAGAGAGAAAACACCTACAATATATTAGGATTTACAAGATTTCCGTGAGAAAAAACCTATAGCTTCACGACTCCCGTTCAAATCAGAGAGGAGAGACGGATATATCCTCTTCTGATACAGAATACAGGTACGGGGAAAATATTACATCCCAATAGAGGATCAAAAGGGAAAGTCGAACATAAGAAAAGAAGAGGGGAGGTAGGGGGAGGTCCCGAGGCAATAGAACAAGTGGTGTTTTTTTAGAGAGAGAGAGAGGTTGAGAGACCCTTACCAACTCAGGAAGAGACTATAAAAGAAACAATGTAAAATTAAGAATTATTAATTACTAAAAGAATACTAACAGAGGTGGAGGAAGAGTTGTTACGAAAAGGGTTGTCCTTTATCCAACACATCCTTTGATTTGTTCTCTTGGACTAAGGATATAGAACTATTTCTTGGGAAAAACTAAAGTGGCACAAATTCCATAAATTGAGAGAAAACGAGAGTGTTTTGGGGATGGGCCTCTCAAAAGGAAGAAATAAATTGTTAAGGGATTTCGATCAATTACAGAGAGAAAGTGAGAGAGATTTTGGGTGTGGAGGCCCATTTTTCTAAGTGTAAATTAAAAAATACTTCCACCCTCCAATTGGAGAAATCTCCTGTTTTTGATGTTTTTAAAAAAATTTGGGGCTTAGAGATTTTTCTGAAATCACAAAAAGACCAGAGAAAATCTAACCTGATGCATTACAAATACAGGGCCTTGCTTGCCCTTGAGAGAGATAGCAGTCTGATCATAAAACCATCTGATAAAGGTGGTAACGTGGTCTTGATGGATAGAGCAGACTATGTTAACATGTGCCAATTGATTTTGAAGGATCAAACTAATTATGAGATCCTATCTCGTGACCCTACTGAGATGTACAAAAGGGAACTAAAAAATATACTGGAGAGTGCGAAGAGAGAAAGGCTGATTGATGAGGGGGGAATTTTAATTTTTTGCCCCCAAAAATTTCCCCGCAGTTTGGGCGACGTTCCTATGGTTCCCAAAAAGGGTTTTTTGGGGAAATTAACGCATTTAAAAGGGGGACCCCCAAAATCGTTTTGGGTTTTGAATTTTAAACAAAAAAATTTTGGGAATTTTTTTGGGAAACAAATTTTTTGGGGGGAAATTTTTTTGGGGGGGTTTTTCCCTCTTTAATTAAGGGGGATAAAAATGGATTTTTCTAAAAAAATTTTAATGGTATTCATTTTTTGTTGATCGGACTTTTTGGCAAGCATTGATGTAGGGGCCCCTTATATTCATCTATCACCAAAAGGGCCTTAAGGGTTTTTTTTTTTTTAGGGGGGGTTTTCCCCAAAAAAATTTTTTTTTGGGTTTTAAAAATTTCCTTTTTTTTCCCCCCCCCCCAAAAGGGGGGGGAAAAAAACCTTTTGGGCCCGGGGGGGGGGGCCGGGGGGGGGGGGGGGAAACCCCCCCTTTTCCCTTTTTTTTAAGGGGGGGGGTTTTTTTTGGGGGGGGGGGGGGTTTTTTAAAAAATTTGGGGTTTTTAAAAAAAACCTTTTTTTTTAAAAAAAAAAATTTTTTTTTTCCGGGGGGGGGGGGAAAAAAAAAAAAAAGTCTTAATTTAAAAAAGGGCCCCAAACCCCGGGGGGGGGGGGCCCCCCCCTTTAGGGGGAAAAACCCCCCCTTTTTTTTGAAGGAAAGGGGGGGTTTTTTAAAAAAAAAAATTTTGGGGAAAAAAAGGGATTTTTTTTGGAAAAAAAAATTTTTTTCCCCCCCGGGCCCCCCCAAAAAAAAAAGGAAAAAAAAAAATTTCCCCCAATTTTAAAAAGGGGTTTTTAAAAATTTAAAAAAAAGGGGGGGTTTGGGGGGCCCCAAAAGGTTTTTTTAAAAAAAACCCCCTTTTAAAAAAAATTTGGGGGGGGGAAAAATTCTTAGGTTTTAAAAAAAAATCCCGGGGGGGGCCCCCCCGGGGGGTTTTTTGGGGGGGTTTTTTTTTTAAAAAAAAAAAAAGGGGAAACCCCGGGGGAAAAACTTTTTTTTTTAATTATTTTTTTTAAAATTTTTTAAAAAAACTTTTCCCCAAATTTTTAAAAAAAAAAAAAATAAAGGGGGGAAAAAAAAATTTTTTTTGGGGGGGAAAAAAATTTTTCCCTTGCCCCAAAAAAAAAAGGGGGTTTTAAAAAAAAATTTTTTAAACCCCTTAAAACCCCCCGGGGGGGGGTTTTAAAAAGGTTTTCCAAAGGGAAAAAAAAATTTTTTTTTTTTCCTTCCCCCAAAAAATTTTTAAAATTTTTTTAAAAAAAAAAAATTTTTTCCCTTGGGGGCCTTTTAAGGGAAGGGAAAAAAAATTTTCCCAATTAAATTTTAATTTCCCCCCCTTTTTTTTTTTTAAAAAAAACCCCCCTTTTTGGGAAATTTTTAAAAAAAAATTTTTTTTTGGGGGTTTTTTTTTGTTTTTTTTTTTTTTTTTGGAAACCCCCCCCTTTTTTTTTTTTTTAAAAAAGGGGGGAAAATTTTTTGTGGAAGGGGGCCCCCCCTTTTTTTTAAACGGGCATATAAATTTGCCCTGTCTCAGGACCGTTGTCATCTATTGGCTCCAAGAGTGAGAGAACTAGAGAATCTCCAAATTAGGCTAATTGCCACCTTTAAAAGAGCAAATACATCCATTAGAGATGTCCTCAAGAGACATTGGGACATTCTTAGAATGGATACTGACTTAATTGATGTCTTACCCGAGCATCCCCAGGTGACCTACAGATGTGGAAGAAGTCTGGGTGACAGGCTGGTACACAGCCATCTAGGCCCAAAAACAACCAATGACTCATGGTTGGATAGGCAGCCCAAGGGGTGCTTCAAATGCGGACATTGCAAGGCATGTAAATGGATTAAACAAACCAAGACGGTATTTAGTCATCGGACGGGTCGCATATATAACATTAGAGATTTTGTGAACTGTAGTTCCTCCCATGTTATATACAAAGCGACATGCTCTTGCAATCTAGAATACATTGGGAAAACAATAAGACCTTGGAGACAAAGGATTCTAGAGCATATTGGGGACATCAGAAACAATCGTGACACCCCACTGGGTAGACACTTTAACACAATTCATGGTGGCAATGATGCCTCTCTACGATTTGAACCTCTGGAATTGTTTCGGGTTTTGAAACGTAGGGGTGATGTAGACAAAAGACTTTTACAAACAGAGGCGAAATGGATTTTCAGGTTGGATACGGTATCCCCACATGGCCCTAATGAACAACTTAATTTTAATTGTTTCATCTGAATCATAATTCCTCCTTAGAACCTGGTGGTGTAATATTATGTTGATACACGTATTGTGCGATATATATAATAATCTGTATATCACTATACTCTCTCTCTCCATATATTATGTCATTCTGATACCCCACACTCTTTAGAACGTATTTAGATAGACAAACGTGTCTGTGGTCTTTTTCTTTTTCCTTTCTTTTTTCTTTTTTTGCTTCCATGACTTCTTGTTGCCAGTCTGTTTTCAAACAAATGAGCCATAATTCCCATTATTGAGTTATATAGAATGGCGCGGTGTCTCTCTGTGTAATCAAACGGGCCGGTACTACACAGGCGCGCTTCTATTAGACGCGCCATGGTGTATTGGCAGACCTCCCCTGTTTACCTGACGTCAGGGAGTAAGAGTCTCCGTTCCGGCTATAGGCTGATTCATAGTTAAGAGTGCGCATGCGCGGGATGACGTCAGACGCCGAACAACTGAGGCGCGCGATCTGAGTGTACAGAGACGCGCGCAGTGATGCGGCACTCCGCATCCTACTACAGTTAGCACTAGGAAAAGGTGCTCTGTAGGCGTCCAAACATTGAATATATGTAAGTACAGTGCATTATCCTTATCTTGTCACTTATTGTGTATAGTGGAGTTCATTGTCTCTATTGTTGATTACATTTTAGATTTCACTTGGTGTGGCTTTGCTGTAGTGAGACTGCTCCTGGGTTAATTCGTGTGTTAAATTGATGCCCTAGGATAGTTCTCAGCATAATTGTAAGTAACCAACAGTGTTTTTGAGCTGCGTCTGACTCCACACCGGAACTGGTGAGTCAGTATATTACTGTCAGCTGAATAGCCGCACTATAAGTAGAAATATATAACCTTCTTATGGATAGCACTGTATCTGCTTGCCTGGCTACCATTTTGTGACTCTGTGCATCCCTTGCACTTCATTATGTGTTGCATCTAAGGCTAACATCTATGGGCTTTTGCCCCTGATGAGTCTCCACATATGGTGGTACGAAAACACGGTTGGGCTGGTGGTTTATGTGATAGGCTGACTTTTTCTGATGTGTATCTTGGGAGGATTGTTTGTTGTTTTGTTTTTATACAATTTTTTGCCGGGAATTACAATAAAGTTTATACTACTTTTCCAATGTATAGGGTATAATAGGGATATATTTCCCTCAGTGAGGTTCCAGGTGGGACCGTCCTTATTGGAACGAATATCCATTATTGTGATTGTAGCTTCCCATTGTAGGATTATTTTCCAGGGACAGATTTTCAATTGTTTGGCTGTTTGTACTTTGGAGTGTAATTGGACTCCTTTTTATGTATACTATATGTATTAATAATTAAAAGTTAAGTTTTATAGTCTAGTCCAGTGAATTACATATCTTTTCTCGGCTATACATTTATTCTCCTGGGAGAGATATACTTCCCGTTTATTTTTATAAAAACACAATATTAAATAGTAAAGCATTTCTTATGTGTAAAAGTAGTAAAACAATAAAAAAAAACTTTATAAAACTGATATGGTTGCAATTGCATTCACCTGCATAGTGAAGCTATCATATCATTTATGTTAAAAAAGGAAAAAAAGTGGTGCTCACCGGTATCCTGGGCTGTGTGGTCCGCCCGTCCTAGACAATGGACATTCAGGCTAAAGAGGAAAGCCTCTCTCCTCTCCGCAAAATGGTGCTCGTGGAAACTGACACCTGGCTGTAGATGTCCACCATATGGAAAGATGAAATGTAAACGATCCCGGCACTCGTACAGAGGATTCCTCAGAGGCGTAGGGACCAAAACAGCACTCTCTTTATTGAAAAACTATTAAAATGGCATATAAAATCATCCAAAGTGAAACAGTTTACGCGTTTCAGGCTCAGCAAAAGACCCTTATTCGTAACAAACACACATCTAAAAGACTTCCTTATAAAGCTAGTTTCCCGGGCTAATCCAGGTTCCTCACCTGATTGATTAACCCTCAATGGTACAGATGAAATCGGGTACTACTCATATTCACATATCAATATCAAATATATACACACATTATTGCACATGATTTGAGCTTAGAGAAAATAAAATAAACCTAGTTAAAATTAATAAACACAATCAATATATATATACATAAGAGCCGATTTAAGGTTCAAACCCCGTGGAAACCTGGTGTCAAGAGTTAGGATCCAGTATGCTTCTCTATTCATGAGTGTCTTCCTCCAATCCCCTCCTCTCATAGGTTTATTAACCTGTTCTATTGCCTGAACTTTGAATGATGTTAGATTACCCTGGTGAACCTCTAAAAAGTGCTTAGATGCCCCTGAAATTTTACGACGATTAACCTGTTTAGAATCGTGGATATGTTCCCTAATATGTACGTATAAATTCCTGGTGGTGCATCCTACGTACTGCATCCCACATATATCGCACCATAACAAATACACCACATATGAACAGCGACAATTAAGGAAACTTTGAACCCTATACGGTTTACCTGTAATAACAGAGGTGAAAATATCTGATTTCACCATAAACTTGCAGAGGATACACCTACTCATACCACATTTGAAAGATCCCTTAAAGTCTATCCATGTGTGTCTCTTGGATTTCAAGGATGGGATAAACATACTTGGGGAAATCATGTTCCCTATCGTACGGGGTCTCGTGGATATAAACCTACATCCATTTTTAAGTATATCCCGCAATTCTGGGTCTATTGTCAATATGGGTAAATGTTTCTGTACAATGTGTACTATATCCTGGTATTGGTTACTATACTGTGTCATGAAACATAAGTTTGATTCATTTAAACGTGTGTTTTTGTTTTTAGAGGAATGAATCAATTCTTGGTTTTTACCTCCGAGACACAAAAAAGTGAAATACATTTTCTTGATTTAAAATTGATAGGAGATCCAGTTGTTGGTAAAGTACATAGTACCATTTATAGGAAGGAGATCTCAGGAAATGGCATATTGCATGCTTCTAGCTGCCACCCCCCACATGTTATCAATAATCTTCCGGTAGGAGAATTTATTAGATCTAAGAGGAATTGCAGTGAGATAAGTTATTTTGATCAGGAGAAAAAGATAGTCATTGGTAGGCTTAGGAGTAGAGGTTACAAGACGAAGTACATTCATAGAGCCTTAGGCATTGCTGAGAATAAAGACAGGAGCAAATTGATTCATTCCTCTAAAAACAAAAACACACGTTTAAATGAATCAAACTTATGTTTCATGACACAGTATAGTAACCAATACCAGGATATAGTACTCATTGTACAGATACATTTACCAATATTGACAATATTCCCTGTATTGCTGGATATACTTAATTATGGTTGTATGTTTATATACACGAGAACCCTTACGATAGGGAACATGTTTTCCCCAAGTATGTTTATCCCATCCTTGAAATCCAAGAGACACACATGGATAGACTTTAAGGGATCTTTCAAATGTGGTATGAGTAGGTGTATCCTCTGCAAGTTTATGGTGAAATCAGATACTTTCACCTCTGTTGTTACAGGCAAGCAGTATAGGGTCCAGAGTTTCCTTAATTGTCGCTGTTCATATGTGGTGTATTTGATATGGTGCGATATATGTGAAGTGCAGTATGTAGGATGCACTACCAGGAACCTATACGTACGCATTAGAGAACACATTCACGATTCTAAACAGGCTAGTCTCCGTAAAATCTCAGGGGCAGCTAAGCATTTTTTAGAGGTTCACCAGGGTAATCTAACATCATTCAAAGTTCAGGCAATAGAACAGGTTAATAAACCTATGAGAGGAGGGGATTGGAGGAAGACACTCATGAATAGAGAAGCATACTGGATCCCAGGGGCGTAACATTGGTTCAAAAAGTGGGGGGGACCAATTTTCCCTCTCATCCCCTATCCCTTCCTCCTTCACTCGCCTTCCCTTTCACTTCCCCTCCCTTCCCTTCTCTACCCTCCTCTCCCTGCAGTGAAGTGCCCCCCTCTAACCCAGATAGGAAGTCTGAGGGAGTGCTGTGAGCTCCCCGAGCAGGTCCGGGCGGAGTCCTTATGGCAAACACTTTTGGTGAAATCCGTAAGGTTATGAGTGGCTCTCTAATTACTGAAGTTTAGAGTCGGACTGGGACTAAAAAGCAGCCCTGGTAATGATACCGAACCAGCCCACCTATAATATTTCCTCCTCTAGATGGAAATAAAAAATGTTGTGCAATGCAGTAAATTTCGCTTAACCCCTCCACCACTACTCCATTAAATTTGTTACACACAACTGAATAATGAAAATAAAAGAACCTAATCTCACTGTTCCCCTAGGAATCACTTATGTCACATACTGTACCCCATAATTTGTTATAGCATACCATACACCAGAAATGAAAATCACTCACTGGGCACCCTAAAATTAAAATTTATATGACACAAAAACCCCAGAGATTAAAATTTACCCAAAGTACCCCAGAGATTATATTATACACCATAAACCAGATATTACATTACACAGTGTACCCTAGAGATTACTACATTACCTACTGTACCCCAGAGATTAAATTACACCATATCCCAGAGATGACATTACTCACTGTACCCCAGAGATTATATTACACTGTAGCACAGAGATTAGACTACACGCTGTACCCCAGAGATTACATTAGACAAGGTACCCCAGAAATTGTGTGTGTATATACAAATATTGAACATAGACACACTAAACATTGTGTGGGTTCACATGACATTTTTTTGCACTGACAATGTCGTTTGCTTGTTGGAAATTCGGCGCTTGCAAACGCAGAATTCCGACAAGCAAACAACCCAGACTGCCTGAGGCAGATTTCTGACTCTTATCCATTAATGCTGTTAGTGCATAAAACACCTCAAAGAATTCTTTGTAGGCGTTGACAGTACACGCCGAAAATACTCAAGTAAAATCAGTGTCATCTAAACAACATTGGGTATAATGTAAATAATTTTCCTGTCAGATTGGACGCCGGTTCTGAAGCAGATCCAGCACTGAATCCATCCCAGAATCAGCATTCGTATCTTCTGCATGAATGTACCCTTAAGGTATGTTCACATGGCGTATAGTGGGGCATACTGTGCGCTCTGCTTTATGCCGTGTGTTTTAGAAGTCTGTAGTGATCAGACCACACTTCTAAAATGCTGTGGGTCGGCCCCATTCACTTTCATTTTCCCCGGCGCGTAAGTGCAAGGAAGACGTGACATGGCTAGACACATGGCTGTACAGTACATAGACATCTCACGTATACAGTACATACTCTACTCACATGCAGACACAATACCTAGCACCCTTGTCCCCTCCTTACATGTCTCCTGTAGTCTGGTGCAGTTGCCATTCAGCAAGAACTTCCCTTCCTCCCTGATGAGGGCTGGGCAGAAGGTGGTATACGAGGGGAGGGAAAGATACCAACACAGACTGTGTCAGACTGGGAAGTCTGGGGCCCACAGGGGAATTGATCTTGGGGGCCCACCCCACTGTACATGAAAATGTTACCGGCCTCTCGGACATAAATGCGCCGATTTTAGCACATAATACAGGTTGCAAAAAAGAAGTATATTGTGTAGTACGTAATACCAAGTGAGTCACATATCTGTCTCACACATTTGTCACAGTCTAACATATCATAGACACGTGGCTAAGTAGCTCCATCCATATCCCCCACCACCAGCTCACATACAATATCCCCCTCCACTTTTTCCTTGGTCAAGCACCTCACCACCTCCTAAAATAAACACCAGCAAGAAAGTAAAAGTGAAACTCCTATCACAGGGTGAAGTGTTCCCTCACTTTTACAATCAGGGACTAGTGTACGCTGCCACTATACACGCACCGATATAACCTACAACACCGCCATATGGAGACACATAGTGATCTGACACCAGCCCGGGTCGCATCACAATACATTGAATACAGCACTGATCTAGTATAGAAGTAAAATAACCCCTGAAATCAGGGACTCACAGGAGACATCTTATCTGATGAGTCGTTCTCTTCTCTTATGAGTCGTTTTTATTCCCTTTTCTTCTGCATCCGTTCCACATCGCCTTGATGACTTTTCCCGGCCACCACTCAACCCTGCAGAATTTACACACAAATATCTTAGAATCCTCACTTTTCCTGTACCTCTTTATCTATTCCCACCTCTGTACAAACTTCCCAGGGGTGGGAGAGTGGGTACAAGCCACAACTTAGAAGCACAATCTCCTAAGGGGTTGCAGGGTGGGGAGAGGACTAACCCCCTGGAGATAATGCTACAACTATGGGCTGCTCCCCTCACAATTATATTACCAGGTAGGTAGGCAAGACTCTAGGTAGGTAGGCAAATGGGCAAAGCCCCAGGTAGCTACGTAGGCTCTATTTAGGTAGATAGACCCCTGCTGGATAAGTTGGTAGGCTTGCCCCAGGTAGGTTGGTTGGTAGGCCTAAGTAAGGTAGATAAGTAGGCCACGGGTGGGTAGGTAAACAGACCCCAAGTAGATAAGTAGGCCCCAGTTAGGTTGGCGGGCCCCAGTTAGGTAGGCTGTAGGTAGGTGTTGGTGAGTCTCAGTTACATAGGCTAGAGGTAGTCAGGGCTCCCCTTTAGATAGTATGCAGGTAGCCAGGGCCCCCTTTAGATAGTAGGCAGGTAGCCAGGGCCCCCTTTAGATAGTAGGCAGGTAGCCAGGGCCCCCTTTAGATAGTAGGCAGGTGGTCAGGGCCCCCTTTAGATAGTAGGCAGGTGGTCAGGGCCCGCTATAGATAGTATGCAGGTCGTCAGGGCCCCCTATAGATAGTAGGGAGGTGGTCAGGGCCCCCTTTAGATAGTAGGCAATTGGTCAGGGCCCCTTTTAGTATTTAGTATTTAGGGAGGTGGTCAGAGCCCCGTTTAATATTTAGACAGGTAGTCAGGGCCCCCTTTAGTATTTAGCCAGGTGGTCAGGGCCCCCTTTAGTATTTAGCCAGGTGGTCAGGGTCGCCTTTAGTATTTAGACAGGTGGTCAGGGCCCCCTTTAGTATTTAGACAGGTAGTCAGGGCCCCCTATAGAATTTAGACAGGTAGTTAGGGCCCCTTTAGTATTTAGCCAGGTAGTCAGGGTCCCCTTTAGTATTTAGCCAGGTGGTCAGGGCCCCCTTTAGTATTTAGCTTTTAGTCAGGGTCCCCTTTAGTATTTAGACAGGTAGTTAGGGCCCCCTTTAGTATTTAGCCAGGTAGTCAGGGTCCCCATTAGTATTAAGCCAGGGGGTTAGGGCCCCCTTTAGTATTTAGTATAAGAAAAAAACAACTTACCTTTCTCCCACTCCCAGACGCTCCGAGCTCCCCGCCGGCTTCTAGTGGAGCCCGACATAGGCGTCGCAATGCTATGATATCACCGCACCGCCTACGTCATCACTTGAAGCCGGCACCTGGTAGGCTTAAGGCCTAGTATGTTAGGCCCACCGGGGTGTAGAGCGGAGCGGAGCGCCAGCCCCGGGTATCGAGGGAATTAAGGCCCGAGCGTTCAGGGACAGGATGCGGTGGCTGGGCCCAGGGAGCGGCGGCACTGCCTCTGGGGCCCACAGGAGCTCGGGGCCCACCGGGGGATCCACCGACTCCCCGGTGGGCCAGTCTGAGCCTGTACACAGATACAGAGCGTGCTGGACTGTGAGCAGCGTTCTGATTGGTGAAGCAGCCCCTGCTGACTCCTGCTCTACTAATCAGCGCTGCTCTCACTCTGCACTGACACTTGAGGCTGCTACCTACTCTGCCCCCCCAAAGATGCACAGAAATATAGGAGGAAAAGAGTTAACTTCTTCCTCCTCTGTGCTCTGCTCTCCCCACTTACCTTATTCTCATGCTTTCATATGGTTTATTTTTTTATTGAAGTGGCTAAAAAGTGGGGCGGACCGTCCTCCACCCAGAAAAAAGTGGGGGGACCAGTCTCCTCCGTACCCCCCTAAAGTTACACCTATGCTGGATCCTAACTCTTGACACCAGGTTTCCACGAGGTTTGAACCTTAAATCGGATCTTATGTATATATATTGATTCTATTTATTAATTGTATATAGGTTTATTTTATTTTCTCTAAGCTCAAATCATGTGCAATAATGTGTGTATATATTTGATATTGATATGTGAGTATGAGTAGTACCCGATTTCATCTGAGGGTTAATCAATTAGGTGAGGAACCTGGATTAGCCCAGGAAATTAGCTTTATAAGGAAGTCTTTTACATGTGTGTGTTTGTTACGAATAAGGGCCTTTTGCTGAGCCTGAAACGCGTAAACTGTTTCACTTTGGATGATTTTATATGCCATTTTAATAGTTTTTCAATAAAGAGAGTGCTGTTTTTGTCACTACGCGTCTGAGGACTGCGCTGGACGTGTGCCGGGATCGTTTACATTTCATCTTATCATATCATTTATACCACACAGTGAATGTTGTAAAAATGAACCTCAAAAAACAGTATTGTGGGTTTTTATAATTTTCAATGCTAAAAAATGTGTAACCCCAAAACTCCAAAATATTCAATACACCCCTAGATGTGTTCCATGAGGGATGTTGAATCCAAGATGATGAGAGGTGAGAGGAATGCTGGAATGCTCTACTGGTACTTTGGAGGCTTTGCAAATACAACCTCTCACCCACTAAAATTTACGCTCCAAAACCCAAATAGCGCTCCTTCCCATTTCACGCCCTGCCATGTACCGAAACAGCAGTTTACACCCTCATTGCTGAACTTGGAAGAAATTACATAAATCATTTTGGGGTGCGTTTTTTCCAGGATTCTTTGTGAAAATGAAGTTTTCATTTTCACAGCTTAAAGGGGTTGTCTCATCTCAAAGTTTCATAGGATGCATGATTGAAATAATGCAGTTTTGCTCTGTCACTTCCTGGTCAAGCTGTCTGTAATTAGCATATGAGCTCCGTGTATTCAGACTTCTGCTAATTAGATAACTCTCATGCTGTCAGGACCAGGGAAGCTTCTGAGGTAAAGTAAACAGCAGTATTAGTGGCATTTGTCTGAACGATTAGATAACAAACAAACTCTCACTGTCCGGAGTTCTGTGCTGCCCATGACCTGTTTGATGACGTCACTCCCTGCTATCAGATAGAACAAACAGCAGGGGGGGAGAAGTACACAGGTTGGTCACTTGGGGACCCAGAGAGAGCGCAGAAGGTGATAAAATCACTTGCAGCTCCTTAACAAAAAAAAGAACAACGCAATATATTTGGAAAACATCTTTATTTAGTGTTCCCAACATGTTGAAAGCTAATCTTTGTAACGAGACAACCCATTTAATGCTAAAAAAAAAGTGTGAAACACCTGTCTGGTCAATATACTCGCTATACCCCTGCATATATTCCTTAAGGGGTGTAGTTTCCCAAATGAGGTCTTTTTAGGGGTGTCCGCAAACCTGAAATGGCACCTAAAGAAAACTGTAATGAAAATGAGATCCCAAAATCCAGTAGGTGCTCATCCTATTCTAAGGCTTGTGGTTGAGTCACAAAGCACACTAAAGCCACGTATGGGATATTTCTAAAAATGGCAGAATCGGGGGGAATCAATATTGAGTTATGTTTCCCTGGTAACATTTACCATGTTCCAGAAAATAATGGATTAAAATTGAAAATCTGCAAAAAAAAGAGAAATGTTGAAATTGCATTTCTACTTTGCTTTAATTCCTGTGAAACTTCCTAAACGCTGTTTTAAATACTTTGAGGGAGGCAGTTTCTTAGATGGAGTCATTTATTGGATGCTTAACATACAGGCCCCTAAAAACCACTTCAATACTGGACTTGTCCTTAAAACAATCTGTATTGTATATTTTCTTGAAAATGTAAAACATTGCTACTAAATTTATAAGCCCCATAATATCATAAAAAATAAAAAGACAAATGGTAGATGCTAGTTATAAACGATTTTGTGTGATATAACTATCTGTCTTACATGCAGCAATTTTTAAAGTTTTAAAATGGCAATTTTTTACAAATTTTTATGACATTTTGATTTTTCCCAAATAAACAAGGATTGTATGAAACATGTATTACTAACTTAAAGCACAATGTGTCACGAGAAAAACATCTCTGAATCACATGAATAGATCAAAGCATCAAAATGTTATTTCCACATAAAGTGACACATCAGATTTTTTTTTTAAAAATAGGGCTCTGTCAGAGGTCAAAACTGGCTGCCACAGAAAGTGGTTAAAGCTTCTGGGCCCCAATGCAAAATCTATAAAAGGGCCCCCACCTGCCATACAATTTATAATATTGGTGTCGTTTTCTGCCCCCATTAACTCCAAAGCATGGTAGCGACTGCTACTTCTGCACCCCTTATAGCAACGCCCCTGTAGGAGGGACACAAGAGCCAGATTGAAAGCAAAGTTTATTTTTAGCGACATGAAACCTTTAAGATTGGGTTAAACAGTGAGGGATATATTGTGCAATCCAGGGCCGTTCCTAGGCTAAATTTCACTCAGGGCGAGGTGAAGAAATTTCGCGCCCCCCTCCCATGTAACATAATGCGACACAATAAAACACAGTGCATCACCATCAACCAAAGCCAAAATATACAGAAAGCTTTAACACAATGTGCTACATATAAAATTACTAGATAATAGTCATACAGTTACCAAATAACACCGCTACACCAACCAAAATCCCAAGATCACTGTGACCACATATCACCAGCACATAGTGACCGAATACTACAAACTGACCATTACTGAGTATAAACCATTATACTTCAACCTACATTACTCCCATACAGTGACCATACAGTGGTGGATACCAGTGTACACAGGCTCTGCAGACATATTAATGATAACAGTAAAGTTATATCTAGTGACTCACAGGAGACGTCTCTGAAGAGTTGTTCTCCTTCTCTTCTTCTTCTTTTCCATCTGTCCCAGACGCCATGATGACTACTCTCGACTCTTCACTGTAAAATTTACAAAACAAACATCTTAAGACTCCTCAATTTATCAGCACTTCTCTACCAATTCCTATCTCTATACAAATGCCCCATCTATAGCATCTCATATGGTAGCCATGTAATATGCCCCCTGTAGCCATGTAGTAGCCCCCTATAGCCACGTAGTAGCCCCCTGTAGCCAGTGATGCCCCCCATAAGCCAGTAGATGTCCCCTGTAGCCAGTGATGCCCCCCATAAGCCAGTAGATGTCCCCTGTAGCCAGTTGATGCCCCCCATAAGCCAGTAGATGCCCCCTGTAGCCAGTTGATGCCCCGTTATCAGTAGAGGCCCCTGTAGCCAGCGATTCCCCCTGTAGCCAGCGATGCCCCCTTGTAGCCAGTGATGCCCCCCTTGTAGCCAGTGATGCCCCCTTGCAGCCAGTGATGCCCCCCAGGATGCCCCCCTTGCAGCCAGGATGCCCCTCTTGTAGCCAGGATGCCCCCCAGGATGCCCCCTTGCAGCCAGGATGCCCCCCTTGCAGCCAGGATGCCCCCTTGCAGCCAGGATGCTCCCCAGGATGCCCCCCTTGCAGCCAGGATGCCCCCCAGGATTGCCCCCTTGTAGCCAGGATGGAGCCCAGGATGCCCCCTTTGTAGCCAGGATGCCCCCCTTGTAGCCAGGATGCCCCCCAGGATGCCCCCTTGTAGCCAGGATGCCCCCCAGGATGCCCGCCGTGCAGCCAGGATGCCCCCCTGGACGCCGCCCTGTGAGGCAGGATGCGCCCCAGGATTCGCCCATTGTAGCCAGGATGCCCCCCTTGTAGCCAGGATGCCCCCCAGGATGCCCCCTTTGTAGCCAGGATGCCCCCAGGATGCCCCCTTGTAGCCAGGATGCCCCCCTTGCAGCCAGGATGCCCCCAGGATGCTCCCTTTGTAGCCAGGATGCCCCCCTTGTAGCCAGGATGGCCCCCAGGATGCCCCCCTTGTAGCCAGGATGCCCCCCAGGATGCCCCCCTTGGAGCCAGGATGGCCCCCAGGATGCTCCTTTGTAGCAGGATGCCCCCTTGTAGCCAGGATGCGCCCAGGATGCCCCCCTTGTAGCCAGGATGCCCCCCAGGATGCCCCCTTGCAGCCAGGATGCCCCCAGGATGCCCCTTTGTAGCCAGGATGCCCCCCTTGCAGCCAGGATGCCCCCCAGGATGCCCCCTTTGTAGCCAGGATTGCACCCAGGATGCCCCCATTGTAGCCATGATGCCCCCCAGGATGCCCCCCTTGCAGCCAGGATGCCCCCCAGGATGCACCCTTTGTAGCCAGGATGCCCCCTTGTAGCCAGGATGGCCCCCAGGATGCCCCCATTGTAGCCAGGATGCCCCCATGATGCCCCCCTTGTAGCCAGGATGCCCCCCTTGTAGCCAGGATGCCCCCCAGGATGCCCCCTTTGTAGCCAGGATGCCCCCAGGATGCTCCCTTTGTAGCAGGATGCCCCCAGGATGCCCCAGATGCCCCCCTTGTACCAGGATGCCCCCCTTGTAGCCAGGATGCCCCAGGATGCCCCCCATGTAGCCAGGATGCCCCCAGAGTTCCCCCTTGTAGCCAGGATAGCCCCCATGATGCCCCCTTTGTAGCCAGGATGCCCCAGATGCCCCCTTTGTAGCCAGGATGCCCCCAGGATGCCCCTTTGTAGCAGGATGCCCCCCAGGATGCCCCCTTTGTAGCCATAGATACCCCAAAGTAGTTCAAAATAACAAAGAAGTATCACCAGGGTCCGCGCGTCCGGTCCAGAGCTGCTGACGCTGGGAGCTGCTGATACGGGTGTAAGCAGCGTACGTCATCACGCCGCTTACGCTCCACGCAGCTCCCAGAGATCTCCTCGCGCAGAGCTGCAAGCCGAGGGATCCGGCGTCACACGGGGCCGGTGAGAGCTGTGCGCCCCCTGTGACGCTGATACAGGGAGGAGTCAGGATGGAACGATCGTCCCGCCCCTCCTGCAGCTGCTGGCTTGCCGACTGTTATAAACATCGGCAGAGTCAGGGCGCTCTCCGGCGGCAGGGCGGGCGGTCGCGGCGCCCCCCGCGGTTGAGCAGAGCCTCGGCGCCCCGGGCGACCGCACGCCCTGCCTGCCCCTAGGAACAGCCCTGGTGCAATCCCTCCTTTGTTGACCTGCCAGTAATTGCCACTTGCTGCAAATTGAACAGCAAAAGAATCCCTGAACTGAGACACCTTGGTTTATTACTCTGTCAGACAGCAACTAGGCTGAAATGTCAGTACTATTCTACAGTGAGTGCCCTAAAGGTTGGGAGAACGATGACAAACTGGAATGACAGCAAAATGTATGTGGAAGCAACCCTCTGCATTGATAGATTATCTTATTGGAGGAATGGCACATAGTGCGAGGGAAATTGTACTTCACATCCCAAGCCTAGAGCAACAAACAGTGTCAACATAAAACATCAGAAGGTGTTTGCACGACATTGGGTTACAAGACAGACATTCAGGTGTTCCACTGACCTCATGTGAATGATGTCAAAAGCTATCTTGGTTCACAGCAAGATGACATTAAAGACTGGAATGAATATCTATTCTCTTCAGCACTAAATCCCGCCTTAGTCTTATGTATGTAATGATAGCTGCAAATTAGTCTGAAGACCATGTGGGCAACACCATAAATAAGCCTTCAGAAAGGAATGTCACATTGGTGCTACTTTCAGAATTATCATGTGTGGTAGCATAATGTACTGTACATATCCTGCGTATTAGGGAATTGGAGTTTAATAATTAACAGCTCTGTAGGTTAAATGGCTCTAATAGCTCTTTTTTACTATTCACTAGTTCAAAAACCTAAAAAAAATTCTAAATCATGAATATGAAATCCTAATAGAATAAGTATACAGTGGGGAAAAGAAGTATTTAGTCAGCCACCAATTGTGCAAGTTCTCCCACTTAAAAAGATGAGAGAGGCCTCTAATATACATCATAGGTAGACTTCAACTATGAGAAACAAAATGAGAAAACAAATCCCGAAAATCACATTGTCTGATTTGGAAAGAATTTATTTGCAAATTATGGTGGAAAATAAGTATTTGGTAAATAACTTTCTCCTTATCTTCCTTTGGCCCCTGCTCAGAATGGAACATACCATTATACCAAACAGCACAGTGACTATTTCTCACCTTTTAAATAAGCAAACTGAATGATAACAAGTTTAAATATACATGTGATGCTATTTACAGGACACAACTTAGTTTAACTTAGTCCCTATGGTCAAATTATTTTAAATCTTTTGTAGGGGTACCATGATTCTTGTCCAGTTTCATTAGTTTGTTTTTCTTTAATTGTTCAGTTAAATCTCAGTTCAGCCACAATGATTTTCATTAGTTTATTTTTAAGTAAATTTAAATGTATTATTACATTTGTCAGATACAAGTTGTTTCATTGACCATTGTGGGTTTTCTTTCTATATTGGAAGGGTACTAACAATTTTGTCTGTGAGTATGTAAAACGTGTTTTTAAAAAATGAACCATGCACGTAAGTAAGCACACAATTACATAAACAAAAATTGTAAGCTAAAAATTGAACATACAAATGAGGAAACACCAACAAGACGAAAAATAATAAATATTTACAAATTTCATGAAAAAGATGTAACAAATAATGGACAAATGCAGTCCAATGCAGACCAAGAATAAGAATGGCCACCTTATATCACCTTCAACTGCCGATACACTTTTTAGCAGATATGCCTCATCTGGGGATAATTCATCAAGCATGTAGGTTCATTTTGATATTGACTATAACCAATGAGAGTATGAAAATATATATAAAAAAACAATAAACATGTTTTGCCTATGGCTATTTGAAGAAAATACATTGGGTGCACAGAATGAAAACAGCATCCACCACGTGACAGGAAGTTGTCACGAGGCAGAATCACATTTGAGGCACAGAAGATTTGGCGGTATCAATTTATATTAACCCTAGTGCGCATGCATTTTCTAAACTTGCATAGTTCCTACACACAAAATATCTTGTTGAGACACGTGTTATAGAAAACTGCAATTTAAATATATGATGACCATACAGGTGAGAGGCAAAGCTATTCATATTCATTAAACTGTTCCTTATTTTTAAATTTTACAGCCACAAACTTAAATGCATTTTATTGATATTTTATGTGATAGAGCAACACAACTACTTTGTGTTGCTCTCAAGTATTTGTGAAGTGTAAAGAAAATGATACATGCTTTTCCAATGTTTTGCAAATTAAAAAAAACGAAAAGTGTGGCATGAATATGTATTCAGTCCCCTGTGGTCTGATACCCTTAAATAGTATCCAGTGTGACCAACTGTCTCTATAAGCCACCTGATTAGCAGATAGAGGACATCTGTATCTAATTTTAAACTGCGCATCGAAGCCCTAACTACTTCCTGCCACCTCCACCTGAAAAATATTTCTGCTACTTTCTGGACTTTGACTCAAAAAAATTGCATGTTCATGTTCTCGCGCGTCGTCAATCAATCCTCAACTCCGCTGCCTGGGTTATCCACCTTTTTCCTCACTTCTTCTCTGCCTCTCTCCTCTGCCAATCCTTTCAGTTGCTACCCATTATGCAGTGAATCCAGTTCAAGCTACTAACAACCTACAAGGCTCTCCATAACCTGCCCCACCATACATCTCTGACTTAACATCATGAAATATCCCGTTACGTAATCTCTGCTTCTCACAGGACCTTCTCTTGTGCTTCCTCCATACTCTGGAACTCACTACCACAACACATCAGACTCTTCTCCAACTTGACTAGTTTCAAAAGCAGCCTAAAACACATCTCTTCAGGATAGCTTACAATTTACAATAACTCTCCTGCCAAAATATAAATATCTTCCTCCCTCACCTTCTGTCTCTACATTCTCCATTGTAGATTTGAGCTTCCGCAGGCAGTGTCCTCTCTCCTTCCATATCAGTGTGTTACTTAGAGTGTTGCTGTATTTGTCTTATATTATGTACTTTAACCCTTTGGCTTCAGCGCCCTGGAATTAATGGTGCTCTAAAATAAAAAAAACTTAGTACAACAACAGCTGTTTTGTGAAGGCCTCAGGGGTTTGTTAGAGAACATTTGTGAACAAATATCATCATAAAAACTAAGGAACACAACCAGGCAGCTCAGGGATAAAGTTGTGTCAAAGTGTATTGCAGGGTTAGATTTGAAAAATATAGCCCAAGCTCTGAACATCTCATGGAGCACTGTTCAATTCATCATCCATAAATGGAAGGAATGTGGCATAACTGCTAACCTACCAGGACATGGCCATCCACCTAAACTTACAGCCCAGACAAGGAAAGCACTAATTAAAGAAGCTTCCAAGAGGCCCACGGTCACTCTGGAGGAGCTGCAGAGATCCATAGTTCAGGTGGCATAATCTGTCCACCTTACATGTATTAGTCGTTTACGACACAAATCTGGTCATTCTGATCGAGTGGTAAAATGAAAGCCAGACATTAAGAAATCATCTTTGTAGTTACAAAAAGCGATGTAGGGGACACAGCAAGCATGTGGAAGAAGGATGCGCTGGTCACATAACGACCTAAATGCCAAATGTTATGTTTGAAGCTAAACCAACACTGCACATCACCCCGAACACACCATCCTCATCATGAAGCATGGTGGTGGCAGCATTATGCTGTGGGGATGCTTTGCTTCAGCAGGGACTGAGAAGCTAGTCATAGTAAAGACATTCACCAACAGACTTGCAGCTATCATTGCAGCTAAAGTTGGTCCTAAAAAGTATTGACTCAGTATTTTAAGTATTGATTTAAAATACATGCACGCCACACTTTTCAGTTTTTAAATTTGCAAAAATTTGGAAAAGCAAGTATAATTTTCTTTACACTTCACAAATACTTGCTAATACTGCAATGGGGAGCCTTAGTGCTCCCATATATGCAAATTTTCTCCTGGGTTGGTTGGAGAACACAATTGTATTCTCGGAGGAAGTGGAAGACGCCACTTGCAACATCATAATGTGGGCATGTTATATTGACAATGTTTTTATCCTTGGCGTGATGATGCACCATACTTTGCTAAATTTGTTGAAGATCTTACTGAGAATGACATCAGTCTCCGTTTTACATCTGATGTGCTAATTGAAAATTCTGACTATATGATTAGCACTAAGGTATTTAGAAAGAGCACGGCTGCAAACCGCCTTCTCCTTCGGGAAAGCTGCCACCCGAGACCACGTGTAAAAGGCATTCCTCGGGGGTAATACTTATGCCTGAAGAGAAACTGCTCTGATATTTCATTATTTAGAACACAAGCTGGAGAGTTAAAAGAAAGGTTTCTGAGGAGGATACTCTAAGAAAACTCTGGTGGAAGCATACCAAGCGGTACTAGCAAAAGATCACTCACAACTTTTGGTTCCACAAACACAAAATACATCTATGAAGGAGGGCACACAGACTAATCTACGTATTATAGATACGTTTGACTCACAGGCGACCCAAATACGTTCCATTATTAATAAATATTGGAATATCCTACTCCAGGATAAGGATTTCAAATCAATACTGCCATTGAGACCACTAATAACCTTCTGCAGGGGACGGAGTTTAGGAGATCAGTCATGTTCCGCTTTCTCTCCCCAAGGAAAAGAGGAACATGGTTGGAACATGGTTGGATAGGAAACAGCTGGGATTCTTTAAGTATGGTTCCTACAGTTTTTGCAGATTTGTGGTGCAATCGAAAGATTTTAGTGGGGTAGTCACTGGTCAACAATTCAGGATTAAAACTTTCATAAATTGTCTCTTAGAAAGGGTAATCTATCTAGCCACTTGCCATTGTCCACTCAACTATGTGGGCAAGACTAAGGGCCACATGTATGAAAACTGTTTAGGTCTAAAACTCACTTTTTTGGCCCATAGTAAACTATGGGCAAAAAAGTGAGTTTTAGACCTAACAGTTTTCATTAATGTGTCCCTAAAAGAGAACTTTGTAGGTGTATTGGTGAACATATGGGAGATATCCGCTGAGATGTGGACACGCCCATATCTCAACATACAGTGGTGGCCAAAAGTATTGGCACCCCTGCAATTTTGTCAGATAATACTCAGTTTCTTCCTGAAAATGAATGCAATTACAAATTCTTTGGTAGTAATATATTCATTTATTTTGCTTGCAATGAAAAAACACAAAAGAGAATGAAACAAAAATCAAATCATTGATCATTTCACACAAAACTAAAAAAATGGGCCGGACAAAAGTATTGGCACCCTCAGCCTAATACTTGGTAGCACAACCTTTAGCCAAAATAACTGCGAACAACCGCTTCCGGTAACCATCAATGAGTTTCTTACAATGCTCTTCTTGAATTTTAGACCATTCTTCTTTGGCAAACTGCTCCAGGTCCCTGAGATTTGAAGGGTGCCTTCTCCAAACTGCCATTTTGAGATCTCTCCACAGGTGTTCTATGGGATTCAGGTCTGGACTCATTGCTGGCCACTTTAGAAGTCTCCAGTGCTTTCTCTCAAACCATTTTATAGTGCTTTTTGAAGAGTGTTTTGGGTCATTTTCCTGCTGGAAGACCCATGACCTCTTAGGGAGACCCAGCTTTCTCACACTGGGCCATACATTATGCTGTAAAATTTGTTGGTAGTCTTCAGACTTCATAATGCCATGCACACGGTCAAGCAGTCCAGTGCCAGAGGCAGCAAAGCAACCTCAAAAACATCAGGGAACCTCCGCCATATTTGACTGTAGGGACCAGTGTTCTTTTCTTAAATGCCTTTTTTGTCCCTGTAAACTCTATGTTGATGCCTTTTCCCAAAAAGCTCTACTTTTGTCTCATCTGACCAGAGAACATTCTTCCAAAACGTTTTAGGCTTTCTCAGGTAAGTTTGGGCAATCTCCAGCCTGGCTTTTTTATGTCTCGGGGTAAGAAGTGGGGTGTTCCTGGGTATCCTACCATACAGTCCCTTTTCATTCAGACGCCGACGGATAGTACGGGTTGACACTGTTGTACCCTCGGACTGCAGGGCAGCTTGAACTTGTTTGGATGTTAGTCGAGGTTCTTTATCCGCCATCCGCACAATCTTGCGTTGAAATCTCTTGTCAATTTTTCTTTTCGGTCCACATCTAGGGAGGTTAGCCACAGTTACCTTGGGCTTTAAACTTCTTGATGACACTGCGCATGGTAGACACAGGAACATTCAGGTCTTTGGAGATGGACTTGTAGCCTTGAGATTGCTCAGGCTTCCTCCCAATTTGGATTCTCAAGTCCTCAGACAGTTCTTTGGTCTTCTTTCTTTTCTCCATGCTCAATGTGGTACACACAAGGACACAGGACAGAGGTTGAGTCAACTTAATCCATGTCAACTGGCTGCAAGTGTGATTTAGTTATTACCAACACCTGTTAGGTGCCACAGGTAAGTTAAAGGTGCTGTTATTTACACAAATTAGAGAAGCATCACATGATTTTTCAAACAGCGCCAATACTTTTGTCCACCCCTTTTTTATGTTTGGTGTGGAATTATATCCAATTTGGTTTTATGACAATTCTTTTTGTGGTTTTCCATTGAAGACAAATTAAATGAAGATAATAATACCAAAGAATTTGTGATTGCAATCATTTTAATGAAGAAACTGAGTATTATCTGACAGAATTGCAGGGGTGCCAATACTTTTGGCTACCACTGTATGCGGGAGAAACAGGAGGGAAAATCCGAATTGTTGCAATTCCAGGGAATTGATGTCGTGTAACCACCTGCACGAGGGGGTGATTGGGACTACCTAATTCTCCAAAGACAGTGTCAGAGGATCTTTAAACAGTATGCATCCATGTAGTCCTAATGAAAGCTTGACTTATACAAGTTTTCTATAGCGCTTCCCGTCTTACCTCAACAGTGTGATGGTAAACATTTTTTTCTATATTTTGGTAATGCTCTTTGTCCCATTGGTTACTATGCTGTCATTAGCTGTTTAGGTACATATGCGATCTGCCATATAGAGCCATTTATTTGGGATGGTCCTTATTTTGAGACATATTATCTTTGAAGTCGATTATCTTCAATCCATATGACACAGCCTATTATATTGTGTGACCTTGAAATTTATACTTTATTGCAACTTATTTGTGCACCTTGTACCATGATATATTTGGGCCTGTCATCTGTTGTATACAAACTAGGGACAATGAAATTTGCTTTTTTACCTAGAATTCTGGAAAATAAATATTATTCACCCATTTTTGGCAAATAAAGTTGAAACCAGAAGTTTCCATACACTACATAAAAAGACACATATGCATGTTTTCTCACTATCTGAAAGGAAATCAGAATAAAACTTACCCGTTTTAGGTCAATTAGGATTACCAAAATTATTTATATTTGCCAAATGCCAGAATAATGAGAGAGAGAATTTTTTAAGGCAGTTATATTACTTTCTGCAAAGTCAAAAGTTTACATACATTTCATTAGTGTTTGGTAGCATTGCCCTAAAACTGTATGGGTCGAACGTTTTGGATATCTTTCGACAAGCTTCTCCCAATAGTTGGTAGGAATGTTGGCCCATTCCTCCTGACAGAACTGGTGTAACTAAGCCATGTTTGTAGGTCGCCTTGCTCACACCTGCCTTTTCAGCTTTGCCCATAAATTTTCAATAGGATTGAGATCAGGGCTTTGTGATGGCCACTCCAAAACATTGGCTTGGTTATCCTTAAGCCTATTTGTAACCAGTTTGGCAGTATTCTTCATGTCATTGTCCATTTGGAAGACCTATTTCTGCCCAAGATTTAACTTCCTGGCTTATATCTTAAGATTTTGCTTCAGTATTGCCACATTATCTTTTTTCCCATCTATTTTGTGAAGTGCACCAGTCCCTCCTACAGCAAAACAACCCCACAACATGATGCTGCCACCTCCATGTTTCACAGTTGGGATGGTGTTCTTAGGCTCCAAGTTTCTCCCTTTTTGCTCCAAACGCAACAATGGTCATTATGGCCAAACAGTTCAATTTTAGTTTCATCAGACCACAGGACATGTCTCCAAAAATGTATGTCTTTGTTCCTGTGTGCATTTTCAAATGTTAATCTGGCTTTTACTTGTGTCTTTTGGAGCAATGGCTTCTTCCGGGCAGAGTGGCCTTTCAGCCCATGGTGATACAGTACTCATTTCACTATGGATAATGACAATCTTACCAGCTTCCGCCAGCATCTCCATAATGTCTTTTGCTTTTGTTCTTGGGTTGATATGCACATATCGAACCAAAGCATGTTCATCTCTGATACACAGAATCCATCTCTTTCCTGAGCAGTATGATGGCTGGATATGCCCATCTTGTTTGTACTTGTATATAATTGTTTGTACAGATGAACGATTCACCTTCAGGTATCTGGAAAATGCACCCAAGGATGATCCAGACTTGTGCAAGTCCACAATTCTCTTCCTTATATATTTAGACTTTCCCATGATGTTACACACAGAAGCAGTGTGTTTCTTATGTGAATTAAAATACATCCACAGGTGTGTCTATAATTAACTCAGATGTTGTCAATAAACCTCAGAAGCTTCCAAAGATGTGACATCATCATATGGGCTGTCCCAGATTGTTTAAAGGCATAGTAATCTAGTTTATGTAAACTTTTGACTTTGCAGAAAGTAATCAAAACGCCTTAAACAATTTTCTCATTCTTCTGGCATTTGGCAAGTATAAATAATTTTGGTTCCTAATTGACCTAAAATGGGTAAGATTTATTCTGATTTCACATCAGATAGGGAGAAAAACATGCATATATGTCTTTTTATATAGTGTATGTAAACTTCTGGTTTCAAATGTACATTGTAATACAATGTAGTACATTAGCAGAATAACTAGCAGTGATGCACTTTTACCTGATTATATTGATGAAGTATATATTGTTTAGAATATCATCAATCATGACAGGATGAAGATAGGTTACTAGGAGATCACTGTAAGGCCATGTTCACACGGCTTAAAATGGGCCGGTATTTGTCGTAATACCGCCGAATTTGCGCCTTTTTGGGGGCCGAAAAGGCCCTTTATTAGGGTAATTCACAGTTCCATAGGAACATAGATTACTCTTTTCCCCCCCCGCCGGGAATCCGGGGGGGGGAGATAATTCACCTGTCCTTTCTACGGGTATACCGCCGCTAGGTATAGTCAAGGGGCCGGCGAAGTGCCGGCCCCCTGTTACCCCCCGCTCCCCCCGCCCCCGTCCACAGGGCGTAATTGGGGGGCGTAATTAGCCCCGAAATTAACCCGTGTGAACATAGCCTAACAGTGTTCTCTAAAGGGGTCTTTTTTACCCCATGACAAATGCCAGCCGGGTTTTATGTGACCGTATTTGTCCTGTTTTGCGGCCGTCCCCATGGCCGCGAGGGGGGACGGCTTTTCTCCCTCTTCACATTGAGATGCACATGCTCAATGGTTTCCGGGCGGCCCGCGGGCGGAAAACCCGTGCAGTGGGGACTGCTGCACGGGTTTTCCATAGCGCCCCGTTATGCTCAATTTCAGCCGGTTTTTCAGGCGGTCTGCAAAACCACCTGAAGAACTGGCCGAAAACCCGTGCCGTGGGGACATGCCCTAATGAGCATGCACTGGGAAAATGAAACCCTGCTCGTGTACACTCCCCACAGTGAAGATCCGCTGACAGGGAACTGACCCTGGCGCACATGCAGTTACATTGGATGAACGCTGCCTGGTATGTGTGAGAGACAATTTATTTATGTGTTATAAAATTAGAAATAAAAACAACAATTTTAATTTAGCTAAGTATTCATTGCTTTCGCTGCAGTTTACAGTCGATTTTGGTCACTATTTATTAGGTTAAGATGTAGTGGGAACTGCTCATGATTGCTGATTGGAGGACGGGTATGCCTTGAAAGTACATTAATCCTGCCTCTGTTTACCTCTATGGGACTGTCAATACACAGGTGGTAAAGCACATCTAGCTCTCACTTAGTCTGTCTCCATGTGGATACATCATCCTTTTTCTGTGATCAATTACCAGTAACTATGTATATATCCAACCTGCTTTTTTCTGTTATAGCACACACCCTATATGTGCAATTTATTCTTGGGTAGCCAACTCTTTATTATAGGTATCCCCAGTGATGATTCACCAGAGCAGGATGAAACATGTCTGGGAAAATTTGTATTTGTGATTGGTCAACCAATGCATTTTTTGACCCTCATTTGGGTAAGCTATTTGATCTAATATGCATGTTTCATATTTGTTTTAGGTGGTGTATTGCCCATTCTTTTCCCATAGTACGGCCCCTGGACATATTATTAATAATAACCATAATAATAATTGTTATTTATATAGCACCAACATATTCCGCAGCACTTTACAATTTAGAGGGTATACATAAAGACATTACACATTAAAAGAACTTACAAATGAGACACAAGTTGTGAGGACCCTACTCGCGAGAGCTTACAATCTATTATGGTGTATGCGTGAGACAAAGGGTTAAGAAGTGCTCAGTTTACAATGGTCCAGCCATGTTACATAAATAGGTGGTGATTTACATAAAAATTGGGTGACCCTGCCACCCTGACAGTACATCTATATACAGACTAATAGAATAGACTAAGGGCAACATGTATGAATCTCGCCACGTCGGAGCGCACATTTTCGGCAGTTTGTCTGGCGAAATTTGCGCCCGATTTATGTCGGCACCGGGGCGCGCTCATACATGTGGTGTAAAGTCCGCCGCGCCTAGCCAGTGTGTGAGGCGCAGTGCGGGACTGCGCCTAAGATTCGCCGCCCGAGGTCGTGCGCTCATACATGCCGTGTAAAGTCTGCCTCGCCAGTGTGTGGGGTGCAGTGCGGGACTTAGGCGCAGAAGGGACTGCGCCTAACATGTATTCCGATTCGAGACAGGCTGGAAAACAGCGAGAAAAGATGTCTGTGCGGAGTATGAATAAAAAAATCGCCTTTATTAGGTGTAAAACATTCTCTGAAAAAGAGCTCAAACCTACTAAAAAAATACATAAATAAAATCACTTTCAAAAAATCAAGAACGGCGCTACATCGGGAATTTGGATATTGGAAATTGCCGGGAAATACAGTAATTCAAATTCTGGAAGCTATTTTCATTGGTCGGCAGAAACCAGCCAATCAGAAAAGGAGCGACAGTGAACCATTATAACCTATGGAGAAATATTGATCAATCAAAATCAAAGGCGGGACAGTTCAAAATACAGTAAAAATGCAGAAAAGAGCTGAGTGGTTGGGCTAGCGGGGGCTTGGCTATACTGGCCAATCAGAATAGGAGCGACAGGGACCCATTATAACCTATGGAGAAGTATTGACCACTCAAAATCAAAGGTGGGACAGTTCAAAATACAGTAAAAAATGCAGAAAAGAGCTGATTGATTAAACTAGCGGGGGCTTGGCTATCTCGGCCAATCAGAACGCGAGCTACTTGTCCCAATGTAGTCAATGGAGAGATCAGGGCAATGAAATGTCGGCTCTCAGCGTCGTGCGGCATGGAGAATGATTAAAAAAATCGGGTTTTTTAGGTGTAAAATATTCTCTGTAAAAGAGCTGAAACCTTCTATAAACAATTATCAATCAACTCCCGAACAACGCGTTTGTCGCCGAGACCGGCAATACATAAGGAATTGGGATATAGAGAATTGCCGGGAAATACAATAATTCAAATTGTTTAAGCTCTTCTCATTGGTCGGCAAAAACCAGCCAATCAGAATGGGAGCGAAAGGGACCCATTATAACCTTTGGAGAGTATGGACCAATCAAATGAAAAGGTGGACAGTTCAAAACACAGTAAAAAAGGCAGAAAAAGAGCTGATTGGTTGAGCCCAGGTGGCAGATATGAATCCACCAATCATATGTAGTGCGTCTATTTTGAATGGAGAAAGAAGGGCGATAGAAGGGCGCCCTAAAAGTTATTACTGTCTATGGGAAATATTCTAGGACTGTGATTGGTTGGGGGGAAGAGGGGCTCGTCCAGCTTAGCCAATCAGCGGCTGAACTATCTTCTTATAGAGTTCTGAGTTTGTGATTGGCTAAGTTAAAAGAGGCGCGGTTATTTGGACCAATGGGAGAGCGAGCGACGCTCTTATGGGTTTTCTATTGCAATTTGGAATAAAACGGTACATGGGCGAAATCAAATGATAATACTCCCTAAGTTGTACCGATCTGTATATAAAATGAACAATAATATTGGGTTAAAGAAAAATAAAATATTAATTCAATAAATTCATTTTTATTTCTTTATTTTCGTTAGCCAATGATCAATAGTATGGGTGTAACGAAAATAAAGAAATAAAAATGAATTTATTGAATAAATTTTTTTTTTCGTTACCCCCATATTATTGTTCATTTTATATAGAGATCAGTACAACTTTGTGAGTCTTATCATTTGATTTCTGCCATGTACAGTTTTATTCCAGATTGCATTAGAAAACCATAGGAGCGTCGCTCGCTCTCCCATTGGTCCAAATAACCGCGCCTCTTTTAACTTAGCCAATCACAAACAGAGCTCGCTCTGCATTTCTTTTCCCATAGAACTCTATGAGAAGGTAGCTCAGCCGCTGATTGGCTAAGCAGGACGAGCCCCTCTTCCCCTCAACCAATCACAGTCCAAGAATAATTCCCATAGACAGTAATAACTTTTAGGGCGCCCTTCTATCGCGCCCTTCTTTCTCCATTCGAAATAGACGCACTACATATGATTGGTGTATTCATATCTGCCGCCTGGGCTCAACCAATCAGCTCTTTTCTGCCTTTTTTACTGTATTTTGAACTGTCCTGCCTTTGAATTTGATTGGTCCATACTTCTCCATAGCTCATAATGGGTCACTGTCGCTCCTATTCTGATTGGTTGGTTTATGCCGACCAATGAGAAGAGCTTAAACAATTTTAATTACTGTATTTCCCGGCAATTCTCTATATCGCAATTCCTGATGTAGTGCAGGTCTCGGCGACAAACACATTGTTCGGGATTTAATTGATTTATGTTTATAGAAGGTTTCAGCTCTTTTACAGATAATATTTTACACCTAATAAAAACAATTTTTTTAATCAAACTCCATGCCGCACGGCCCTGAGACCCGAGATTTTATTGCCCCAATCTCTCCATTGACTACAATGGGACAAGTAGCTCACGCTCTGATTGGCCGAGATAGCCAAGCCCCCGCTAGTTCAACCAATCAGCTCTTTTCTGCATTTTTACTGTATTTTGAACTGTCCCGCCTTTGAATTTGATTGGTCAATACTTCTCCATAGGTTATAATGGGTCCCTGTCGCTCCTATTCTGATTGGCCAGGATTGCCAAGCCCCACTAGCTCAACCAATCAGCTCTTTTCTGCATTTTTACTGTATTTTGAACTGTCCCGCCTTTGATTAAGATTGGTCATTATTTCTCCATAGGTTTTAATGGTTCCCTGTCGCTCCTATTCTGATTGGCTGGTTTCTGCCGACCAATGAGAATAGCTTACAGAATTTGAATTACTGTATTTCCCGGCAATTTCCAAGATCCTAATTCCTGATGTTGCGCCGTTCTAGATTTTTGGAAAGTGATTTTTTTTTTTTTTTAAGGTTTGAGCTCTTTTTCTGATAATGTTTTACACCTAATAAAGGCGATTTTTTTGGAATCATACTCCATGCCTGACGGAGTGGAGAGCCGAGATTTCTGTTGCGATCTTCTATGTTTCCTCTCATGTTCCGTTCTCGCTTCACTTCGCCTCCGCCGGATCATTTAGACCAGAATCAACTAGGTCTGCCTGTCGGAGCTGGCGAGCGCTGCAATGCGCCGCACTTTGCCGAGCCGCGATCGTACATGCCTCGGAGTTTTCGAGCGCGCCGTGTCCCGCCCCATAACGCCCACACCGTGCCCATTACACGCCCCTTCATGCGAGGCGCATCTGAAAGTGGCGAACGCTGCGCCTAACATTGCATCCCTGCGTCCGACAGGGGATTCGGGCCGGTGAGGCGCAGGATACGCCAGAAATCGGTCGCAAATCCCGATCATACATGTCGCCCTAAGTTGTTACAGGTAATTTGTCTAGGTGAAGAGGGGACATTTGTGGGGTCGCCCTTATCGGGGTGGTTGCTCTGCCAAAGGCCTGGAAAGGCGAGTGACTGTTAGGAAAGTATATGCATGGCTGTGAATCAGACGTACTAGGTACAGGTGTCAGCAACCTAGTGTTGCTGACCCACAACAACTGGTTTCCCCACCGAGACCAGGCCCTTGGTGACACATACCTAGCAGGTGACCTAAAGTATGCCACCTAGTGACAGCCCCATGCCACAGCCTAAGGTCACCCTGTCACATATCCCCCCCTTTGATACAGGCCGTAGGAATTTTTCACCCTGCACAACCCTTCCACCTAGGATCAAAGCTCCTACTTCACACCACACAACTCAATCCCCTTTCCAACACCAGCAGAGCACACCTAATTGTTACTGGCGACCATATCAGCTCCGCAGGAAACTGTATTGACAGCACAACTCTCAAGAATGCTATCAACCCCTAGACATACATCACCTGTGCTCATTGTGCTATTACCAGCCATGACCTCTAGGAGCACACTAGAGCTAATTCCCTCTAGTGCTCTGGTTGCAGTGTCTTTAGAAGCTAGTTCACACGCTGCATTTACTTCAAACATAGCTCAGACAGCCATGACCTCCAGACCTCTACTGCTGCAGCATATCTAGCCGCTTTTTCACACGCTGCATTAAAGAGGGACCCAGCTACTCTTCCCCTGTTCAGGCTGTGTGACCTCCTCATTGATCACAGACAGATTATTTATAACACATGCGGTAATAACATCATCATTCCCCACAGGTAATACAGCATATAGGATACTGAGTCCACAGTTCACAGTCCTGCTCAGGCAGCATGTGGGCCTCTGCTTGGTCCACCCTGGTTGTCACATAACCCATGCCTGGCAATCCCCAAACATGTGTCACCCGTAACACCCCCTCCCCCGGAGCAATCTAAGCAGGTCTTTAAATGGTCTCAACATAAGACATGACATCTGGGTTCACTCTGGGCCACTCTTGTTGACTGTCCATGTCAGCCAGGGGCAGGGCTCTACTGACCTGGAACTCCAGGGCTTGGGGCTGCATTCCCTCTGGCCTCCTAGTTAGAGGACAATCAGAAGCACATCTTGCTGATCTGTGGCATCTCCAACATGGCTCCCCCTGCTAGACGTTGATAGCAGGCTCCTGCTGGTCCAGTCGGTTGCCCACGGCAATGGCAGCATCCATGCAGCCCAGGAGTTTTGTCTCCTCAGGGGTTAACCAGTGCTGGTTACAAACACACAGCCTTTTGGTTGCTGGTCCTTCCTCCCTGCAGTCATCAGGTTGATTTCTCTTGGCAATGGTTTTATCCACTTTTGGCTCAGTACCAGATTGTGCCCAAACAGTCCTTGTTAACCCCATACATGCCAGCAATTCGGACTTCATCTTGGGTTAGTTTTTAGTGTCCGGTGGGGACAAGCCATAGGACAACATCTGGGACTTGCCAGTCAGATAGGGCCCCATCCAACCACTGCTCTAATATAAGCCTCTCACTTACAGCCACCCGCGCAAAAGCTGCGAGGAAGACCTCCACGTCTTCCCTGCGGTCATCTTCTGCATCACCCTCCTCCTCTCACGTCAGGCTGTAACGTCATCCTCTGCGGCCTCCCTTGGTGACACAGCCTCTCTCTCGGTATTCAGCTGCTTCTGGAGCATCAGATTGCACTCTCGCTGCTCTGCTAACTGCTGGACCCACAGTTTGTTCAGCTCCTGCTGCTGGGCAATCGCCTCCACAAGGTACCTAGCCAACTCCTCCATGGGCAAAATATTTCTTGAAGGAGTAACACACTCTCTTTACACCACAGAATACAGCCTGTATGCAGATATGTTTCTTATAGTCTCTTTTAGCAACACTTCGCAATTAGGCCTCTGGCCCTTTAAATCTTGCTGCCACACGTCTAATACACTACACGTCATGCACCACTTCCTGTGCCAATTCAGTTGTGCCAAATCTTGCACCACTTCTGCCCATTAGTGCCAATCAATGCCCATAGCATCCTCCACCATATTGTAAGACTCACACTCATCCAGCCGCCCTCTTGGACATTCTCAGGGGGTCTTTTACATCACTTTTTGGATCACCATCCTTGGTAGAATGGTATTGGCACCGATATCACCACAACCACATGGCTGTTTTATACTGGCCTTAGCCAGCTTTATTCTCAGACACGGTTACAGCAATCAACACAAAAACATATCAAATCCTAGGCTACCTGGGCACTAACTTCACATCAATAGAGACCCTCCCTTCCTGTGGTCTGAACCTATCATTCAGCCACATAAACACTCACTTTTACCAGTCTCCACTGGTTCAGCTTCTAGAGGTCAGCCACCTACTAGACTCAAACCTCTGGGGTAAGAGCCTCTCCTCAGCTCTTCTGTCACTCCACTGCCAGGAAGCAAACCACACCCCTTGGTCTTTCTGTAGGACCCTGCTTTTACAGGCCTGGTAAGACCTGGAACATGGGAATGGCCACCCACACAACTGCAGCCATTTGGGAAAAGCCAACCCATAATGGCTAGGCATCAGCCGTACTAGGTACAGGTATTAGCAACCTAGTGTTGCTGACCGACAAAAACTGGCTTCCCCAATTGAGACCAGGCCCTCAGTGACACGTTCCCAGCAGGTCACCTGCTGTACGCCACCTAGTGGCAGCACCATGCAACCACCTAAGGTGGCTCTGCCACACTACCTACATATTGGGGGGGGTCCTATACAAATACCAACTTACTGGAGTGTTATATATATCTACCTACATAGTGGGGGGCCCTATATCAATATCAACTTACTGGGGGGACCTATATAACTACCAATGTAATGAGGGGCTCCTTTATAACTACCAATTTACTGGGAAACCAATGTACTTACCAACCTACTTGGGGACCCTATATACATGCCAATCTACTAGGGGGCCCTATACACCTACCAACCTAATATGGTACCTATATATTTACCTACTTACTGGGATAACCTATATACCTACCTACCAAAGCAACCTAATTACCTACCTACTGGTGGGCCCTAAATACCTTCCTAGTTACTGACTATATATAACCTACAGGTGGGCCCTATGTGTACCTATTTACCTACTGGGGGACCTTACTGTGCTGTCCTATATGGCCCCCAGTAGGTAGCTTATGTAGCCCACCACAACAGAGAGTTAGGTATATAGGTCCCCTTAGTAAGTACAGTAACTACTTAAGGGACCTATATACCTACCTCTCTACTGTAGTGGACTACATAAACTACCTACAAGGGGACATATATAGCTGTCTACATACTGAGGGTCCTATCTACCAAGGGTACCTATATACCTACCTACTAATAAGACTTATATACCTACCAAGGATCTATATACCTACGTGCCTATTGAGGAGACCTATATACTTACCTACCAACTGTGGGGGTCTATATACCTCTCTACCTAATGGGAATCT
Source organism: Phyllomedusa bahiana (assembly GCA_025379985.1). Lineage (NCBI taxonomy): Eukaryota > Metazoa > Chordata > Amphibia > Anura > Hylidae > Phyllomedusa > Phyllomedusa bahiana. Next base: position 173,742 of record JAODAL010001841.1, read on the forward strand.
ATTTATATAGGAAAGATGGGTTACTCCCCATTCCCCACAGCAGGCACCCAGCTTTCCTATCATAGGAAAGTGGGTTGTTGTGGGGATGGGGCATCACCATGCTCTCCTACATAGACTTCTCTTAGGTAGGGATGTATGTAACCCCCTCCACACCCACAATATGTAGATAAGTATATAGGTGCTGGAAAAGTGATCATTCTAAAATGTTTATGTGGTAAATTCTGCAGTGATGAGTCATGACCAGGAGAAGTCATCATGATGGTCTGGGCCAGATGGAAAAGGAAAGTGAATAACTAACATCAAAGAAGATGTCCCCAGTGAGTCACTGGGTGTAACTGCAGCATAATCACTTTAAAGTATATTTCTGCAGAGCCTTTGTACAGTCGTGTTTACCACTATGTGGTCACTGTATGGAGGATTTAATATACAGTCTGCAGAGCGCCTGCGTACAACTGCTATCTACCAATATCTGGTCACTGTACGGCAGTAATATACATGTCTGCAGAGTGCCTGTGTATAACTAGGAGTCGCATGTGGTGGTCGCATTTGGTCATGGTCTGGCAGCATTATCTGGTCCTTAAGTAATAATATTATTGTGTCTGGGTTCTGTAGGATTTTTTTTTTTTTAGTAAGTCATCCATATTGTATATTCGCTCCATGTATAGGTACAGTTTCTCACAAAAGTGAGTCCACCCCTCATATTTTTGTGAATATTGTATTATATCTTTTCATGCAACAACACTGAAGCTAAGACACTTTGATACAAAGTAAAATAATCAGTGTATAGTTTGTATAACATTGTAAATTTGGTGTGCCCTCAAAATAACTCAACGTATAGCCATCAATGTCTAAACTGCTGGTATCAAAAGTAAATAAGAAATGGACGAATTGTGCCCAAAGTGTCAATATTTTGTGTGACCACCACTATTTTCCAGCACTGCCTTTACTCTCTCGGGCATGGAGTTCACGAGAGCTTCAAAGGTTGCAGGTACTGGAATCATCTTCCACTCCTTCATGACGACATCATGGAGCTGGTGGATGTTAAGAGACCTTGTGCTCCTCTACCTTCCATTTGAGGATGCCGCACAGATGCTCAACAGGGTTTAGATCAGGAGACATGCTTGGCCAGTCCATCACCTTTACCCTCAGCAGAACCAAATACGTTTACCTTGGTCAATCTCTATTCTGAGATTTACCCTCTTGTATGGGCTGCATCAGCTCCTGTGGTCACTATAGCTACAGACCGGTTTGATCTCTCCTGATAGGCTGCCAGTGCTGGTCGCTATAGCTACAGACCTGGCTTCTACTGCAGCCTAGTAGAAGCCAGTAAACACGCCCCTGAATTCAAAATGAAACCAAGAAAACAGGACTGTGTTAACATGAATCAATGTAGTGAGACAACTCCTTTAATGGCTGTGTGTTGAGTTATTTTGAGGGCATACCAAAATTACACTGTTATACAAGCTGTAAACTGACTACTTTACATTGTTTTAAAGTGTAAACAACAACAACAACCCTTAATGGTAAAAAGTAGCAAAATTTTGAGTACACAAAATGAAAAACAAAAAATATATGTAAAAACGTATAACTACCAAATACATACCCACCCAACATAAAAAAAACTGACACCCTCCAAAAACAACAAGGTACATGGACATACATAATGTATAAATATATAAATTTGCATATAAACTGGGCTAAGATCAAATGTATATAAAATATATCAGCATGAAAAATCTATATTTAACCCAATGTCACCGAGTGTATGGAGAGGACCAGCAACCCCGACGAACGTTTCGCTGTTTGCTTTTTCAAGGGGGATTTGCACAAGTCACAAATGACATCATTCTGTTTCTACAAACATTCTGATATTCTGGCTATTAATCTCTGTACAAGTCAAAGGGTGAGATTTGGGAATAATAGAGTGACTAGGAAGTTCATACTGTATGGCATCTTAGGGACAAAATCTCAATGCAGCATCATGTACACACCCAAATCAGCTGATAATTAACCGATGATATACATCAGATTACAACACACAGTAATGTAATGACTGTTTTTTCTGTTAAATTCTGATTTCTTTATTTCCAGAGTCTGTGTTAGATTTATCATTATTTACTGGCAAAAGCACATGAAAAATCTAGATTTCTTTTTAGATTATGACACTCGGGGATGTCCAACCATGTTGGGTGATTAAAGGAAGTTCCAAGCAGAGACTGCACTTCTGCACTTGGATAGAGGTTAACTAAATTAGAGAAATCCATTTGCAAAAAAATTAATAGCACAAAAGTCACAACCCCTTTAAATTTGACTATGGGAACTGAAGTCTCATTAAATTAGTGATTAAATCAGATTGTTAAACTAATAAATAATTACAAATAATGTAACATATGTCTTCCTCCTTGTCCTTCAGTTTACAGCTCAGGGGTTGCAACCATTGCTGAGCTTGTTCAGATTGCTTGATGGCTTGGTTCTCAGAAAGGAGCCTTTCAGCCTTCGGTTCAGTATTAGACAGTGCTCCAGGGCATGTGCAGAAGCCCTGCAGCACTTACCGTTATGATCCCCACCCCTTACCTTATATCTTAATTGTGTTGAATAGCAGCGCTCACGCTGCCAATGCTGATGAATACTTTTAGTATCTTTAACAATATGGAGTTGTGCTCATTGTGCCGATAATTTGCTCAATAATAAAAGCAGGTTATACAACTTTTGATAATTTTTTTTTTTATCCTTTTAATTAGATTAAGAATGGGACATAAGGATTGTAGCACAACAGTGTTGTGATTGCCAAATGTTGGGAGGACCTCAAAGAAAAAATGAAATCAAAAACAGATTTCTTAGAGGGATGGATATTAACAATGCCTTTAATGCTTTTGATGTCTCGTTAGACATGTTTATTGGGAGTTTTAATTTGATCAGTTCATAGTACTATCTCCCCAATGCCAAAGTTATCTATGGTTTATGGTCCCATCTGTACATAAAACCAAGTGTATATGAATGGATTTGTAACAGGCCTGAAACATGGACTTTGTCTAATTCACTTCTCAGGTCACATGATTTCAGTAGTGTTTTATTGCATTTGGGGTCTTAATGCAGTATGAAGAAGAATCAATCTTGGGAAAGCAAGGACAGTTAAAAAAGAGGGTGTGGTTCTATTTCCCCTTCGTAATAATTAAGAGTAAAAAATGTAGTAGTTGTAACCATATGACCTACAAAAATTGCTTATACACAGATAACAAGTTGTATAGTAGTATGTAGCTTCAAGCAGGTGTGCAGCCAAATGTATCTCCCAAGCTACTGTTCTGGAAGCACTGACCCACACAATGAGGTCATCAGTGGAAGAAAAAAGACATACAGCTTTGCTGTGGACCAGACTCCTCAGCAGGGACAAAGATCATCCAAGGTTATCTAAACTCAGATGCTGGATACAACTTACGAATTAAATACAACACATTTTGAGTGATTAAGAAGGTGTCCAATCCCATTTTTTGGGAATCAACAAACACAGATCCTACCCCTAAGGAGAGTAATCTCCAGACATGATTATACTTATCCTTGTAAAACTAAAGTACAGAAGACTAATAAATTCCTAGTTAATAGCGTCCGCTGCTCACATGTGTTGACTTTCAGAGGACACTGCTCACATATATGTACACAAAAAGGACCCCTATATGCCGGCAGGGCAATAATCCTATTAGTAATCCTATAAGTAAACAAAATACAACAGTTTCTCACTAGAAAATTATTAATACAAAGCTTTTAATAAATTGTCCTAAAAAGGATCTGATTAAAATCATGTACTTCTCGGATATATTAATTGTAGCAATAATTGAGTGTATCAACTAGCAACGATATTGTTACTCAGGGGTAACAAATTGTAGCAATAGTAGCAAATTGTAACATCATATTAGACAGTGGAGCTGCAGCCTGCTCCTATAATAGAACACTAAATAGGATTGCTGTTAAAATAAAAAGCAAACACGCCCCCCCCCTGACAAGTTTCACTGTAGATAAAGCGTCACTAGCCCAGATACCTCTGTATCTACAGCTTAACATGTCAGGAGGGGGCCAGTTTGCTTTTTATTTTAATAGCAATCCTATCCAGTGTTCTATGATAGGTGTATGATACAGTTGCATTGTCTAATATGCTGTTACAATCTGCTACTATTGATGACGTGACAACATAGTTGCTAGCTGATACACTCAATTAATATATCAGACAAGTACGTGATTTTAATCAGATCCTTTTTAGGACAACTTATTAAACGCTATGTCTTAATAATTTTCTATATAGTGGGAAAGTTGTACATTCTGTTTGTCTTTTTGCAAAAATTGAAATAGCTTGCATATATGGCTTGTGATTGTGTGATTGTTGAGGTTAGTGATTATCTCATTGGCATATGAGCAATGAAAAGGATGTCACTGCTGAGTGCCTGGTGGGGGACATCGCAGCTCTGGCGGAGCTAAAACAGGGCAGTGGGAGAGGCGTTTATAAGTTATTTTTTACACAGAGCAATAAGGGTTACCAAAAATTATGGAAAAAAAAAACATTAATGATTCCCGCATACTATAAACAATTCCTGGTAAAGACTTTTCTTGTTCCTGATCTTATACTTCTGTCTGCAAGCACCTCATGCGCCTGAATTCTACTTCCAATTTAGCTAGAACATTGCCTCTTATGTAAGGTCTTCTGCCTTGGTACCTTATCTTAGGCAAATATATCGTCACATGCACCTTCCAAATTCCCAGGGGATAATACCAATGCAACTGGCAGGAACCCCACCTGCCAACATATCCCAGCATCAAAATCAATGTTAGCGGTATACAGTTCAAAGATCCATTTCATTAGTCTCTTCTTAAAACCACTTTATTACTTTTCCTTAAACCAAATGTGGTCGTGCTTTCTTCAGTTACATATGTGCATATAATAGGTAAGCATTTCACCTGAGAATCAGAATACAGTCTCTTCACAATATATTCAGATGGGACGTAACAGTCCTCCTACTTTCACTGAGCCATCACCGACTCCACAGCTCTCAGAAGTTCCGCTAGGTCCACTCGCGACGTTTCGGGGGAAGGACACGCCCCCTTTGTCAAGCACGACCACATTTGGTTTTAGGAAAAGTATTTAATAAAGTGGTTTTAAGAAGAGACTAATGAAATTGATTTTTGAACTGTATACCGCTAATCTTATCTTAGGCTCCAAATCAGCCAAGATTCAGCTTTTACTTGTGGAGACTCTGGGAGTAGCGACCTGGAATTCTTTGTGGAAAAGTTTACACCATAATTTTTAGACACTGCTCCCTGGCTTAGTCCAAATACATTAGTGACCATAGGACGACATGTCCGAAAAGTGGCGTATCTATGCCAGTTTTCGGAGCATTAAATCAGGGTAAAGTGCGCCTGAAAGTCCGATACTTTCTAAAATCTGGCATCAGGAATACCTTAATGTGCATAAAAAGGCACATTGCGCCGAAAAAGGCGCATCGCATCAAAAGGCCATGCGCACTCGCGGGCGAAATAGCATATCATTGGTAGTATATGTAATGTGCCTATCGTGGCGCATTGCCCGACGGAGGCTCATAACATATGTAATGCATCTCAGAAAGCACATTGCACGACAGGGGTGCACGGTGCACCATATTTATGCGCATTACAAGGTGTCGTGCCCAGCGTATAATGCGCCTAGTTTCGGTGTACGACAGTTCATTTACAACAAGAATATGGTGTCAAAAATGGTTTTGGCGCAAGATAGACAAAAAAACTGGCGTTGGTGAGTTGGGACATGTCACCCATATAGTCCATATTTCTGGTAGGCTTCATGTCATAGTGCGTAAAATTAGTTACACTAAGCAAAATAAATCATGTAAATAACATGATTTGAAGTAACAATGTTTATGTTAAAGAGGTTGTCCATTTCATTAAAAAGTAAATTAAATAGATTCCGGGCCCCAAGTAGTAGTTGTTCACTTCCGAATCATGATCAAGTTAGAGGCATGTGACGGCTGCAGCCAATCAGCGGCCACAGCAGTGACACCTTTATTCGGAAGTGATGGCATGTAAACAGAAGACTGGAAGACAGGCAGTAGGAACTAGGGGTTGGGGGAAGGTGAGTATAACTTTTTTAGTTTACTAGGGGCACAGGAGCTTTTTTATTTACTTTTTTAATGAGGTGAACAATCCCTTTAATGATACAATAGCCACTCTGTCTAAGCAGTCTTTAGCCCCATTGCACAAATTTCCAGTGATTTATCTCCTCCAGAGAGTTTGTCTATATTGTTTGAGCATCTATACTTACTTATTCTGGTTATTTTAAGTTGAAGCTATTCTGAACCGGAAAAAATCATCAAAATTGAGAAGAAAAATTTGTTCTTTATATGATTAATCCAAATTAAAAAAAGAGGGGTATAAAGGTTTTGAAAAATTTAATTTTCTGAGACTAAAAAATACCGCAAAGTAGGTTTGATATTTTTTTCACTCACAAAACTGAGCCAAATTTTTGGGGTTTTGGGCCTTTAAAAAAAGGGAAAATTAAAGGGCTTCCTTTGGGTTTGGGGCCCCATGGAGGAGAAAAAGGCCAAGCTTTCCCTGACCTCGGGACATTCCCGCATCTGTAAACCCAAGAAACCCCCGTGGAGCGCTCCACCCCCGCGGAGGACAGCCGGGGAAACCCGAGGAGGGCCGTCCGGGGGTGGGGGGGGCGCGGGTTTTATCCCCTTTTTGAGCGCAGTGAGTGAGAAAAGGGAAAACCGCTCCGGGCCCGCAAAGGGATGAAGTGGGGCAGCCAAAGTGTCCCCCGCGGGTTCCCTCAAGGCAGTACGTTTGCGCCCTGCACGGCCCCGGTCTGGGGGCGCAAAGGATCGGGGGGGACGACACGGCCCCTTACCCCTCCCCCCCCCCCGGGGAAATTTAAACCCTTTTCTATTTACACATAAATGTACAATTTTGCCCCCTTTGGGTTTTGTTGGCCCGTGGGGGGGGGGTGGGGCCCCCTTGGGCCCCCCCTGCGGACTGGTTCCCCGGGTTTGGGGGGGACTGACGGGGGGCTACTTAACCCAACTAAAAATTTAAAAAAATTAATCCAGGGTTTTTTGTTGGGAAAAATTCCAGGGTCGGGGAAAACCCTTTTCCCTTCCTGTTCCTTGCCCCCCTTTTGTGATGGAAAAAAGAGACGTCACTTTTCACATTTGCATGGGGGGAACAGTTGAGTTTTTTTCTCTCCCTCAGGGGTGCTGGGGAAAGGCCTTTCCCCCAGGTTTTTAAGTTTCCCTTTTTTTTGGGCCCACAGCCGTTTTTCCTTTGTTAAGCTGCGCTAACTGAATGCTCTTTATGGCCCTTTAAATACCCAGTCCCTGAGGATAGTAACATGGAAAGTTAAGGGTCTTCGATCCCCCCAATTAATGGGCCCAACCCCAAATTAAAAAAGCCCGAAATACATTGCTCTGCTGCAGAGACTCATCGCCCGAGAGGGGTTTTTTAACGGATGAAGAGATTTATGGGGCGGTCGGGTCTATGGGGTCTCCGGGTTGACCCTAAAGCGGGGGTTTCTGGGCCTTTTGGTGGGGGGAAAAGTGTTAGAGGAATGTCGTTAACTTTTGAATAAGGAAAAACCCAAAGGGGGATGGTGTAAAGGTTTTCATCCAAAAGCCCAAGAGCTCTTACTATACATAATGGGTTTTTTGGGCCTAAAATTTTGGGAACCCCATTTCTTTAAAACAATTAAAAACATAAATTTGGGGGACAGGGGGGAACTCAAAGTTATTTGGGGGGGACCAATCTATCCCTGTTACCGAGAAGATAGACAATGCCCCCCACTTCCCAAAACCCCCCCGAAGAGATGCCAAATCGTTTCCCACCAGCTTTTTTAGGATGGAAATTTGGTTGTTTGGCCCCTTACAAAAAACCCGAGGGGAGAGAATTCCCCTCTTTTCTCCACCCACACAATTTTTGGTTTGGAATCGACTAATTCCCCTTTTTCCCACACCACTTCTCTTCGAGGATAAACGGAGATTAAATTGGGGGGAAATCCTTTAAATTGACTACCTCCGGGGATTTTACCCTCTTGGAAACCCCCTCCCGCGGGTTTTCCCACTACATTTTTGGGGATTTCCCTGTTCTTTACCAAAGACAGGAATTTAAGTGGTCCTCCAAAATTGGGGGTAGGGGTTTCCACTCTTGCAAAGAGGGCCCAATTTTTTTAATCCACAGCTGTATTGGGGGTACCCCTAAGGTGGGCCTAAGAGGGAAATTAATCGAATATCGGTTTGAATTAAAAAACAGTCCCCAAAAAAATTGCGAACAAAGCCGGGAAAAAATTTCCAAAAACTTACAAGCTTTTTTTTTGCCCCAAAAAACCCCCCCCTGAAGCCAAAAAAAATTGGAGAAAAGAAAGCAAAAAATTGAAAATTGGCTTTAAAAGAGAGAGCGTCCAATCAGGTCTTTAAAAAGGAAACTAAATTTTTTCCGATTTGGGAGTAAACCTGGGCCACTTTTTTTGGGAAAACCCGGGGGAAAAGGCCCCCTCCCTCCATCCCTTTACTCCCCCCTCTGAGAGACCCCCAGGGAACCTTTAATCTAAAGGAAAAGAAATTACTTTAAATTTTTTCCTCTTTTTATGAAAAAATTTTATGAGGAATTTACATCTTTGCGATCAGGGGCCCCCCGACGGCTTAAAAAAAGATTACATCCCAGGCATTTCAAAAAAAAGAGGGAGATTTCTGGGTGCTCCCGTCACCCTCGCGGGTTAAATTGAAAAACCCCAATTGCCAAAAATTAAAAAAAGAAAAAACCCCAGGCCCCCATGGCTTTACTGGGGAAAATTTTTCCCAAAATTCTGAAGTCACAAGTCCCCAGCCCCTTTCAAAAACTTTTTCAATTAATTTTTTCAAGGGAGCCCCTTTTCCTGCCCTAATGAATTTCCGCCCAAATTTTAAAGTTATTCCCAAAAAACCCGGGAGGGGAAACCGGGCCCCAAACCCCCTCTTTGGCCTATCTCTCTGATAAAATTTTTGATCTAAAAAAACTCTCAAAAATTTAAGGGGAAACGGCTTGCCCCATTTCCCCCAGACTAATAGGTTTAACCCTTCCCGGCGGGCTTTGCCGGCAGATCGACAGTACCAAAATTAGAAAAAATTTTTCTTGTCCTTGGGTGAAATCAGAAAAAAACCCTGGGAAACAAGTAACAACGGCCTTTGGGTTTCCCGGAACCCGAAAAGGCCTTCGAAAAGCGTGATTGGGGTGGGCTGGGCCCGGTTTCCCTTGGGAAAATTTTGGGGTTACTTTTGGGGCCCCTATCCCATTTTTTTGAATTCTTTTCTAAGCAATCCAGAGGCCAAAAAATGTCTCCCTGGCTTTTTATCTAGACCCCTTCCCTGCAACGGGCACAAGGCAGGGGTTTTCCCCTCTCCCCCATACCTTTCAATCTGGCCCCTAGAACCGTTTGCAAATCGATCATTGCCTCTGAAAGGCCCCTTTAAAAGGGATCAAAATCAAAAAAAGCATGAGCAGGAAAGGGAACCTTTTTTGGGAGGGCATGTATTGTTTTTTCCTCGAACAACCCGAAAGAGAAAGTCCCAAAATTATTCCTTTTTCTGCGCATTTTCCGTACCCCCTGGTTTTAAAATTCAACGAAAATCTAATCAGGGACCTCAGATTTCCCCTAAGGGGGCCCCAATTTTCGTTTGGGTCAACCCATTAACCCCCAAACTCCATTGCTAAATTCCAATTAAATTTCCTTGGGGTTTTCAAAATTGGCCCCAAATCTTTGGGCTCCCCTAAAACAACTTTAAAAATTTTTTTCCCTCATTTTGAAAATTCTTGGGAAATTGGAGAGTGGTCCAAATTGCCCCTCTCACTACTAGCCCCATGCCATCTAATCCAAAGATGAAACTTCCCCAAAAAACTTATTTTCCCCCTTTTTGGGCTATCCCCCTTTCTCTTAAAAAATTTCCCATTTCAAAAAGCTGCCCAAACGGATTTTCCAAAAATTTATTTGGGCCCCCAAAAAAAACCCCGGATGCTTTTTGGGAAGCTTATGGCCCAAAGCAATGTGGGGGCATAAAATTCCCAGAAAATTAGAAAATTTCAAATTTGGGGTTGCAAATCCCCAGCACTGTCGGATTTTGGGTAAAACAAACATTTTTTTACTCCAATACAGAATTTGGGTTTTACTGCTCGCCTCTCCCCCGGGACCTCTCTTTCCCCTCTTACACACTGATTTAGACCATCCCCCGAAAATTAGGTCTTGTACCTTAATGCGCCCACACAAATTTCTTTCATGGAATTTTTGTCGCAAAAATTTTTTAAACTTTTCCCCGTTCCTTAGTAACATATGCCCCCAATGGGGCATCCCGGGAATTTCCCCCAAGGGATAAAAATGCCATCCCCATCCGGAAAAGGGAAAAAGCAGGGCCCAGGGAAAGGTAGGGCCTTTTAAAAAAACAAGAGGTCCCCTTTAAAAATTTTTTCCCCCCCTGAGGCAGCAGTCTCACAGGGTTTTTAACTCTTTACTTCCTTCCTTTTTAGCAAGTAATTTTACTTTTTGAGATCTAAGGGGCATTTAAAATGGACCGAAATTTTCCCCCCCAATTTCCCTTTTTGGGAAACCCTTGGAGACCTCAAGTCGACATTTTTTTTCTATTTTAACCCAAACTGGAAAATAACTGTTCCCCCCTGAGCCAATTTCCCCCGTTGTTCTTTTAGGTGGGAAGTGGACCCACCCCAAAAAGGGGAATTTCCCCCCAAGCTTTTTTGGAAGGAAATTAAAAAATATGAAAAACGGATTTCAGTGAGGAAAAGGCGGGAAACTTATATCCGCCATACATCACGCAATCTACCGGGGTTTAATTTTCCCCCCCATCCCAGGCCCCCGACCGTAAAACGGCTTGTTCCCAATTTTCCCAACTTTAAAACCCAATTTAATCCCCGGCTTGTGGGGTGTGCCCCCGACCTTCCCCAGGGGTTTTGGCTTGAGGCTTGATACTCCCAAAAAAACAAGCCAAAGGAATTTAAAAGGGCCCTTTACTCCTAATTTTTTTAAATCTTTCCCGACTTACCAGCCCCCAAAAAACACGTAAAACTTTTCATATTATCCCTTGGGGGGAAACGTGTTTGCTTTTTCAGATGGGGATGATGCTTTCCCCAACCCATTTTGGGGAAGTTTTGGGCCATGGTGAAATTTTTCTCAATTTAAAAAAAGCAAGGTAAAAGGGAAAAAATATACTTAAGGAAGGGGTTTTTTTTACAACTTAAAACCTTTTATCGAACCCTTCCTGAATAAGCCGAATTACCCAACTTTTTTTCCCTTCCCCCTTTACAAAATGGTACTAGGGGGGGAACTGACCAACACCTAGGGGGGTTAAAATTTGAACCCGCGGGATAATGAGGGCAGGGGGGAAGGGGAAACAGGACAGGGAATTGTTAAAAAAGGACCCATACACCCCTCCCCGGGTGGGCAACCCCCGGATCGGTTCTATGGGAGATTGGGGAAACCCTTTTCTCTATTTAAATACTAATTTTAAAAACTCAGGGTGTTTTTTTGGCGCTTGGTTAGAAGTTGGTGTTAATTGTTATATATTTTCGGTTTTGAGGTATAAAATTTAAAAAAAAATGTGATTTTTTTTTTTCCTTTAAATCATTTCTATTACCACATATTAATATTAGGAGGCCCAGGGGGTAGGCAATATTTGCCCTGGAACTTTCCGGGACCTTTTTTAAAAGCGCTGTCACTACTTCTAAACTTGACATTTGGACTTTGCTTGCGGGGGGCTTTGTGAAGTTCTTTTCAAAATGACTATAATTGCGCCCTAATTGTTTCATTGATGATTGAAATGTAGTTCAGGTAATTTGACTCTGTATTGCCTGATAACCTAATTTCCCAAAAATTTTAAAAAAAAAAAAAAAAGAGAGAAATTAAGTTCAGGAAATGAAGGTTATTCTGTGATAAAAAAAAAAAAAAACTATATAAGTTTCTAATCTATTTTTTTTTCATTCTGTACAGAGATCCAGCTAAATCAAAGAGACTTAAAGCTTTCCCAAATGAAAAACAATACCATAAGTTACTCTTTAAACCGTCAAGGATTTTATAGTATGCCCCTTTACAAAATTTCATGGAAATAAAATGACACACACCTGAAGTATCATTGAAAAAAAAGTTTCTTCCCCCCCCGTTTCCCGCGGATTTTGGCCTCAACGGGCCCCACAAATCCGGGTTGCAAAATTTAACCGTGGGGAAAACGGGGCCTTTTATAAAACCTAAAAAATTTTTAATAGTAGTAAAGGAGATAAAGTTGTGGTTAGAGAAGAGAGGAGCACTAGTCACCTGACTAGATTAAGTGAATTCCCATCATGTGTAGGAGAATTAGTGAGTTGTGAAAAAACTAGGGGGGAGATCAATGGGATTTACAAAATCTCTTCAAAAAAAAAATTAAAATAGCCTAACAAAGTATTCAAAAAAAACAATTTGGTAGGATTGCACGTCTTTATATATTCATACTAGATCAACGTTGTTGACTTGAATAAATTAATTGTTGGAATTGGGATTGCCCTTTTTACTCTTCCTCTTTCTATGTTTCCGGGTCAGTTGAGTACTTCATCTTCTCATGATTGCAGCCAGAGCAGTTATCTAGAATTTGGATTGTGTTCTACCTACAGCAATATTGACTTGCTTCATAGAAATCTATTACCTGCAGAGAATGAAAAAAAGGGGAGCGAGGGCAGCAGGAATAACTTTACTTTGTAGGCTAACCAATCTAGGTAATGGATAGTATTTTTGACTCTCCTGACTATAGTTAATATAACTTGGCCGAGGACTCTTTTCTCATAATATTTTTGTGTCCAATAATAGCTTAGGTAACATTTATTGATTTGTTACTTGTTAAACTGAGAGTGTTTCTCAGTTTACCTGTGTTGTAGTCAGTACTATATTTTTTATAATTGGATATTCTACATTCTCCTTAAAAGTGTTCCATCTATCACCTCCTGTTCTCTGATGGGGTAACATAAACCACAGGACAGGGTCCCTTTAAATGCTGTTTGTCATATGCTGTGCTCAGATTTATTATTTGTTATATTAACATACAACAAAATCTTTATTACTATGCTGCAAGATCTTACATTCTGTGCTGAAGACTGCTCTGTACTTCTCTTAAAGAAAAGGGTCAAAGGAGGAATGACCTGTTTTCTGTGATATTTTTATGGCACGGAGTGGGAAGAGGTTACTTTAACCTAAAAGGTTGTTTTCATCAGCATCTCACGTATTGTTCGTAGTGTGTTGCAAGGGAAACGAGGAACATGTAGAGTGTAGTAGTGACAGTCTTAAATTCGGACATACCATACTTCTTCTGATGTTCTCATATTCTGTGAAATAAAGCTTTTAACAACAAAAATAGAGGCTTCACCCCCCCCCTAAAAAAAACCTTAACCTCTGCCTTCCCAGAAACGTAAACTTTTTTATTTTTTCACCTACAGTTGAAACCAGAAGTCTAAATACACTATATAAAAAGACACATATGCATATTTTTCTCACTATCTGACATGAAATCAGAATAAACCTTACCCGTTTTAGGTCATAAAGATTACCAAAATTATTTATATTTGCCAAATGCCAGAATAATGAGAGAGAGAATTTCTTAAGGCATTTATATTACTTTATGCAATGTCAAAAGTTTACATACACTAGGATTACTAAGTCTTTAACCCCTTAACTCCCAGGCCTGAAAAGTAGTTAATGACCAGAATGTTTTTTTTTGTTTTTGCCTTCTTGCGTTTCAACAGTTGTAACTTTTTTATTTTTTCAATAACGCAGTTGTATGAGGCCTCTTTTTATTCGAGACAAGTTGTACTTTATGGGGGAATAGTTTAAGTTCACTTATAAATAATTGCAGAAATTATTTATTTATTTTTTTTTTTTGTTTTTTTTAAATTTTTTTTTTACACCGTTCATATTTCACACGTAATAACTTGTGAGATTAATTCTACAGGTTATTACGGTCATGTGGATACCTAATATGTGTATGTGTTTTTGTGTGTGTAATTTATGCACAATTATATTTTATTAAATATGTATTTTTATTTTATTTATTTATTATTTTATGCTTTTTTTTTTAAAAAAAAATCCCCTGAAGGGAGAACTGTTGCACATTTTTTTTTTTTTTTACACTTAGTAATGTATTAGCATATTCATAATATGCTAATACATTCTAATCTGTGTCATTTTGACACAGGCAGTGATCTGGACAGCATGCAGTGCGTCCTGGTCACTGGCTTAGTACACAGACAGCTCTGAGGCCACTGTAGGTCCCCAGAGCTGACTGTGCAGCCGTTCCCCGGGCTCTGTCGGGTGACCGGGCGTTCCGATCACCCGACAGAGCAGGGGAACCCTTTGATTGCGCTGCGGTAACACACCGCCGCAATCAAAGGGTTAAAGCACCGGATTGCGGAGGTTTCCCCCACTGCCCGGTGCTCGCAGGAGATGGTCTGGGATCGGGGCCGTGTAGTACAGCCCCGATCCCAGCGCAGCTGCGGCACCGGGCGCCACAACCCCTGAAGTCTCTGTAGACGAGCGACCCACACCAGCTGACGCCAAAAGTCAGGGGGCGGTCGTTAAGAGGTTAAACAATTTGTGACAGCCCATATGATGATGTCATGTCTTTGGAAGCTTCTGAAGGTTTATTGGCAACATCTGAGTTAATTATAGACACACATGTGGATGTATTTTAATTCAAACCAGAAACACACTGCTTCTGTTTGTAACATCATGGGAAAGTTTAAAGAAATCAGCCAAGATATCAGGAAGGGAATTGTGGACTTGCACAAGTCTGGATCATCCTTGGGTGCAATTTCCAGATACCTGAAGGTGCCTCGTTCATCTGTACAAACAATTATACACAAGTACAAAAAGATGGGGAAAGTTGTCATCATATGCTCGGGAAGGGGAAAGGCTCTATGTCTAGGAAAAATGCTTTGGTCTGACCGTGCTATAACCCAAAAACAAAATAAAAGACCTTGTAAGATGCTGGCGGAAGCTGTAAGATTTTGTCATTTTCCCCAGTGAAAAAGTATGTATCAAAATGGGTGAAAGGCCCTCTCCCCCGGAAGAAGCCCTTACTCCCCAAAAAAAACATTCAGAGCCTGATTATGTTTGCAAGTGCACACAGGAACAAAACCAATTTTTTGGGGACATGCCTGTGGTCTGCGAAATAAAAAGTAAAGTTTGCCCAAATAAACTTGTTATGTTTGGAGGAAAAAGGGAAAAGGCTTAGAAACCTAAGAACACCCCCAAGTGAAACATGGGTGGGATCTGTTTGGGGGGGGTTTTTTGCAGGAGGACGGTGCACTTTACAAAATAGATGGCATATGGCAAAAAAGTTTTGTGGGAATAGTGAAGCAACATCCAAACTTTACCCCGGGAAATTAAAAAAAAAATTTTGGGGGAAATGGGTTTCCCAAATGGACAATCCTGAAGAATGCTGCCAAACTGGTTACAGTGGCCTCACAGGCCTTTATCCAACCATTGAAAAAAATTTTGGGCAAAGCAGAAAAGGCAATGTACCCACAAAATGGTTTAGTTACACCAGTTCTGCAGGAGGAAAGGGGCCGAATCCCCCCAACATTTTGAGAACTTATGGAAGGTATCCAAAACGTTTTTTACCCAAATTTTACATTTGAGGGCAATGCTACAAAATAGAATGAAAAGTAGGAAAAAATTTTTACTTTGCAGAAAGTAATAAAAATACCCTAAAAATTCTAATCTCTCTCATTATTCTGGCATTTGGCAAATATAAATAATTTTGGTAATCCTAATTGACCTAAAATGGGTAAGGTGTATTCTGAATTTCATGTCAGATAGTGAGAAAAAACATGCATATGTGTCTTTTTACATAGCGTATGTAAACGTCTGGTTTCAACTGTACATAGACATATGAGGGCTATTATTTTGTGGGACAAGATGTACTTTCTAATGTTAGAGAATAAACAAAAACGAGACAGCGCTCCCTGGTGCAATATTGCAACTTTTGGGTATAAACTGCTAGTACTTATTTTATGCACTAACTTTCTAGTGTTGTGCAAGGAAAGGCACAACACTTTTTTGAGCATCCAAATATTTGGAACTCAAGAGTCAAGGACGTCCGCCGCAGTCTGTCCGTTTTCCTCCATAAGCCCGATACACGGGGTCAAGTTGATAGCAATCCAAAAGGTGTGAAGATTTTCTACAGTTTGCCCAGAAAAAAATCATGGGGTTAAATACAAAAAACTGCAAAAAAAAAAATCAGGTAAATGTGTAGAAATTAAATACATAGATTAATGTATAAATCCCATTTACGACTTGAAATTCCACATGAAATACCATATCATTTTAAAAGTATTACAAGAATTATTATAAAAGGAAATAAACAAAGAAAACAACTTTATTTAAAAAAACTTTACTTAAATAAACTACATTTAAAAAACAAAAATAAAAAAAAAGTAAAATGTTACTAATTGTAGCTATTATAGACTGCTGGATTTGTTTAAGGTCTATCACGAAGGCCTCGTTCACACGGCTTATTTGGGCATGGATTGGCGCCGTACTCCGCGCCGGATTTGCGCTTCAGTACGGCGCCAATCCGTCCCTGTCATTACGGTAATCCACTGCTTTCATAGAGAACAGTGGATTCCGTCGCTCCACCCCGTCTGGCGAATCCCCCCGCGGGGGGAAAGAAAGTGACATGCACATTATTACGGCGCGTTACGCGCCGTAAACAATGCATTGTCTTAGGGGCCGGGGAGCGGCGCCCCCGCCGCGCTCCGGCCCTGCCCCGTCCCGCCCCTTATTCACGGCGGATTTGTGAGCTCAATACGGCTCACAAATCCGTCGGGAATAAGCCGTGTGAACACGGCCGTAGGCTCACCAAAGTGCTGCTTTGAACTTTGTATTTAAATTGTGAATGGAGAAAACTTATAAACTTTTAAATTTGTTTCCCGTTGATGGTCTTCTGGAATAGTGATTACCATTTCCCTCAGTTTAAGAGGATATGAGGTCTAGAAGTACAACAAAATGGTATTGTATTCTCAGATGTTATACACACACACACACGCATGTAAAAAAGAACTATGATCTAGGATAAAATGTGCTTTGACATAAATATATATATAAAAAAAATGTACAAAAAAAGGCAAAAAATATATGCAAAAGAAATATAAAAAATAAAAAAATAAAATATATGTAAAAAAAATAAAAAATAAAAGAAATGCCCCTCAAAAAATATAAATTAAATAAATAAATGTATAAATTAATTATTTGAACATATGTATTGGTATGAGAGGAGGAAAATAATATGTTTTTAATGGAACTTGCCTTTTGTTTTTATAAATGGAACATTATTTTACCAGAATGAGATGAATTTCAAGGAGAGGCCCAGTTTATATCACATAACTACTATTACAGTTGAGGGGACGTTTAATATCGAAAGATTGGCCAGTTGTGTGTGATGTGAAATTTTTCCCACCCTTTCCAATCATTGGGCATGTCATGCACCTATTCCCATAGCATTTAAAGAGAACCTGTCCATAGTCTTTGCCCCTCTGACTGAGGGCAGCACAAGCTAGTGTCAGACCTGCGTTTCCAGTTCTTGGTCCCTTATTCTGTAAGATGCGTAGTTTTCGTGTATTTAATGCCAAATCTGCAGTTTTCAGCCAGAAGAATCATTCGAAGAGCCCCTTCAGAGTGCAGTTTTTTTAAAACCCGGCCAATCGGAGGCTAGCCCCCCACCCAACTGACAAACCTATTACTTTGAATAGGTAGAAACATGTGAATAACTGTCAGTGGGTGGAGCTAGCCTTTGGTGGGTTGAGCTAACACCTACTCATGAATAAGATTTGAGGGGTAAATGCTCTAAAATTGCTGCATCTTACAGAATAAGGGGAACAGTGCAGGGAACAGCAGGTCTGACACTAGCCTGTGCTGTCCTCAGCAACGGGGGGCATAAACAATGTGACAGGTTTCCTTTAAGACATCCAACTTCGTCTATGTTAGTTTGGTAATTATTAACTTATGCTGTCTGATGTTACTTGGGGCCACAATCTGTTTTATTTTTACTGTGGTTGCCCTTCTGAAAATGAGTGAGGGATTTTGTGCAAGATGTTCTTTTAGATAAGCATCCATCTCTAAAATAGGCCAATGTTCCTATACAATTTGTGTAATCTGTTGATGGGATGTACTAAATCGGATAATAAAGTTTGTGTTATTACATGTTATTTTATTCTTTGTTATATTCTCAGTGGTAACAGAGGTGGAGGCCTGTTCCTCCTGAGGATTTTTTTGAATTTTTTTATACATTCTTCTTGGAACAAGGTACCTGCTCTTATGATAGATTCCCTGATTAGTTTTTCTGGATAATGTTTTTCTCGAAGTCTTTCAACTATCATGGAAGATTGTATCATAAAATCCGCATCATTAGTGCAATTCATTCGAATGCGTCTTAGTTGTCCATAAGGTACATTAGTTTTCCATCTAATCCGCGGCCGCAATACGGCACGGAAATATGGAGGATGGCCTATACGGCCACCATAGTCAGGAGTGTCACTGCGTGTGGTGATATGTACAGCAACTGTTAAACTCCGACACTGAAGATGAAGGATTTGATGGTTTTGTGGTGGAGGAATGAACTGAAAAAGTACTGTACATGTATTGATTTTTGTTACAACTTTACAAGTTTAGAGTTATTGTGAAAGTGTTGAATAAAGTTTGGCTTGCGGTCTGAGCTTTGTTTCATTTAATGCGCCGCGCCTTATAATCCGGTGCGCCTTAGATATGAACCAAGACAATTTAGCAGGCGCTCATTGATAATGCGCCTTATAATCCGGTGCGCCTTATATATGAACCAAGACAATTTAGCAGGCGCTCATTGATAATGCGCCTTATAATCCGGTGCGCCTAAAGGTAAGTCCCCACGGCACGGGTTTTCGGCCGGTTTTTCAGCCGGTTTGCGGTTTTTCAGACCGCCTTAAAAACCTGCCGAAATGAGCACAATTGTGCTCTATGGAAAACTCGTGCAGCAGTCCCCACTGCACGGGTTTTCCGCCCGGCGGTTTTGCAGCCGGCGGACCGGTGGCAAAACATTGATCAAGCACCATCTTCCATCCGGTTTTCGGACAGAATCTGTGCTTTTCAATGGGAGGGGGGAGGACTCTTCTCCGCTCATCGTGGAGAAAGTCGTCCCCCCCGCGGCCGTGGGGACGAGTGCAAAACAGGACAAATACCGGCCGGTTTGTCCTATGCCGTGGGGATGCACCCTTATAGTCCGAAAACTATGGTAGTTATTAACTTAAAAATATTATGATCCACCCCCCCTCTTTCTGTTTTTTTTTTTTGTGATCTAGTTTTGGGGTTGTGTTCGTGATGCCCCCCTAATTTTGTTCCTGATCAATTTTCAGGGTAACCCTTCTTTTGAATTTTCAGTGAGTAACTCGGTTTGTTATTTTAAATCTGTTTTAAAGGAAATTTTTTTTTCCCCCTACGGTATTGCAGTTTGGGAAATTATGCGATTTTTTTGTTCACTTTTTTTTGTAATTTTGGGGCCCGGGTAAAAATTTTGTGCATTTTGGCATTTTAAATTTTTTTTTTCTTTGTTGTTCAGCGTATGGGAAAATTTATGTTATTTTTTAATAGACGCTTAAGAAGGGCAAACCAATCTTGTGTAATTTTTATTTATTTTATTTGTAAAATGGAAAAAGGGGGGGATTTGAACTTTTTGTTTTTTTTTATACTTTAAAGCTTTGTTATTTGATTTTTTTGTTTTTGCATTGGCCCCCCTGGGTGCTTGTCCCTAGGGGGGCGGGAATCGTTAAAGGGGTTGTTCACACATGATTAATCCTACCCAGTCCTGTTTTCTCTGTTTCTTTTTAATTCGGGGGGGTGTTTTTTTACTGGTTCTATGGTAACGGGCCTGAGTGATGAGCTGCGGGGGGCACCAAGTCTGTGTTATGCAACAACACTGACAGCTATCGGGAGAAAATTAAAGGTTGTACTAAGGCCCTGAAAAAGTGATGCACCCCTAAAAGAGGGGATATCTAGGAATAGGTGGACACTGTTAATGGCACATATTGCGTGATTTTTTTTTGCAAAAATTTTAATAAAAAAGGAAATCCTTGTAGTGGAAAAACCCCTTAAAATACGCCTCGCATTGTATAAACAATGCAATGGGGTGTACAAGATGGCAATTTTTACTCCCTGCCAAGGCAGGAAATTGTTAAAAAAGGATAAAGGCAGCGACGGAAGCCTTTCTAATGGGTCGGGACGCCGGATCTCACTGTGGGGTCCCCATCAGAGTGAGAAAGGGCCGCAAACGCCAAAACACTAAAGATTTAAAAAGCGCGGAAAAGGACTGGCTCCATTTCGTGCTGTTTTGCCGGGGTTTCCGCTGCAATTGCAAAACGGCAAAAACCCCACCTATGTGATGGATTGCGAGGGGGATAAAGCTACATACCCTTTTGAAATAGGGGCGTACCAGTAATCCAATGTCGGTTTAAAAGGGGTTCGTAAACCCCATTGTATAAAACAAAAAAATAATTACCCTTTAAAAATTATGCCCCGACTTCAACCTGAATTGGGGTGGGTTTTAAAAAAATGAGTATATATTTTGTTTTGTTTTTATCAAATTTTGGGGGTCTTTAAGGGTTTGTTTTGGGGGGAAATGGCAACCCCTTTTTAAAAATTGAATTTTAAAAGGGAGACAAGGCCTGTCTGATCAAGGGAATGATAAGTTTGTTTCGACAGAAAATAGAATTCCCCGATAAAAAAAATCATTCAGAAAAAGGGGGGGTAACCCCAGAGGGAGGGCAGTAAATTACAACCAGGGGGAAAATGTCAGAGGAGGAATGGGTTTTTTATGTGATATCTTATGACATTTGGAGTGGGAAGAGGTTATAAAACATTTTATTTACGTGGTTTATTATGTCTGGGTAAGAAGGGTTTCAAAATCTAAAAACGCTTTTATTAGATCAATTTGTTGGTATTGTGTTGTAAAAAAAAGGGAAAGTGGTGGTTTTTGCAGCAATTTAATGAATAATGGCGACTAAAAAATGAGTTCATTATGTATTTGGAGGTTACTAAAAAGTGAAAATAAATTTAAGTTCCAATATATTTAAACAGTTGAAAATGCAAAATTAAAACAGTGGACAGAATTTTTGGTTCCCCTTTGTTAAAAAAAAAAAACAAAAAAAATGGGTCTTTACTTAAAAAAAATAACCCCAAGGCATATTACAGCCCCATGTCTGGCTAAACTGAAACCCCGTGGGGCATTTGGTTTTAGTCTTTGTCCTTCCCTTTTTTGTAAAAAGGCTTTTTTGGTTTTGTTTTGAGTAAATAATGTCCATTTTTAGATTGTTCTGTAAAGGCTAGTGAAGTGCTCGGCTATAAATGAGGAACTTTTGGATGTTGTATGCAAGCTTGGCATATAGAGGGCCACCTTAAATCAAACTAACACCTCATATATGATATTATTTCCTGTATGTCATTTTTTGCCCTAAATACTTGGGAGCAGAGAGTATCAGTATTTTGTGTTGGACACGCAAAAAGTGCTGGGCAGTCTGCCCAATCGAGTAGTAGAGGCGTTATAGGTTGTAAGCCAGCATGTGACCCCACATATCTGTATAAAATGGCATCGCTTTGTATCGCCTTATCTATATGCAATTTTTACTACCACAACCAACCCACGCATTCATAGAAGTGTGAGTGGTGTCTTATCGGTAAATTTTTGCATTTGTGCAGTCTCCCCATGTAAATTATACAGTGGCTTTTTTGCATACTGTGTGAACTAGTACTTATTTAATGGCCCAGTTTTTTTATCATTCAGGTGTTCCCCTAGTTAGGGTTATGGAGCTTTTTCTCATTAGTTATCAGCACCTGTTTTATATTTACCCAAGTACACAGGGGCTTGTGTTTCCACCTACTTGGTTCAATCTTAGTCCTACCATTCCATTAAAGAAAGCAAAACCCACAATAGTCACTTGAAATACTTGAAACTTGAAAAAGTAATCATGAAGTTAAACCTACAAAATAACATTTAGTAAAAAATAGACATTGCCTTTTCATTGTGGTTCAACCAAAAAAAACCCGAATTAAACTGTTCTGGACAAAAATGATGACAAGACTGAAAACAATTGACCATAGGGACATGTTAAACTAAGGTGTGTCCTGTAATTAGCAACACAGTCTTAAAACTTGTCATTAGTCAGTTTATCTATTTGAAGGTAAATAGTAGTCATTGTGCTGTTTGGTATCATGGTGTAAACAGTGACCAAACAAAGTTAAAGGGGTTTTGCCACGAAGTAAAATTGACGTGGGAAGTTTGTAAATTAAATAATAAACATTTTCAACATTCATCATTATTAAAAATTCTGGACCGTTTTCGTCATAGCTGCTCCTTTAGTTGATCCCATGTTTTAACAGCTCGTCTCCATGGTATACACCAGGCTGAGAGCTCTCAGCCCTGGTCGCACATGCTCAAACATCACCTCCTCCTCTCCTCCGAGTCTTCAAACCCCAGGTGCTGTCATCCTACTCCTGTCATCTGTACTCCTTAGTAATTAGTCAAACAGTGCAAATAAATTAAAAAAGAAACCAATCAGGAAGTGCATTGATAAAGAGAAATAAAATCCATAGGTTTGGTTCCTGCTGGGGGGGGGGGGGAAGGGGGGGGGATTTTGAACGCGAGTAACCCTTGTGCTTGGAGGCAAAAGTTTACCTCAGAGCTACAATGTATTTACTTACATGCTATACATAAACCGACCTTTCTTTGACTACAGAGAGGAAAGACTGTGATGCATCCTGCAGGGTCACATGATTAGCAATTCAAACAATTCACACAGCGCCACCTTCTGAGCACACAGAGCTGAAGAGCTGGATGCAGGAGGTATGAAATGAGATTGTGGCAAAACCCCACTTAAGGAGAGAGTTTTCTCTTGAAATTAGAAAGAAAATTAAAAACAAATATGTTCAAGGTAAAAGCTATAAGACTATTTCCAAACAGTTTGATGTTCCTGTTACTGCAGTTGCAAATAGTATTCAGAAATTTAGGTCTAAAGACCTAAGGCCAATCTCCCTTGACATGGCTGCAACAGGAAAATTTATTCCAGGAAAAGAGAAAAAAAACATGGACAGCACATCCACTCACCATACATTGATCTATTGCTTCTCAGAAAAAATATTTTCAAAAATGAACATGAGGTTTTTAGTATATATTTAGTATAAAAACGATGTAAGCCCACTTGTCACTTCATGTTGACCTATAAAAAGTGGGTCCCTATACTATGATATAGCACCACATGGCGACCACCACCTCAGTGACAGCAGCACCAGTAAGGGGAACAACCCAGTGACCCAACAACACCATTGCTGCCAGACGCAGTCCCCTGGCTTTGGGTCACACCACCCTACAGGCACCGCAACACAGCAATAATGGCCACCACACAGCACCACAATCAAAAAAAAAAGGATCACAAACACTCACCTTTCCATGAGCTCCCAACAAGCAGACCGAAAAAAGGGATTTGTGGCCCTTATTCTTACTACACCTAATTAAAAACACCTGGGTGAAATGGGGAGGAGTGCTGTATATCAGTGTCAGATTGCACCATCCATCACTGTCTTCACCAAAGTGGACTTGATAGAAGACATATGAGAAGAAAACCTACTGCTGAAAACAAACAGAGCAGGAATATGATAAAATGGCATATCATGAGCCCCAAGCTTCAGGAGAATGTCCTTCGGACAGTTGAGACAAAGCTTCCACTCTTTGACTATACAAGGCATTCTGGAGTGAAATGTGTTGCCCTTGTCAAAAAGCTAGGTCCTAATTCACAGTATATGGATCTTTTCAACAAGATAAGAAACTAAAAAACCACAGAGCTAAAAAACATCCAAGAATGCCTAGCGCAAACCATAGGACTGATTCTGAAGGAACCTTCAAGGAGCCCTGATCTAAATTACTATCAACATTATGGAAGGAGATGAAACATGCAGTCTGGAGAGGCATCCTTTCAAACCTGAGACAGTGAATTAGTTTTGCATCATGAGAGTGGGCCAAAATATCTGTGGACAGTTGGAGAAGTCTCATTGAGAGTTACAGAAATTGTTTGCAGTTCCTCAATAAGTGAGCATCAAAAGTTTAATGTAAGAGACCATTCTTTTTGTTCCCACGCCAGTTTCATTAGTTTTGTTTTTTTACATTGTTTTGGGTAAATTTTAAATCAATGTCCTGATTTTCATGATTTGATTTCAAGTCAATTAAAGTGAACTTGTCAGGAGCTTTATGCGTCCCTATCCGAGAGCAGATGTGGACAGAAAGGAGAGAGCTGAGCTTAGTAAAATATACAGGGTTATATGATTTGGAGCAGGAGTTCTGAGTAAAAAAAAGAGTAAATCCTGACAGACACAGGGAGTGTTTCTGAGCTGACCTGGCTTCAAAGCACACCCACTAAGTGATGAAAAAACAGTCATTCCAGCCAGTAGATCGATGGAAGTCACATGAATTGCAGGAAGTATGGAAAAAGGGGAGTAAAGGTTTCTCTGCCAGTTTTTTGCATACCAAAAAAAAAAAAACCGTAATAATTGATTACAAAGTTAATATAATTAAGTTGTGAGCTCTATAACAAATATAAAGAAAACCCCTTTAAGGCTAATTCTACACAGCTAAGTTAAAATACCTCTAAAAAACTACTGGTCGGTTTTCAGATTTACTTTGTCCCGGTACATTGAGGGCTACGGGAATCTGGGGGAAAATAAACATCCGGATGGACGGGATTTAAAAATGCGATTAAAAAACCCCGTGCGGGTGTAGCCCTACAGCCCCGGTTTTTTATTGAGGCTACACAGCACAGGTTAAGCCCAATTTTTTCGGTGGATTCTAAATACTGAAGCCACCAAAAACCCAAAGGGGAAAAACCGTACGGGTTTTAGACAGGGCCTAATTGAATGCCAACAATTTTGCCATGTGTGTATAAATTTGTGTATTTGCTCTAAAGAAAAAAAAAAAGCCAAAGGAAAATTTTGTAGTTTGGTGATTCTATTTTTCTGTTAATGTGTCAAGTTTTACATTTTTTGGTTTTGGAAAAATAGTATTCCCTATGAATGGTTTTAAATAGTATTTTTGTAAACACAGAGAAGGTTTCTTATTTTTTTAATAAAACATTTTTTTAAAATTTGGGGAAAATTTTAAATTTCGGGAAAGGGAAATTTTCCCCCTGTATTGTGAACAAATAAAAAACCGTTTTTTAATATTTTTTTTTTTTTTTTTTTAAACCTTTTTTTTATTGCTTTTTTTTTAAAATAATAAGGAATTTCACAAAAATAACATTACATGCCTTTCCCCGAGCCAAAAAAGAAAACAGCATAGTTTCCAAAAAAAAGTAAATTTTAACCTTACAAAGTCTTGGGCCTTTATTGTTATCCCCATATATATAGTCCCAGAATTGGAAAACAAAAAGTATTTTCTAGGGTCTAAAAAGGGGGGGTTCCTTGGGGAAAACGACCACCGAGTCCCCTTTTTAGTGGGGCGGGACATCTATGCCACAAAAAGTTTCCCCCATTAATACAGATTTAAAGAAAATCACCCCCAAAAACGCAAAACCACACCCCTTTAAAAAAAAAAAAAAAAAAAAAAAAAAAAACAAAAACCAGCAACAGCTAAAACAGGTCTAAAGTTGAACATTTTTTTTCAACCAAGAGCTCACATTGCCGGATTAGGTAAAAATGTCACTTCTATTTTATGGAATATAAGTAACGAGTGACTATACAATGTCAGATCCTCCATCTCAGGGCCACATTGTCCCTTACGAACCATCCCCAGGGTTAGGCTGCAAGAACCACTCTCCGCACGATCCTTACTTGCAGTCTCCTAATGTCCGCCCATTTCACCCCTCGCAATTACCAATTGTTTTAATTTAAAAATGTGTCACCAAAGATCCCTTATTTCTTCCCCTATCTAAATTTCTACAGATAATAGTTCTACAATTGCGTCCAAAAAAAATCTGTCCACGTTTTTTTGAGTTTTTAGCAGCTAATTCACCCTCAACTTTTTTCATAGCCAATAATCTTAAAACGAGTGGAAAATACCTCAGAGACTCTTGTGTCCGAGTTCGAGCCAGTTTCTAAGTAGCACCTTTGCGCCAGCAGGATTATTGGGATAATTGTATGCCTATCCCTATGGTTGAAACTCTGAAAAAGCAGCACTCTGCCATGAGATGTCCACCTTGGCTTTAACATCCGTAAACAGATTGAAATCAACGTCTGCCCAGTAGGGTCGCCTTGCACCTCAGAGCATCCCCACATGCCATCAAGCCACAATCTCTGAAAGGTAGCACTTTGCAGGCAAGCCAACCTTTCGATGTTATTTATATTTTGAGGTAAAGATGCAACCTTGATACAAAAAATACAAAGGGGAAAGACATTTTTTTTTTTTTTACTACTTTGTTTTGAAATACAACAAAAAATCTATGCGCACTTTCTAGACTGTAGTTACAATATGTCCTGATATAATTATTTTCCCTTTTTTTGTAACCTCTATAAACACAATTATTGTTCTATTCACTCATTATTCATGTTCACTTGCTGCATAATGTCACTCCAATAATGTTCTCTTTTTCCCCTCTGCTACACAAATACATAAAGTGTAATGATGATTAAATCCAGCCTTTTATGGTTTTAGCAACCTCTTCTTACTCCAATGACATAACTGTAACAGTAAATATATCATTCCCTATGAGCCCTATTGGTATCTAATAAATACAGTTTAATAAACACAAATCACAAGAGTTGAAAAGTCTCAATACAGAGCTAACAGTATATTATCAAAATGAAACATATATAATATATGATATAGTAATATATATAGTATACTATATAAATATATATTTTTAGTATAATAATTATATATATTATATATATATATATAGGCCACACGTCTAAATATGACGATGTTGCTCCATTGCCATATCCCTACAGGATGTTACAATAGACTTGCTTTTTGATCTGATGTAAAATGTCTGTCAATCTTTGTTCATGGAAAGGCTTACTAATAGATTACTGTATAGCGCTCGAATACCAATTAAAGATACAGCAAAATGAACGTGTTTTAATAACCAACCTAGAAGGGGTTGTCTCACACAAGGATTGCTTTTTAATTAAAGATCTAGCAAAATCAATCACTTTGCCAATATATTTCCATAACAGTGTCCTACCCATTCTGAATAATCCCCGTTGTTATGGGTTTGTCAATCAGCTCCTCAGGTCGCTATGAAGCTACAGACCTAATTTGCAATCTCTCCTGATAGCTGACTAGCACTGGTTCTATAATCTACAGAGACCTATTGCTTCTACATGCACCAAGTAGAGCCAGTAACACAGCGACTACACAAATCCGACCATCCCTGAATCAACATGGGAAACCAAGAAAAACAATGACACTGATGCCTGTAAGCTGCCACACAACCATAATCGTTGTGAACAACCCCGACCCAATTCCTAACACACAATAAGCTAGAGTTGTTAGGCGGTCAATAATCTTTTATTTCTGTCTTTGTTAAGGAAAAGTAGTTTTTTTAATGCAAGTGGTATATTCATTACAAATAATGGCATGAACTGGTGGGGCGTATGATCAGTTTAGCTATGCATCTCAAAAAATTGAGACATTCAATAAAATTGCGCGCAAAGCAGCGGGGTTCATCTTTCTCTCTCTCCTCTATGTTGTTATAGGCCCCACCACCTCGCCATCAGCGCGCCCCCACTAACTAATAATCCTCAAAACGCCTCTACGCGCTAAACTACATTATATGTTACTTCCAAAACCATTAAGTCCTCTCACATAAAATTATACACTCATGCGTCTCTACTCTCTCCACTCCATCTTGACTTAAATTATTGACTCCTATCAAAAATACGAACAACATCATCTTTCAAGTTATATTCTAATTCTTTCTTTGAGACATGCGCACATAGAAACGCAGTTACCTAATCCTTAATGACGACTAACACAAAACATATGATGCTTCTCGGTCTAACCTTCTTTCAAAAAATCAATCCTCTTCTATTGCGTCTCTAACCAAGACATAACGAATATATAGATATGTATTGTGCAAAGATAAAAATCCATTGCAAAGGATACTAAACTAAAAACAAACAGAAATCCAATCGAAACTAGTTACCAACATAGCAAACTCTGCTTCAACAACAGCTACAACGCGAACCCGCACACCTCGGCGCTGCTCTGGCACCAAGACGAAACCCCTACAACGCTTCTAGGTTACTCTAGTAGACAACAACCACAAACCATTAAAATCCTCGCCTGACACACCCCACTCGCAGAACCCTCCACCGTCTGTCTCTCAAATCTCTTCCTCCACAAACACAAAACACTACACACAATTCGAATTCAATTAGATGAAGTTATGCTCTGAACTATAGACCAAAAGTGCACCACAGACTATCAACTTCAACACAACCACATATAATCCACCCATAACATTAGAACAAGTGACACCAACAACACTCTCTCTACCATCAACCCAAAACCCACCTCTTAAGCAATAGAAGAAATACCCGTCCTACACCAGAACATGTCTACACAGCATGGTTTTTCATTGGATTTTTAAGTGATCAGTCTATATAGACATCCGCAAAAATCGACTGTAACCCATGCCGAATAAGCCGCAATAAAAAATCTACTCCTGCTTAGTCTACACCGCAATACGGATTTTTCGATTGTCCAAATTTCGTAAACGTGACGACTCCGCAAAGATGTAGAACATGTCTAGAACCCTTACAACGGATTCTACCTGTTATGTCATCTGCTACAAAAAAAAGGAATATCAGATCTATCAATTCATTAACTGTATGAACAAAAAACTGTAGTCCTATTTAATAACATTACGAAAGAGCAACTTTGCAATATGTAAAGAGTTGCACTATTCCTATTAAATAACTCAGTTTAACGCCCAGTTTTATAATTAACGAATCACATAATCTCAATATGAAAACAGAATGTCTCGTAGTACAAAACATTTTATTGGAGGCGTTCATAGTCAATGATTACTAACTCTATGACGTTGAAAAGCAAGCGTAACTATGAAGCTCTGGACCCGAGTGCCAGAAAATGAAATGCACCCCCTACGCTACCATGGTGTCCCACTTACAACTACGGGTATGCATCTTATTGGCAGAAGGATTTTCTTGGGGCCCTCAGGCTCAGGCCCGGTACGACTGCACCTCTGCTCCTCCCTTAACTACGCCCCTGGTGATAGAAATAATAAAATAACACAAAAACATCTTTAGAGAGGTGATATTAACAGAAACTGCCTAACAAAGAAAACTAAAGGGATTATTGCACATTAGCAACAAACAACCAACAAGCTTAAATATTCACCGATATCTAATACTAAATTTGTATTAACTTTTAAGACTCTATGATGATCAAAAAAAAAAAGAAACCCCCAAAAAAAACAAATAAAAAAATTCAGATACTGTTTTTAGAACAATATGGATATGAAAAAAAATATATAATCTATATTTTTTTAAACACTTTCTATATCATGATTACATAAACACTTTTTTTTGATTTTTGTTTTTTTATTTGTTAAGCTTCTGGTAAAGAGGAATTAATGCTTTGCAAATCCACCTATATAAGGGTGTTTTATCTGAACCAGCTACACTTCACAAAGATTACACTGCCTAGAGTCGAACGCGTTGTGCTGTTCCCCTATGGGTAATCATACCTAGCAACCTCTATACTCTGCATAAAGATGTTTTAAATGCATATAAACTAAGCAAGTAAGGGAATTTTTTTTTTTGTAAACATAATATTTATTAAATTCTTACAATACATAAACATATAATAACGTGGCATTAGATGAGAATACTACTTGACTACACAAGAAATAACTATAAGTCAATCATTATACGACAGTAAAAAAAAAAAAAAAATAACAATGCAAAGTAACAAATAGCACTATGACATACTTTGTTATCATAATCAATGAAGATGAAGCAACAAGAAGTCTCATCAACACCTAAAGAAAGAAAACACAAAAACTAATAAAAAAAGTAACCCCCCCCCAAAAAAAACAAAAAAAAATACAACACAGAACATGTGGTACCCATAGGCAGTTACGTATAAAGGACATAATCACATACTAACCCTATGTTAAAATCAATAAGGTCTGGATAAAAGTGAAAAACACATTACTGTTGCTGATACAATGCTGTGAGATCCCCATAAACACCTAGGCGGAGAGAAACTAGATAGAGGACAAATTGACCCCCTACCTGACGCACAGTTACCAGGGAGTATCCTGGGCAACGGTGCCAGATATGGCTGAGGTAAAGCTCCCCAGCTCCATGTTTTTATGGGATACAGACACCAAAGCTCCCCGAGTGCCGTTAGTCCAGAGGATAGATACAGAGGTGTTAAAACATAAAGGCTGCATGATCTCCATCTGAGCTCCGGTGTGAATAAGAAGTTTACTAGGAATGTCCTGCATATCTTGAAAATTTAAGAGCATTGGGATTCCTTAGTCCTGATAATGTCTACTTCTCCAATTTCGACGATGATGTTTACCACCTGGATCAATTCCGGTGCAATGATGACAGTTTGTTCCAACCATTTGGCCAGAGGCAATCTTTATAGCCGCTAATAAAAATATGTGCAGATTGGGTGGTTACGAAAATGTTGTGGTAAATTTATGAACCGAGATCTGTTTTGGGCTCTACAGGAAAATTACAACCCGAAACTTAAGATTCATAGTTGGTAATGACTGTCTCCCAGAACTTCATGGTTCCACACACGGGTCATATTCTAGGACAAAATCCGAGCGGGGGGTTGCCATAATTGGGGCCAGGACGTCAAACGGTCTGGACAAGCTGGGATGTGGAGAGGTTTGGGGGTAAATTAACAAAGCTCAACATAAATAGCGGAATGAGGGCCAAAGTTCTAAAGAATGCTGGCTTCCTCCACTTCTCAATTTTACTATAGTATTTATGGATCTATCCGCGCATCCCTTGGATAATGTAGTAGAGATCTCCTGGTTAGGGTATACCTTCTCCCACTTAGGCAGAAAATCCTGCACAAGGCCACATCGTTTCCGTCTGAACCCCTACGCATGACCAGCATTTACCGCTGATAGAGGAGTTATTCTGTTGAAGAAGTAGTGGCCGATTAACATATCAAAAGCATATAACTTAAAATGCTGACGGCTTTCAAATGTCCTTACTCTATACAAAAACTCACTGATTATTGGAAGTAGACCAAAAAATGCTATACAGTGTGGCAAGGTAATATATTTGAGATAAATAATCTATAGAGAGTAAAATCCTTGGTGGAAGGGTGAATAAGCTGGGAAATATTAAGATCCCGGTACTCCTCCGGACTTTAACTTGGGGGGTATCAAGGCCAGGGTTGTATTCTGGGTGTCCATAGATCAAAAAAGAAGAGTCTATCTATCTTCAGCGTCGTCTAGGGGCGAAGAGAACACACCTGATCACAAAAGAGAAGCCTTCCAACCGCTCCGCGAAACACTCCGTGTCCCTCACGATGATGCTATAACACTCTATCGCCACCTTATGAAGAGCAAATATTTGGTAAGAAAAAGGCCTGGAGCAACATCCATGTGAAGCACAGTGCGCACCGCTTCAGTATAGAGATCTCTCTCGCGCGCCGCTCAACCATACGTCTCAGGACCACTACCTAGAGCGTTTAACCCAATCCGAACCTCCGGGAATGACAGAGGCTGAGGCGTAGATCTCATACAACCATCATGATCACATAATAGTCAGTTCCCCGTCCTAACCTAAACCCATTTGCAGGGAAAGTAACACATATCAGTCTCTTAGCCACGGCCTCATCACCGGCCGCGTAACTTTATTTTCTCAAATTTCTCCACACTTCCAAGGACAAAGAAAGTCTGAACAGCCGGAAACTACTAAAAAAGTCTCTCGCGACCGCGGGAACATCTTTCATAGATCTCACAACTAAGCACATATACACAGACAGCACTGAGCTGATGTGTTGTAACAAAAATCAGTATTTTTTGGGACAACGTCCATTAATCTTAGTATACTTTCACAATACTGAGCGCTCACGCACAGCGCTATCCCATAGTCTATCCGGGACCTGAGAATGCGCATCTCCATCCACGCCTCCCATCTAGTCTTCGCTCTCTACCCAAACTTTGGAGGAACAGAGGGGAGGTTAACGAGAGCACAGTGACACATTACCAATGCGCGGACTCTCACGGGAATCTTCACCGATCTAGAAGTACATCTCCCCTAATCTACCTATAAGTACGGTGAGAGCACGGCCCACCCCCTAGCACAGCCGGAGGAAACTCCGATAGGATAACATCTCTGCAAAGAGAAATCAACGACACACACAGTGACAACTGAGATTAACAGAGCAAGCGTGCACATAACAACAAGTAGCAGCGAGAGACTCACTACAATTCTGAAAACATTAACAACTTTAAGGCCGAGATAAGGCCCAAACTCATGTCCAACCAGGTATCATAAACTGTCGACCTCCACCCAACTGCCAACTCGTTACCAGAAATACACCATACACAAATCAAACGATCTTCCACATATAAGAGCAGACCTCTAATATTGGATCGAACACGTTATAATGCACAGGAGATCTGCATTTAGACGGTACGCCAGGGCTCTGGACAGCGGCTCTATGAGCCGCAAATGAACACATAGTGTGATAAGGGAGCATCCCTTCGCGATGCATTCACAATCACCAAAATCTTTACATGGCGACCCTAGCAGAGAATACCCCGGCGGTATAAGATCTGAGCGCGGGGAATTGTTAGAATAGTCGCGAACGCGTGTCACGTTTATTATATACGGACGAACCACGGCACAACTGCTTCCCTTACGGCAACTCCGAACCACCTCCAGTGCACTGCCCCACCTTCTCCACTCCCAACACGCCACCCCCTGTCTCTCAACCACAACCAGCTACTTTTCTCTGAGAGCTAGAGCATACCAAGCTATTCGTACAGCGAACCAGCTTGAGACGGATGAAGCACCAAACTTACATATACTAGCATCCTCCATCACCCAGAGACATGTCAACTTGAACTTATCTTACGACACCATACAGTTCATAATGACCCCCTGATCACCGCCCAGCTGCCCTTAACGAATCCCTCCCTGTTGAGCTAATGAGACAGAGAAAGAGTGCCAGCCTGTCGCCAACACTTAGAGAATTATTTTTAAGTCAACATTTATTAATGAAATTGGACGGTAAAACAAGCGGAGGGGAGACACACACCGACACCTCGCTCTTCTCCACCTCCTCCATATGGCTCCATCGGTAAGAACCTCCACAAGCGAGTTCTTTTTAAACGCCGTCGTTCAATACCTCGATTTCCTGCTGTGGAATCTGAGCGCGCACACGAGTTTAGTCAGAAATAGCATAGAGACGGTGGTTACGAAGGGGGTTAGACTTCAGGATTAACAATCGTGTAGAATTCTCCTAGAAGCCAATCGGGGCCGGGGGCTTATTATTATACCCAAATTCTTGTAAATAACCCCTAGAGCAATATCTTCTTCATTTTGGACATGTTGGTTTAACGGTATCCTATCTCCCTCAGAAAGCGGGAGGAGAGACAGATGGCCAAGCCAGTCTGGGGTCCCTCGAGCCGCGCGCTCATCTTGTCACGGAGGTTTTTTCAATGAGAGTTGAATATAAAATGGCCATAGAACGCCCGCCGCTCAGAGTGACATAATTAATAGCAGTAGCATGAATATAGCATATTCCGCCGCATGAGTCCTTCAATGCATAAGATATTGGAACTGAGATTAATCCCCTTAGCAAATGGCTAAAACTGGCCCGCTTTGTTCCCAACACCTTAATAATTTAGAGCCCTTTTTGTTCACCCCTCCCCCCCACCCCCCCCATCCGGGAATCGCCCATGTGCGACACCTCTCTTTACTCCAGCCAGTGATCATACTATTTTCTAATCTGGTATGACCATTGGACTTTCTGCAGGAGTTGGGTTTGGAGAGAAAATCTGTGTAAATTGCCGAAGCTTCTTACTCAACATCTAATTTGATCCGCAACCACCTTCCGATCGGTGTTATGTTTAGGCAATCAAGTGGCCTCTAATGGACCCGGCTTTAGCTAGTCGTCCCTAAGAGTAAGCTCGATATGAGGCTCCCGTCTCATCCTCCCTGTCATGTCTTGTAAAAAAATTGCAGACACCACCCTCGGGGATATTTAAACAAGTCCTCGTCCACCCAAATAGGTAAACGGGATCCCCAGAGTAATTTGTACCCTTGGACAGCGTCTGGACAGTTTGTGAAGGAAAGATGGGCATGATCTGAAATACTAAATCCTTAATATCACAGAGATCCACTCTTTTGCATGCTTTGGAGAGAGTAGAAATATAATCAATACGGGAACCATGAGAATTGTGAGATGGGGACAATCACCAGGAATCCCCCTAAGGCGCTAGCTCCCCCCTTTCCCATCAGGAGATGAAAGACTCCACTTTATCAACCAAATGAGGATCCAGAGATAAAATTCTACCAACTTTGGGGGGACATTTGATACGCGCATACGGAGAATCAATCAAGACAGATTTTCTATCTTCCTGGGAATTAACCACCAGGTTAAAATCCCCTACCCGACAAGTTTTAAGAGGTTAGGTAAATAGATAACTAGGACTGTCAGGTTATAGAAAGACCCCTGGGTTGGCATGATGACCGTAGAATTATTATAGAATTGAAATAACTTTCCCCTTAGACTTTCAAGGATACATGAATCCAGCGCCCTCACCATCATGAGTGGAACTAACATAGAGAATAAGAAGAGATTTTTTATGGTATGAGATATAATTACAACCATTTTTTCCTATAATGATCTTGAGAGCCCAGAAACCGAGCCACCCAAAGCGCTAAGCCCTTCTGAAATCTCCCTCCATACCAAGTGAGTCTTTCCCTGAAGGAGGTCGATGGTCGTTTTCAATTTTTTGAGGAGTGGACATAGAAATCATAATTCTCTTAGAAGGAGACCGCAGTCCCTAACATAGCATTCCACCAATGTTACTTGCATAAAGATAAGTGACAAAGAATCATAGCACAGCAAGTGAGTGAAGGAAAATGGAGTCGGCCCCAGGGAGAGGAGACCGCCGACAACATCCCACAGCTTGCATCCAGATCTACTAAACACAGTACGACAAAAAACAACAAGAATGTACCACACAAACCAACAGCATAAAACTAAACCACACACACAAGAGGCCACCATCCACGAGCGCGCGCATCACGACACACAACACCCACACAGAACATACACAGAACAACCGCAGAACCACCACCACACCGAAGGTGCAGCCCTCAACTAAAAGGCGAGCGCCCCACCACCTGACTCAGAGACGCTCACTCACACGATCATATCCCACCTGCCCTCTGATCCGCATCAAGACCCCACAAAAACTCACGGGCAATCTGTCACTCGACAGCTCACACTTGAGCTCGCTCAGACAAGTCACCGCGCACTACGAGCCCAAATCCTAGTGAGCGACTGCCATACCACATCTATCCTGCGCCCTGCCCACACGCCTCCGGGAACCTCTTCACTTCGTGCGCCCCTAAGGCGAATTTCATGTGGGCACAAGGACAACACTTCTAAATCAGATGAGAGTAACCAGCCTTCGCCATTCGACGACCGGGAAAGTCAATTAAAAACTGACCACCGACCAGCAAAACCAAAAAACTGGACAACAGGCAACCCCGCCGTACAATAGAACCACAAGTTCAACCATGAGTACAAGCCAGACTCATCCACCACCCTAAACACACGACCACACCCACTTAAACAATCCACACACACATCAACATTACACGCGACGCACACAGGCAATACACAAGTTAAACAAAAAGGATGGGAGCTCCCAACCGCGCCGAGACAATCAATGCTGACAATCATCAACCCAGGCGATACTCGGCTAAGCTCGCCGCCGACTAGCTCAACTCTCGACTATAGGGCAGAAAATACAAACAAACATACTCTTTCAGTTCCGTGAGCGCACGTTCCACCAAGCGCTACTAGCCCCTCCCCCAGTCCATGAACCACCCAGGAACGGGAGACGACAGCGATCCAACTGCTCGAGCATATTATCTCCCTTCAATCTACACACACAACGTTCAAGTTACTAAACACATACTACCACATAACAACGGAAAACACACACAACGACAACCACCCTACAATCAACACATGCTGTAGTTCTCTTCTCTAGATCACATCGATCGACACTCATTATTGGTGTCTTGATATTCTTTGTAGCTGATATACGGGGTTCAGGAAGACACACACAGTACAAACTCTGCACAAATAGAAGGCAACTTCTAGCAGTAAAATTAAACCACACTACTGTGCGAGTGAGATTTCTCTCCAACCCGCATAGGATTCACAGTTAGCTACACTACAAGCGTTTTCAGAAACTGAAGACACAAGTGACACAACGAGACGAGAGAGACGAATAGATATACACTCTTAATGTATGGGTTAGATGATGGGGTGTTTTCATAATTGGTGCCTATCTATCAGAGGGTTTGTGTGCATTAGGTTGGGGGAAGAGGTTTTTAGTTGCTGGGAATTGGTGATACTGTGGTGTATTTTTAAGAGATGTGAAAATCTACTCCATCATCCTATCAGGGATAATAATATTTTGAGAATTTGTGGTGTTGAGGTGGAAAAGGGGGGGATGAGAGTGTTGGGTTTTTGTGGAGAGGTTGGAGTGATTATGGGTGTTTGTATGGTTTGAATTGTGGGGTATGATATAGAAAGGAGAGATTGTGGATGGGGGAAGAGGAGTGTGATATGAATTGAGGAAGTGAGTGAGAGAGAATAGAGAATGGGATAAGTATGGAGGATTGAATAGAGATGTTGTTGTTGTGAGAGAAGAATAATGAGAGTTAAAGGTGATTAGAGTTTTGGGTGGATGTATGGGGAGTTTTGAGGAATTGGTGAGTTGAAAGGTGGATGTGAATGGTGAATGGAGGGGGTTGAATAGGGTATAAAATAGAGGGTGAAAGGGGGATGGATTAGTGACTGAGCCTGCTTGTTACGGTACTGTTTTTGACAAACATGATGTGACTGGATAGAGATAGTCGCTGCCAAGTCCTCCAGATATATGGAGCCATCTTCTGGGCCACCCACAATTGGGCAAATTTTTTTAATAGCCACCATGGAGTCATCAATCGCAGCCCTCAGCGTAGCATCATGTTATCAGAGCCAAGGTTTGCAGTAGTGGCGGAGGGTTGAAGGAGATGTGGCTGTGTGCTCAGTGATTTTTATGTACATTCTCAACATTACCTTGGTCCTTGCTGTTTACTGCAGTATCGTGGGATAATGAGCTCAGATTAGCGCCCTTTGCATCTTATTTCGCCTTGCCTTTTGCCATGTTTGGACGAAGCGTCCCATCCGAGGAATGGAGATAGAAGAGAGATTCAAAGCTATGAAACGCAGTTGTGTGAATGCACTTTGCTCGCCACACTAGATGGCCCCCACCCCCCCCCCCCCCCCCCCCCCCCCCGCCCACAAGCTTAAACAGATGGATCTGGAGCTAATGTTATGTGTGAGATAAGGGTTGGTCAGTCAGTGAGTCAGGCCGCCCGCGGGCAGAGGGGAGAATCAGGATTTGGTGGGAGTTTCTGCAGAGCCAGCAGGTGTGAGCCCCAGGTGAGGCAGCAGTCCCAGTTAGGGATAGATATGTATACCTAGAAGATCCTCCTCTCTTATAGTGTAAGGAGGACACAGGGCTGACACAGGCAGTGCAAGGTGTGATAGAACATCCCGTGGGGCATAGCAGGGAGGTCAGAGAGGGAGCCGCCGCCTTGCCTGACGTCACTTCCCCACCTCACAGCGGGGGGAGGGTCGGCTTTACATCTGAGCAATGCTCCTTATGTAGATAATGGGGCTGTCAGCCACGTTGTAGAGGAAGGAGAGGAGATCACTCCACAGAGCTGCCGACAGGAGAGTGCTTTATCTCCCTCCCATGCATAGCAGGTCTGTGCTCTTCACAAAACCTTGCGGTGTCGGGCCGGAAGTTCTGTCTTCACCTCAGCATGTCTCTGGCTGTAAAAGCTCTTTTGCCGCACAGTAGAGACAAACAGAGAGCCCTGCAATTAACTGTGGCCACTCTCAGATTTGTCCCCCTGCCAGTGCATCGTGCGATGTGCTATATAGAAGCAGATATGTAGCTGGTAGGGTCCCGATGTAGAGGAGCTCCTGCACTGCGTGTCTCTACATGCTGGGGCAGGAACAGGAAGTCAACATGAAGTGATTTTAAAGAAAGCTGCAATCATCTGGTTTTCACGGCGACAGCCTGCAAGCTGGAGCATCCAACCAACAAGTTTGCTGCTACTACTCTCCCAGGAAGGAGCTGACTGGGAGTCCTCCGTGCTGTGCTTCAATCAAGGTATTTGCCTAAACTCTTTTCATAGTGAGCTGACTGATAGATTTGTTTATATCTTATTATATTCAACTCCTATATCGTGCTCCTATGTCTAATTAGAGACTGAAAACTTTTTTATAAAATTTATAGCAATACCTTTAAAAGACTGAATCTAAATAGGTCTAATGATCAGGATCATGATCGTATCAAGATGGCAAAAAAGCCCCCCCCCCCCCCATATTAAAAATTTTAAAAAATTTTTTTTTTTTTGGGTAAAAAAAAAATGAGTGGAGGCAATGCAGAGTCAAGCACACAGACAGAAATGAAAAGTCTCTTTCGCAAGCTGGAAAACTACAAAAATAAGGAAATACGTTTATGGTGGGATAAAACCACATTGTCTTCCTATGTTACTAAAAAAATGATACCTCGCGGCTTGAGACTAAGGAAATATGCTACCTCTCAATATACTGAAGATTTCATAGTACAATGGAATGATATCCTGTCTAATTGTTCTTTTCAACTCATGGAACTTATAATACAGCATTAACAAATTAAACTGGAGAATTTAAAACAAGAAATTATGGCATTGGAAACAACTATAAAAATCTTTGAAAATCAGCAACAATATAAAGCTATGTGGGATAAAATGCTGGATAACAACAAAAAATTAGAACAACAAGTAATGAATACTAAAAAAATCAAATTTGACTGAGACAACCGTGGTTATGAAACTGGTGACATTTATACATGGAAAAAACATCATGCCAAACCAATCTTAAAAAAATCTACAGATACGGAAACATCAAATAGAAGTAGACATGTAAGCTTCTCAGATATAGATACATATCTGATCACTCATCTAATTCAGCCATATGAACTACTGCAAATATACATCTGATACATCAAAGGACAATCGAAAAACAATTAAAGGAAAAACGCATCTAAGGTGAATTACAACCAACAAAGAGGATCGCAAAATAGACAAGTTTTTTTTAGGGACGCGCTGCTTCCCCAAAGACGAGCTGGGCGGAACACGAGAGCTTACTACCCACCCCTAGCCCCAATCGTGCGAAGAGATCCCGGTTTTAAATCGTCACATAAATTAACAGTTCAAAACTTCTTACTTTCAAGGGAGGGGTTTTGTACCCCTAATACATTTGATGTTAAAGGAAATTTTTTAGACATAAAAATTCATCCGGGCATCTGACAGTAAAAAATATTTTTTCTCCCAAAATAAAATTCAGAGCAATAGATTTGATAAGCTTTTTGGGTAAAATAATTTAAAAACCCATCAAACCCTTTGGAAATGAAAGCTTTAACGACATTACATGATTTAGAAGCTGAAACATCATTAAACGATACTAATACTAATATAAAGTTTCATGTTCCTAACCCATCCTTCTACCCCTTAACATCTAACCTTAGTAGTGATGTTTTTCACATCGGGTTTAAAAAAAACCTTTTCTTTTAAAAAAGAAAATTTAAAAAAAATAACAGGTTTAGAAAAAAAAATTTTACAAAAAGGAAAGGGAAAATTTAAAAAATTTAAAAAAAAAAAAACAATAACAATAAGAAAGCAAAAAGGAGGACAAATTTTTTGTTAGATTTAGGGGTTTATAGAAAATTAAACTTTAAATGTTAAAAGATCCCAAAAACGTATCGTATCTTGTCTAAAGATCCCCTTGTGAATTTTAAAAAGCCATTTGAAAAAAATTGATACAGGAATAACCTTGGGGTTTTTCGAGAAAAAAGGTAATGTCTTTTTATTGAAAAACCAATTAAAAACCCAATAAACAAAAAAAAAAAGAATACAAAAGAAATAATATACAGAAATTCATTAATTGTGACCGGACCACATGTCTATGGTATTCAATGACAACATGTGATAAATTATATATAGGGTGCACCTAGAAAAATTTAAAACTAAATAGCGGGATTTTTTAATAACATCAATAAAGGGGACATACCTATTCAGGGGGAGCAAAGAATTTTTTTACAGAAGAACATGCTGGGGGAGTAACAGTCTATTTTTTTTGGATAAAAATAGAATGCCCCCGAAAAAAGGTGGGCTGGCAACGAAAAGGGCAGATTGCGAGAAGCCTTTGGATTCTGGACTGAAACCAAATACCACGGGGTTAAACTCCGTAACGACCCAGCATATATCCCCTAACCCCTATAACACCCATCAACCCCTTAAACCTCTTTTATACAGTAACAAATGTATATAGTAAGAGTGGTTAAGCAAAGATATTAAATAATTTTTTGAATTTTTTTATCAAGGTGTATACCCATTATGTATTGAAAAGGAAATATGTATCGTTTTTCATGCGTCGTTCCTATTTAAACTGTTTTCAATTTGAGTGTTACCGCATCCGTGAACAAGGGGGTGGGAAATTTCTCCTGAAAAGCTTGGTTGCACGCCACTTTTTTTTTATTACCTCTGCACCCACATATTGAAAAAAAGAATCTCCATTGTTTTACCTCGGATGGA
>JAODAL010001842.1:0-214652 GCA_025379985.1 Phyllomedusa bahiana
GTTTTTTGGTTTTTTTGTATCACAGCCCAGTCAGCAGTCTTAAAGTTACGGCTACTTGTCTTCATCTACAGCTGCAGCTTCACTCTCTTATCAGTTTCTTGTGGTTCACACTCGGTTTGGTGCTTCTCACATTACTGTGGGAGTAGCTGCATGTTACCCATTCAGGCCAAGAATATTTCGTTTTTTTTAATCAGTTAACAGAACAGGATGTAAAATACAAAAAAGAGACTTGCCCAACAAACTGGTCATGCGACTGTATTCTAACCAATTACATCCATTTACAGAGCTCCCTGTGACACCTTTTGAAAGGAGTTAAAATGTGTGACGGTATGGCAGTAAACCCTTATGTGCAGGGCAGTAACCCACATGGGCCGCTGCAAGATGTCTAGTGGTGATACCTTCACTAAGAAGATAAAGCAACAATAAATGTACAATGTAGTTCATTGTTAGCAACTTCAGGTAAACTTTACTTAAAGTGCTTCAAGCTTGGTGGTTAGAAGGAACATATATACAAGTTCACAATGCTGGACAGTTCTTAGAGGCATACACCTTAAAAGGGTTTTGCAACCACAAACATTAATGGCATAACGATAGGATATGCCATTAATGTCAGACAGGTGTGCATCACCTCTGGGCCCCGCACCTATTTTTAGAGCATTCTTATTGGAGAAGTGGCCATGCTTATGGGGCACGCATCAGTTACAGTATTTAAATGGGAATTCTATGTACTGCCAAATGCAACTGCTCCGTTGTACACGAAACCACGGTCACGTCTCCATTCAGAATGGGGAGTTTCAGGGGTTGGTTCTGGAGGTAGGTGCTGGTCCTATCGATATGCCATCATTGTTTGTAAAGGTAAAACCCCTTTAAATAACAGTAAGTTGGTGGTTCTGTGGCTTGCAATTACATTTAATTAAGCTGGGGAAAAATGCGGGTGTGCTGCAGCTTTCTTGGTCTGCAGTAAATTTATGTTCAGCTATACTTTGGGGATTAATTAGGCTGCATTTGTTCTGAGACTGATGCCCTTCATTATAAACTATAGTCACTTATCATTACTTATGTA
The DNA here is from genome assembly GCA_025379985.1 of Phyllomedusa bahiana. Taxonomy (NCBI): domain Eukaryota; kingdom Metazoa; phylum Chordata; class Amphibia; order Anura; family Hylidae; genus Phyllomedusa; species Phyllomedusa bahiana. Next base: position 1,064 of record JAODAL010001842.1, read on the forward strand.
AAACTATTATAAACTTGCATACCATATGCCCTTACATATAGTTGGAGTTTATTAACCTGATGCTTACACATATAATGTGTTTACAATCACTTTTGTATCGACCTGTATACCATCATTTTAATTTAATACCAGGTCGTGCTGCCTTTTCTGATAGTGGTTGTTTTTCCTCCTATGTTTTAAATCATGTGTATAATAATACCACATGTATGTGTTATTATTAGAGATGGGCGAATTGATTCTAACGAAGTGGAATTCGTTTAGAATTTCAGGAAAACTTCGGTTCTGAACGAAGTCGAAGTTTGGGGTACTTCGTGTGAATGAAGTGTGCTTTTGATTGATAAAATGGCTGCGAGCACATGGCGTTACATGGCACAGCACTCTGGGGGGAAGAAGGGCATACCGTCAGACATGGTGCAGAGATGAAGCCAATCAGAGACCGGCGTGGTTCTTGTGACTCCCACCGCACTATATAAGTCTCGGGCGCGATGCTGGGAGCGTCAATCGCTCGTCACGTACTGATCAGGGAAAGGTGCTGCCGCGGCTGATTGATACTGAAGAACTGATTTTATACAGCGATTTTTGTGGGTGTCTCAGCTTTGTCTCAGAGACTGTTTCTCATTATTTCTGTTTTCTGATTTTTTGGGTATTGGATCTGAATCCAGTGTGCGTCCACTGCTCGCCTGCATATACCTGTACATTTTCAATGCTATCTGCTCACAGCACATTGAATACCAAGGGATCTAAGCAGTAACCTGTTGTGATTTCATTTAACCCCCCTTAAGGACCCAGCCTGTTTACCTTCTGACACAGCCCCTAGGTTTTAAATCTGGCATATGTCACTTTATGTGAAATAACTTTGACATCTTTTTTAACCTAGCCATGTGATTCAGAGATTGGTTTCCTCGTGACACATTGTGCTATAAAGTTAGTAAGAAATTTTTATCCATAAAATCCTTTGTTTGTTTGTAAAAATAACAAAATTTCATGAAATTGAAAAATTTGCGATTTTGGAAAGTTGCAAAAATTCTGCGTGCAAACAGATAATTATTCCCCACAAAATAGTTTATAATAGCATCTACATAAAAAAAAAAAAAAAAAAAATGTCCACTATAGTTGCATCATTTTTTAAATGTCTTTTTTTTTTACGACATAGGGGGCATAGAAATTTAGTAGTAATTTCTCACATTTTCAAGAAAATTTGCAATAATAACATTTTTTTATAGACCACTCCAGTTCTGAACGTGGCTTTAGGGGCCTGCAGTTAGATACCAGCCCATAAGTGACACCATCCTGAGAAACTAACCCCTTAACGTAGTTACAAACTATTTAGGAAAGTTGATAACCCTTTCAGATATTTCACAGAAATTAAAGCAAATGGAGGTGAAATTTCAAAATTTCACGTTTTTTTGCAGATTTTCAATAGTTTAACCATTATTCACTGAATACAGTAATGTGACTAGTAAATGCCAACTTAATATCAATTCCCCCATTCTGCCGTTTTTAGAGATATCCCATATGTGGCCCTAGTGCATTATTTGGCTCACCCATAACCCCAAATAGGAAGGATCACCTATCGAATAATACTCTAGGGTCTCATTTCAATACGATTTTATTTAGGGCTCCATTTCAGGTTTGGGGACACCCTAAGTGCTAAAACTAATAAACACACCCCTAACTAGACCCGCATATTTGGAACTACACCCCTTAAGGAATATATCCAGGTTGCATTAGTATATAACCCCACACTGATCACAAAAAATTTTTAGCATAAGGCTGTGAAACTTAAAAAACCATTTTTTTTCCAATAATTTGCAATATTAGCTTAAATGTCCATATTACAAGGAATCCTGGAAAAAAAAAAAATCCGAAAACTTTGTTAAGCAATTTCTCTCCAAGTTCGGACAATTACCCAACATGTGGGTGTAACTTATGTATGGCGCATAGCAGGCGTATAAAGGAGGAGCGCTATTTGGCTTTTGAAACAGATTTTGGTGGGTCCATGGTCGCATTTGCCAAGCCCCAAAGTAGCAGCACAGGCGAAACCTTCCGAGAAGTCCGCCCCATTTTGGATACAAACACCCATCAGGGATCTCATCTGGGTGTACTGTGCATTTTTGGATGCCACAGGTTTTTCCATAGTTTACTTTTTAGCATTGGGCAATGAAAAGGGGGAAAAACGCAGTTCGGTCATTGTTTTTGTGAGTTTTTCCAATTTTACCAGCATTCGCGTGCAGTTAAATGAAGTGATAACTGTTACTATGGGGTGTTCGGTACAATACAATATATAGATTTTATATAATTTTTTCTGTTTTATTACTTTTACACAGTAGAAATACGTCTATAAAAAATTGTGCGTTTTTTATGTTGTTCCTATTCTGACCGCCGTTTTGATAACGTTTTTTATTTTGCTGTGTTCAGCTGTTGTAGGGCTTGTTGTTTTTGCGGGATGAGTTGAAGTAATTTATTGGTACCTATAATGTGTCATATGATCTAATGATCACTTTTTATTAAGTTTTGTGAGATGTTTTGGAACAAAATTACAGCAATCCTTGGTAGTGTTTTTATTTTTATTTTTTATTAGCGGTCACTAGTACGGTATATAGACATGGTATCTTTACTCAGCAGGTCAATATGAATTACACCGATACCCAATTTGTATATTTTTATGTTTACTGCTTATACAATGAAAAACACTTTTAGTTCAACCAGGAAAATACCGATTTTTTTTGCATCCATAGTCCGAGAGCCATAAACTTTAAATTTTTCTGTGCTTGGAGCTGTGTAGGGACTTGTTTTTGCAAAGATGAGTTGAAGAACGTTTTTATTAGCATCATTTTTGGGGGACAAGGCGTTTTTATTCGCTTTTAAATCCATTGTTTGGGAAGGCCAGGGTAAGAAAATACTCAATCCTAGTAGTGTTTTTTTATTTTTATTTTTTAACAGGGCTCACCATGCAGTATTCCGTGATAATTATACTTTACTCTTTGGGCGCTAACGATTATGGCGATACCCTATTTATATAGTTTTTTTTTTTAAGCTGAAGCACTTAAAGAAAAAGAGAAAAGTGTTTTTTTAGGTGTAAAATATTTATCCATCGCTATCCTTCTGAGAGCATACATTTGTCTATTTTTTTCGTATACAGAGTTCAGTATGAGGACTTTTTTTGCGGGATTGAACTGACGTTTTAAGTGGTACAAACTTTGGCATTTATAGGGCAATTTTTGATCCTTTTAATCCATTTTATGTGCAGCGGGATGAACCATAATCTAAATTCTGTGATGTTTTTTTGGGGGTTTTTTTTATGGCGTTCACCGTACGGTTAATTAACATGAACAATTATAGGGCAGGTCGTACGCACGGCGGCGATACCAAATATGGGTACTGTATTTATTTTTGATCATTTTTTGGCGATTGGCGTTTTGTAAAGGGGAAAAGGGCGGTGTACGTATTTTTTATTTTATTTTTTTGTGTTTTGTGTTTTACATGTTTTTTCACTTTTTTTTACTTTATTCCCCATAGAGTAATTGAATGAGAGGATCTTTAGAGTTCTCTCCATTCAATAGGAATCAGTACATAAGCTTGTTGCTATGACTGGGTTCCTATGGTAACGGTCAGTCACGATGCCCGGTCCAATGCCCAAAGGGCAACGGCGCCCGCTGTCGTGACTTCATAGACAACCCGTGGTGTCTTAGGGTGTCTGTAGGAGGCCAGGAGCAGCACGGATCGCCATCCTGCCTGCTGCCCGCTGACAGAGACGCAGAGGACGATCTCCTCCCTGCTCTCTCTTAATTAATGCGACCCGATGTCGTACGCGATAATTAAGGGGTTAACCGCCCCCCCCCCCTTCCCCCGCCGCCCCCCCTCGGAGCGATCCTGGGTCGGTGCCGATCCTGCGGATGTCAGCTGTAAATATACAGCTGACCACCCCGCGCCGATCGCTGCGAAACATCTGCCTTAGAGTTCGCGCGAATCCTCAGTACGTATCCGAACCCATACTCCAGGTTCGTAAACCCCCAAACGACCTTACGTAAGGATACGGGCCAAGGTTCGTGAAGGGTTAAAGAAACAGCGTTTTTACAATACAAATACCACTTCATTTTTGGCTGCTCAATTCTTTTGCGCAATTTACAACCAGGTTAATTAAGCGTTGATTTTCTGCTGTGTGACTCCAAGAAACGACATTTTCACCGCCAAAAAAAATAGTTAATAAAATAAAATAAATTATAACATTTTCCTGTACCTAATTCACCACGAAGGTTAATTACAATTTTTTTCTCTTGTTGTGTACGTAGAACACAAACGCCAATGTATCAACGCTACAAAGCTAGTAGTTTGTGGCTCTCAATCTTTTTGGCGCATTTCACATCCAGGGGTTAATTAAGCGCGTTGTTTTTGTGCTGTGGTGACTCCCAAAAACCGTCCTATTTCACCCGCCAAAAATTACAATTTTCCTGTATCATACTTCACAATCAAAGGTTCATAACAATTTTTTTTACTCTTGTTGTGTACGTAGAAAACACGCTATTTGTAACACGCTACAAACGTTTCTACAAAGCTAGTTAGTTTGTGGCGCTCAATTCTTTTGCGCAATTTACAATCCATGGTTAATTAAGTTTTTTTTCGCTGTGGTACAAAAATAAAACAGTAACTTTCACCGCCAAAAATTACAATTTCCTGTACCATAATTCACAATCAAAGGTTTAGATTAAACATTTTTTTTCTCTTGTTGTGTAGCGTAGAAACACGCAATTGTAACACGCAACAAGCTAGTATTTTGCGGCTGCTCAATTCCTTTTCGCAATTTACATCCCAGCGTTAATAAAAGCGTTGTTTTTCTGCTGTGGTGACAAAAAATAAACCTTCTTTTTTCACCGCCAAAAAATTAAATTTTACCTGTAAGCATAATTTCCCAAGCAAAGGTTAATTAAATTTTTTTCTCTCTTGTTGTGTAGCGTAGAAAACACGCAATTGTAAACACGCTAACAAAGCTAGTAGTTTGTGGCCTGCTCAATTCTTTTGCGCAATTTACATCCAGGGTTAATTACGCGTTGTATTTCTGCTGTGGTGACTCCAAGAAACCTACGTCTTTTTCACGCCAAAAATGAAAAATATTTCCTGTAGCCTAATTCACAGCGAAGTTAATTACAATTTTTTCTCTTGTTGTGTAGCGTAGAAAACACGGCAAATGTAACACGCCTACAAAGCTATAGTTAGGAGGCTTCACAATTCTTTTGCGCAATTACATCCAGTGGTTAAATAACTTGTTTTTCTGCTTGTGACTGCAAGAACCGCTTTCACCGCCAAAAAATACAAGTTTTCCTGTAGCCTAATTCACAAGCGATAGGTTAATTACAATTTTTTTCCTTGTTGTGTACGTAGAAAACACCAAATTGTAACAGCTACAAAGCTAGTTAGTTTGTGGCTGCGTCTCAATTCTTTTGGCACAATTTACATCCAGGGGTTAATTAAGCGTTGTTTTTTCTGCTGTTGTGACTCCAAAAACCTCTTTTTCACCCCAATAACATAAAATTTCCTGGAGCCAACTTCACAAGCGAAGGTTAATTACAAATTTTTTCTCTTGTTGTTTAGCGGTAGAAAACACGCAATAGTAACACACACGCAACAAAGCTAAGTAGTTTGTGGCTGCCAATTCTTTTTTGCGCATTACATCCTGGGTTAAATACGCTATGTTTTTTCTGCGTGTGTGACTCCCAAGAAACCGTCTTTTTCACCGCCCAAAAATACAACTTTTTCCTGTAGCCCTAATTCACAAGCGAAGGTTAATTACAATTTTTTTCTCTTATTGTGAAGCGAAGAAAACAACGCCAATTGTAACAGGCACAAGGCTATAGTTTGTGGTTTTTCTGATCAATTCTTTTTTGCACAATTTACATCCAGGGGTTAATTAAGCGTTTGTTTTTCTGCTGTGTGACAAAAATACCGTCTATTCATCCACCGCCAAAAAGTACAATTTTTTTCCTGGTAGCCCTAATTCGACAAATCGAAGGTTAATTTACAATTTTTTCTCTTGTTGTGAGCGTAGAAAACACGCAATTTAACAGCTACAAAGCTATAGTTTGTTGGCTGCCAAATTCCTTTTTGCACAATTTACATCCAGGTTAATAGCGTTGTTTTTTTTCTGCTTGTGGTGACAAAAATAAACCCTCTTTTCACGCCCTGCCAAAAGTACAATTTCCTGTAGCCCTAATTCCACACTCAAGTGTAATTACAATTTTTTTTCTCTTGTTGTAGTAGCGTAGCAAACACCGCAATTGGTAAACACCTACAATAAGCTTCGTAGTTTTGTGGTTCTCAATTATTTGCCAGCAATTTACATCCGGGTAATTAACGTTGTATCTGCAGTTGTACTCAGTAAAAGAAACTTTTTTTTTCACGCCACAAGAAAAATTCGAAAGCATAATTCATATCCAAGGTTAATTAAGCCTGTTTGTGTTTTTAAATTTCAGTAAAATACACAAGTTTTTAAATCTGCACATACAAGTCAATTTTTTCCTGCCCATTTGTTGGAGCGCAATTTATATCCAAGGGTTTTACCCCAACTTCTTAGTTGGTTCATTTGAAGTCAAATACATGGTGTGTATTATCATTATACAGATATCTTCTTCACACATTCTGTAACATTCGAACGAAAACAGTATGTCAACAGAGCTGTGGCTGGGCTCTTCACCTGCAAGTGGCAGAGGATACAATTATTCCCTGAGCAGGCCTCAGGTCGCAAACAGCAAGGGGACTCGCAGCAGGGGTCACTCGGTGAGGTCACAACCTCCGCTGTCATCTAGCGGCCGTGTGTTTTCAGCAACCCATTGGTTCTTTGATTGGTATTTACTAGGGTCAACCACTTCCTCCCATATTACATCTAAAACATACCCCACCAATATTCGGTTGAACGTCAGACACAACCCTCTATTGCATGGCCCGGGAGCTGGTCAGCGGCCCTCACCTGTCCTCAACCCCCTCTGTCCCCACCCGTTTCCCCTCAGCCAGAGATCTACTGCATTTGGTCTGGCTCAGCACCACATAAATAGCTGAGATTAACAATTTGAGAGGTCAGTCCAGCACTACTTTGGCAGCGAAGAAATGGGGCCAATATCCCCTGCTCGTTTGCAGTAGGCGGCAAAGTATAGAGTTGAGAAGTGGCAGGGAGGTTCCATGATTTGAGGGGTCAGCTCTGCATACCAAACCGGTGATGAGGAAAGCATGACATGAACACAAATAGATGATGATGTAAGCCGACCAGCACTTGGAGCCGGTAAGGCAAGGCTTCATCATCTTCAGAGAAAAGGGAGGCGTCAGCTGCACGACAGCAGCGGTGCAGCCAGCTCGTGGGTTGTGTGCCGTGATCGAGCAGGATAGCAGCAGTGTAGGTCCGTGAAGCCAAGCAGCCACGGGTTAAAAAACCCGCTTCGCAGGACACAGAAAGTTATTTTTTACAGCACAGGGCTCAGTGAGGCAGCAGCGGCAGTAGTCACTCATTGCGGAGCTTTGGCGGTAAAATCGATACTCGCGGTGTGGCAGTTCTTTGCTAAGACACCGAGGAGCCGGAATATGGGTATATGTAGAATCAATTGTCAAAAGTGAAGCGTGGCCAGGGAGCTAACTTTGGCACCTCACGGCCCTGCGTCAACTCATGCAAGCGTCACCATCCGGTGGCCTGGGAGAAACGTTGGCTCAATGTGGTGTCCATCCTCGCCTCAAGCAGCAAAGCAGCAGCAGCATCGCCCAGTGCACGCATGACCATTGCCGCCAGCTCAAAGGCTCCCCAACCCCCTTGCAGAAAAAAGGAGCTGTTTACTCTAGACATCATCTCCCGGTCCAGATCACCTAGCTCCTCGCTCTCATGGCGCCCGCAGTCCGTCAGCGAGGCGATTGCAAAGATACAATAGTATGCGTCCAACCACCTAAGGTCAGAAGCTGACCGTCTCCTGTCCAAGTTGTTAGTGCTGCAGTCCCTCCCGTTCCAAATGGTGGACTCTGCACCGTCAGAGAACTAAGGCTTGTGGCCGAGCAAGATGGAGAGTTCCAAGCCGTAATTTCTTTTCCAAAAAGCAGTACCCAGACAGCACTTCATAACTATTTAGAACAGAGGTGGCCAAGTGCTTGAGCTTATACGGTTTGTTCCAAGTGGCACTGGCAGCGTGGACGGTCTGGAGCTGGTAACTATGGTCAGTGTGCCAGTACATGTCCTTTATACGCCCACCGGGTGAAAGTGCTTCCGGCCCAGGCAACAAACCAACAACTTGGACAGGAGACGGCGCTTTCTCCCTCGCACGTTTCAAACTGCGGATCCTCCCCATGCCGCCTCCTCCGCCTCCCACCAACCACCGACCCATCTCATCCCTCCACAAGTACAGCTCCATCATACCACATTGTGTAAAGGGCACAGCGAGTCACCCAGTTCTATCACCTGGCTTGCCCTCCGGCGAACGAGTCACACAGGTAGGAACTGCTCCGCTCATGCAGCAGAAATCATGGTGCCTTTCTCCGCAGCCAAACTGCATATCGGAACCATGGTGACGGACAATGGGAGGAACGATGGTGTCCGCCGCTGCACCGAGGAGGGATGGTCCATGCTTCCCTCGTGGCGCACAATTTCAATCGGGTTGTGAAAAGTTCCTGAAGTCTCACCGATCTTCAGAAAGATTCTGAAAAGCCAGGAAACTGTGCATCGCACTTCATCCATTCCTACAAACCAGGAAACACCCTCCTCGAGTTACAGCGGAGAAAGGCCTCCCCCAACACACACTGATATGCGATGTTTCCACCCGTTGGAATTACCAGCCTGCCATGTTGGACCGACTGTATGAACAGAGAAAGGGCCATTAACGATTTTTTGATGCTCCCAGCGGAACAGGATTAACTCCCCTGTGGTAAACATTAGAAGTCAGCCAGTGGCAGCTCATGTGTGACACCTGCCGTTTGTTGAGGCCATTCCAAGGAGGCCACTTATTTTGTCAGTCCACCCAGGACTACTGATGATAACGTCATTACCAGCTGCTTTCATCATGTCCTGGGAACAGATGCTGGAAAAATCTGTCTGGCAGGGGACTGGAGACGTGCGACTACATCTCGCGCCACATGAGGGACTGAAATGTGGAGAAGGAGGAGACATGGAGCAGAAGCATTGTCTGGTGAAATGAGTGAATTTTCATACCCCAGGTACAAAAAGGAGCAGGAGCAGCTGGAGGAGGTAATGGAGTTGAGAAGACAGCAGATACCCCGCGCAGCACTGTGGCATTATACCGTGAACTGGAGGCAGGGACCCCTCAGTCACTTTGCAATGGCTCGCACATGCGGGATTGGTCGCCTGCTAGTGAACAGCCGAATAGCTACAGCATCCGGCAGAGGGATGACTTCTGGCTCTCCACCCTAATGGACCCGTCGCTAACCCGGTCCCAAAATGGAGCCTTTTTCCCAGCTATTGAAGGAGACAAACTCAAAACTATAGGTTAATCCCCTCCGGTAGTCATTGGCCCGCTGTCTAAGTGCGGCAATCTTCCCTCCTCGACAGGTCTGATCGGGGGGATCTTCATCGCTACAAGGAACTACTGCCGTCGTGCTTTGCCGGGAAAGGTGGGGGGGTCGAGCAGTACCAGCTCCATCAGCAGGCAACTAAGTCTGGAGTCACTGATGAGTCAGCTTCCTCAAAACCGCCGAGTGAGGAGGGCAGTCCGCCAGCAGCAGCAGCAGGGACCTGGAGCAGACCCTGAACCACAGGAGTGTGGCCTAATCTTGGAAAGCACTCTGCCACCCAGTTTAGAAAGATCCGCTGGACTATTGGGGAAGCCTAACTGAAGTGTGTGTCCGCAACTTGCCGATTTGCAGTGGAAAAGCGTCTCCGACCATATGTGGCATCATAGCGGGTGTTCATGCGCGGGCCATCGTTTACCCAAGAAGAACCCCGCTTGTCCTCGGGAAATTGTTGAACGACTGACCTTTGTCAAGATGCATCATGCGTGACGGCCAGGATTTCACACACCAATGCCTTAGGCGACAGACTACATCAGCCATGACGCTCAACCCAAACCTGAGTAATGATCTGGGTTCAAACCTACCTGCCTCAGCCACTATCTGAGGCCGCCACCCCCCGATGCCACACATCTGCTGACATTTCTCCATCTGCCACCGAACCACAGCAATACCAGGGACTGGGATGCCACACACCTCCACACTCTGTCATTGTGCCACTGTCTGACCTTAGCTGCGTTGCTGTGCTGCTGCCGTGAACCTAAACACTGTGTCATTGTCACACTCTGTGCCTATTCCTGTTTGCCAACCTCCCAGAATTCATTGTGCACTGCCTTGACCTCATGCTGCTGCTGGCTGCTGCCGTGACCTACACAACTGTGTCGATTGTGTCCCACTGTCTTGACCGCATGCTGCTGCTGTGCCTGCGCCGTGACCCTACAACTCTGTGCATTGTGCCACTGTCTGACCGCATGCTGCTGCTGTGGATTCTGCCAGGACCTACACACTGTTCGTAGTTTGCCACTGTCTGACGCTCATGCCGCTGCTGTGGCTGCTGCCCGTGACTACCTCCGACAGTCATTGAGCCACTGTCTTACTCATGCTGCTGCTGTGGCTGATAGCCGTGGGGACCTACACACCCTGTCATTGTTCCACTGTCTGACCTCATGCTGCTGCTGTTGCTGCTGCCTTTGAACCTACACACTGTGTCATGTGCCCACGTCTGACCTCATCTGCTGCTGTGGCTTAGCATGCCGTGTCCTACACACGTGTCAATGTCCCACTCTGTGGCCTACTCCTGTTTTTTTTTTGCCACCTCCAGAATGTCCATTGTGCCACTGGTCTGACCTCAGCTGCTGCTGTGGGCTGCTGGCCATGACCTCCACACTGTTCATTGTCCCACTCTGTAGCCTACTCTGTGTTTTTACCAACCTCCAGAATGTCATGTGTGCCACTGTCTGACCGCGTGCTGCTGCTGTGGTGCTGATAGCCGTACTCACACCTGGTGTCATTGTTCCACTGTCTGACTCAATGCTCTGCTGTGGCTAGCTGCCGTGAACTCCTCACTGTTCATAATGTCTCCACTCAGTAAGCCTAACTCCTGTTTTTTACCCTCCAGAATGTCATTGTGCAACTGTCTGACCTCATGCTGCTGCTGTGCTGATGCCGTGACTACACACTGTGTCATTGTCCCACTCTTGTGGCCTACTCTATTTTGCCACCTCCAGAATGTCACTGTGCCAATGTCCTGACCTCATGCGCAGCTGTGCTGCTGCCGTGACCTTCACACTGTGTCATTGTGCACTGTCTGACCTCATTGCTGTTGCTGTGCTGCTGCCGTGACCTACACACTGTTCCAGTGCCACTGTCTGACCTCTGGCTGCTGCTGTGGCTGATACCGGACCTACACACTCTGTCATTGTGCCACTGTCTGACCTCATGCTGCTGCGTGGCTGCTGCCGTAACCTACACACAGTGTCAAGTGTGCCACTCACTGTGGCCCTACTCCTGTTTTTTTTGGCAACCCATACAAATATCATTGTGGCCACTGTCCTGAACCTCATGCTGCTTGGCTCCCGCCGTCCACCTCCACACCTGTCACTGATGTTAGCCACACCTGAGCCCTCAATTGTTTTTATCCAGCTGTCGCTGCCATGACTATTATCAGCTACATTCCCGCTTGAGTTTGTTTCAGTTTTGCTCTTAAGTGCCAGGAATTTTATAGTAAAGCGATTCTAAGAGCGGGCGCAAGTCATGCTGCGTGTCATACTAAAACACCAACATAGTATGATGGACCCAACCAACTCCCTCTGCATATTTAAGCATGGCACAACGGTCTACAGCATCCCCCTCATCTCTGTGCAGCCTGGAATAGCTGTTTTTTAACGTGATTCGTCCCGAGAGTAATTTCGAACGAAGTTTATTTTTTGCGAGAAATCCGGCAAGTGAATAATCGAACCAATTTCGGAAATTCGCACTCCATCCTCTAGTTATTATTCATCTTTAGCCCTTTCTCAGTTGTCTTCTTTGAAATTGTTCGCTAGGGACTACATCAGTTATGCTGACGATTTATGCATATGCTGATAAGCTGAAGATGTAGACCCAAACATATGGTAAGTTACAGGCCTCATATGAACAACAATGGCTCTGCTTTAGGCTAAGGCCACCCAGCATAGGACAAAAAACTCAGAGAAAACCAAATCCTAAAACCGTTCATGAAACTTAGTTTTATGTCAGTTGAAAAGAAGATTGATCCAAAAAATAGATAGTAACAATCAGACGCTGAGTTTTATGTCATGTTTGTGTCAAAAACCGCCGAAAAAACTTTAGTTTTTACAGCGGTTTTAGTTTTTTTTGTTGCATTTTTGTCACTTTTTTTTCAAAGTTTTCTGGACCTTTTTTGAACGGTTTTCAGTCAGTGTAGTAATATATTCACATTTTTAACCAACTTGGGCGGTTCTTCAGCAGAAACACTGCCACAAAACATGACAAAAACCCGCCCGGCGGTTTATCTAGACTTCAATAGTAATTTTTCTTCCCTTCTGTTGTTTTTGCAACATATTTCAAACAACCACCAGGAGCAGAAATGAGCAGAAAAAAAACGTCCTGTGGAGTCTACAGAATATTTTTACTATTAAAGTCTATGGGCTCTGTTTTCAGTAATTTTTTTAGCTGTTTCAGAAAACGCAAAACTACAAAAAACGACCAAAAACATGTGCAGTGGAGACATAACTTTAGAGCTACTTGAAGTAGGATCCCTGTGGCTTCTCTGTGGTCCATGGCCCACACACTTTATTTTTCACAGCCAATCACACACTCTGAGGCTCTGTTTCCTGACATCAATGCTCCTCTGGTAGTCATCCTTTCACAAAGGCCAGAGCTCCTGTTAGGCTTCCTTAGCCCGGCTAAGCACAACAAACTTTAAAGGGGTGTTCTCATCTCACACATTGATAGCATTTCCATAGGATATGCCATAAATATGTGATCAGTTCAGGTCCCACCTCTGGGACTCACACCTATTTTGGGAATAGGCCCTTGAAAGTTTCTGTTCAGAATGGAGAGTACATTGCACTTGGCACTGTTCTCTGTTCTGTTCTGAGTACAGCAATACTCCCACGGAATGGGGAGAGCTGTGTAAGCATAGCCATCTCCCCATTCCCTGAGGCTGGCTCTTAGCGAGCTACAAACTACAAGAATTTTAAAATATGACAAAACCCCTTTAATGTTCTCATTTCACACCAGCACTATCAAAATTACATTTGTTGAAAGAAAGACAGTATGGTTAGGTACAAAAAACAAAATTTCACATTTTCCGCATTCTCATGTCATTATGATTATTTTAAAGAGGACCTTCCCACAATCTTAACTTCTCAATTCTACCCTCCTTACAGGTGGCCAAGGCTCATTAATGTATGCATAATGTAATGTAAATGTAATGTAAAGCGAAGGCCAGTCCATCTACTGAGATCCCACTGAAGAGCTAATGCAGCACTAAATGCTGAAAACGTTTCTAATAGTGATGATAGAAAGTGTCAAACACGCTGTGTAATAGTCTCCAAAATAATGGGAATCTCGCAAGAGAACAGAGAGTGACTTTTGATCACTATATTCACTATTTTGCCATAGGCAAACTTAAACTCTATCAGTTCTCTGTCTAATAAACACAAAAACTAAACAATTATTAAGTATAACACTTTTCCTCTATACACACTATTTAAACACCTTATTCCCAACCCCTAAATTTATCCCTTTCTACTTCTAAAGGAATAGCTCCTTTTCTATTATCAAGTCTGGTGGAACACCATCTATTAACAGGAAAAGCTTATATATACAGTAATTTACTAACTCCAGTAAGGGATCCCAAGCATCCTACTTGGGCAGTCATCCCTAATCTAATGGACATAAAAGAAAATAAGGTTACTTGTGATACCCTCTGCAGCGGGTGACCCCTTGTAGACAGAGGTGAGAAATCACAATTTAAAACGTCATGCCTGACCTCCTCAACATGTTTCACCTGCTAAATTGGCTTCATCAGGGGTTAAAGGTAGACCACACATGTGGTCTAAGCTCATTCCTTTTATATCAGTCTAATGTCATTATGATGGTTTTAAAGAGGACCTTCACACAATCTTAACTTCTCAATTCTACCCTCCTTACAGGTGTCCAAGGCTCATTAATGTATGCATAATGTAATGTAAATGTAATATAAAGCGAAGGCCAGTCCATCTAGTGAGATCCCACTGAAGAGCTAATGCAGTACTAAATGCTGAAAAAGTTTCTATTAGTGATGATAGAAAGTGTCAAACACGCTGTGCATCACAGCTTGCTGCAACATCACAGACCAGTCGGCGTACCTGTGCTGACCACGGTCCATCTGCCAAAAGTGCTTAGAATGAGTATATGAAATTTGGAAGCAGGCCATGGGGCAATGCAAGAACATGCCCATGTCTACTGAATAACAATTTCTTTTTACCATGTGGCTTATTGTGTGTATCTGTGTTGCTCACTAGGTGAAAAGAAAAGCAACAAGATTCACTATGGGAAGAAGGTAAGTTTGATGCTCTAGGCCAGTGGTCCCCAACCTCCCCAGTGGAGGTGGAGGTGAGGTGGTGAGGTGGTAATGGAGGGGGTTGGAGGTTTAGAATCACACACAGAAAAAAAAACACATTAAAGTGCATACTGTGTCATTAAGAGATATGGTATTGGGTAACCAATATTATATAACTGCAGACCGATTGTCAGCTTTGTGGGTCAGCATTATACATGTACAGTCTAAACCAGAAGTTTACATCCACTATATAAAAAGACACATATGCAGGTTTCTCACTATCTGACATGAAATCAGAATAAACCTTACCTGTTTTAGGTCAATTAGGATTACCAAAATTATTTATATTTGACAAATGCCAGAATAATTAGAGAGATAATTTTAAGGCATTTTTATTACTTTCTGCAAAGTCAAAAGTTTACATACATTTCATTAGTATTTGATAGAATTGCCCTTAAACTGTATGACTTGGGTCAAACATTTTGATATCCTTCCACAAGCTTCTCAAAACAGTTGGTAGGAATTTTGGCCTATTCCTCCTGACAGAACTGGTGTAACTGAGCCATGTTTATAGGTCACTTTGCTCGCACCTGTCTTTTCAGCTTTGCCCATACAATTCCAATAGGATTTAGATCAGGGCTTTGTGATGGCCACTCCAAAACATTGACTTGGTTATCCTTAAGCCACTTTGTAACCAGTTTGGCTGTATGCTTCGGGTCATTGTTCATTTGGAAGACCGTTTTCCGACCAACATTTAACTTTCTGGCTGATGTCTTAAGATGTTGCTACAGTATTGCCACATAACCCTCTTTCCTTATGATGCCATCTATTTTGTGAAGGTCACCAGTCCCTCCTGCAGCAAAACAACCCCACAACATGATGCTGCTACCCCCCTGTTTCACAGTTGGGATGGTGTTCTTAGGCTTCCAAGCTTCTCCCTTTTGGCTCCAAACTTAACAATGATCATTATGGCCAAACAGTTAAATTTTAGTTTCGTCAGGCCACATGTCTCCAGAAATGTAGGTCTTTGTTTCTGTGTACATTTGCAAACATGAATCTGGCTTTTAGGCAGAGTGGCCTTTCAGCCCATATTGATACAGTATTTGTTACACTATGAATAATGACACAATCTTACCAGCTTCTGCGGGCATCTTCACAAAGTCTTTTGCTTTTGTTCTTGGGTTGATATGCACATGTCGGACCAAAGTACATTTATCTCTGAAACACAGAACCCATCTCCTTCCTGAGCGGTATGAATGCTGGACATTCCCATCTTGTTTGTACTTGCATATAATTGTTTATACAGATGAACGAGGCACCTTCAGGTATCTGTAAATTGCAGGTATCTAGAACCACACTTGTACTAGTCCACAATTCTCTTCCTGATATCTTGGCTGATTTTTTCAGACTTTCCTATGATGTTACACACAGAAGCATGTTTTTTTAAAACCCAAAAAGGCACGACATCATCTATAGACTTTTCCCAAATTGTTTTAAAACTAAAAACCTAGTGCAGAAAACTTTTGCTTTGCAAAAAGTAATAAAAAACCTTAAAAATGTTTCTCTCTCTCTTTTTATTCGGTATTTGGCAAATATAAATATTTTTGTAATCCTAATTGACCTAAAACAAGTAAGGTTTTATTCTGTTTTTCATTTCAATAGTGAGAAAAACAACAAGTTGTCTTTTTATACAGTGTATAAAAACTCTGGTTTCAACTGTATCAGTATCCCATAAATCAGCTCTACAAAACATACTAAGCTGTGCACATCAAAATATATTCAAAAAACTAAAGCATAGGTCCCAACTAAAAAGCAATAGCATATATCAACAAATATCAGGGGCACACTAAAACTAAATAAAACCTCAAGGTATATGAAAAACCGGGACTCTTGTTTACAGTATTTGACAAAGATTTTTTATTAAGCTCACCTCCCAAAACGAAAGGGACCCCAGAGCGGGTGAGCCCTACACTAAATATATTCCTCACTAGGCTAAATCCGACTGAATTTCAGGAAGGTGGGAAAACCACCAACTGGGTCATCCTGCACTGGTTAAAAGAGGCGTGTGTGCAGAAGCCAATGAGATTCCCAAATCTCAAATGAATAAAAAAAACAACTGAAGCTTGCCATCTAAAATTTATTTAAAAACGTAAGCATAGGTGCACACTAAAAGGCAATAGCAATATCAAAACAAATATCAGTGGCCACAAAGACAAAAAAAAACCCTCAAGGTAAAATGAAAAACCTGGGACTTTTAGTTTACGTTTTGATAAAAAGTTTGTATTAAGCTCACCCCCCAAAAAAGTCAAGGGGGATCCCAAGCAGGTGATCCCTAACTAAATATACTTCCTCACTAGGGTCAATCCAGACTGAATTTCGGGGAATGGGGGGAACCCCCAACTGGGTCATCCTGCACTGTTATAAAGAGGCGCTTGTGCGCAACCCAATAAAATTACAATCTCAAATGAACACAAAACTACTGAAGCTTGCCCCTAAAATATATTCGAAAAACGAAGCATAGTCACACAAAAAAGGGCAAAGCATAATCTAACAAAATCAGGGCACACTAAAGACTAAAAAAACCTCAAGGTATATGAAAAACCGGGGACTCTAGTTTACATATTTGATAAAAGTTTATTAAGCTCACCTCCCCCAAAAGTCAAGGGATCCCAGAGCGGGAGTCCCTACATAAATATCTTCCTCACTAGCGTAAATCCAGACTGCAATTTCGGGAAAAGGGTAGGAACCACCAACTGGTCATCCGCACGGGTTTTATAAAGGGGCAGCTGTGTGCGCAAGCCAATGAGATTACCACCCCAAATGAACTACAAAACATACTGAAGCTGTGACATCTAAAATAATTCTGAAAAACAAAAAGCATAGGTGCACACTAAAAAGGCAATAGCATATATTAACAAATATCAGTGGCACACTAAAGCTAAATAAAACCCTAAAGGGTATATGAAAAACCTGGGATCTTATTTTAAGTTTTTGATCAAAGTTTGTATAAGCCACCCCCAAAAAACGTCAAGGGTCCCAGAGCAGGTGAGTCCCTACCTAAATTTTATTCCTCACTAGGCGTCAACCAGACTGCAATTTCAGGGAATGTAGGAACCCCCAACGGGTCATCCTGCACGGTTATAAAGGGGCAGTGTGGCAGCAAGCCAATAAATTTAACCAAAATCTCAATGAACTCAAAAATACTGAAGCGTGCACATCTAAAATATATTCTGAAAAACGTAAGCAGGGAGGTGACTTAAACAATTTTGAAAAAATTACTTAAACTAAGAGCCCCAGGTTTTTCATATACCTTGATTTTTTTTTTATTTAGTTTTTATGTCCCCACGATATTTGTTAGATATATGATATAATCAGCTCTGTAGGTAGGTATATATATGCCCCCTATAGATAGTTATACGGTCCTTGTAGGTAGGTATATTTATACTTGCCCCCTGTAGATAGTTATATTCCCCCTGTAGGAAGTTACATGCCCCCTGTAAGTAGATATATTTATAAATGCCTCCTGTAGGTAGTCACATACCAAAAACATAACGGAAACCCTACATGTTTGATATTGCCGGATGCATATCACCGTGTAGAATACAGATAACACATCACTTTTACCCAAAGATTGAACTCCGAAAAACAAAACTTTGCAAACATGGCGCAAGTACATTTTTTTACATTTTTTCTCCACCTATAATTTTTTTGCGTTTCCCCGTATATTTTATGGTTGGATAAAAGACACCGTTTAAAAAACATCTTTTCCGCAAAATAAAAGCCCCAGATGTTAGTAGGTGGAAAAAAAAAACGTTATGGCTTTTTGGGGGCGAGGGGGAAAAAAAAGAAGAGTAATATTTTTTTTCTTTGGAGGGATTAAAGGGTTTAATATTGTTGCAAAGTAAGTAAACTTCTTCATACCAAATAGTTTTAATGTTATGGCATTAGATGTACATGTTATATTTAAAATTAGTGTTATGCATGTAAAAGGTTTTTTTCTGGAAATAAAATGCAGGTCATATGCAGGGGAATATGTTTGTTACTGAGCTTAACCTTATTCAAATAAACATGGCAACCAACAACCACAAAATTGGTGTTGAGTCTTGGTTATTTATTTATTTTAGAGCGCCATTGATTCCAGGGCGCTGTACATTCAAAGGGTTACAGCATAACAATGTCAAAAAATACAATGGTGAACAATAAAAGGCAACTTGGCAAAGGGAGACAGAACCCAACCGAAGGCTTACAGTCTACAAGGAAGGAGGAAAGAGACATAAGGTAAGGGGCAGACTTGTTTTTGGGGGGGTGTATACACAGGCTATTGTAGATTATGGCTCCAGAAGAGATGGGGTTTTTAGGGTTTTTTTGGCTAGCGAAAGTGGAAGAGGGTTAGAGTTGGGGGAGTAGTTCCCGATTATGGGGGAAAACTGGAGAAGTCTTTCAAGACGGCGTGGTGGAGCAGGGAAAGATAGAAGGTCCTTGAGGAAAAGGTGGTTTATAGGGGAGGTATCTAGAGATAAAGGCAGGGATGTATGGAGGAAAGAAGTTATGGAGAGCCTTGAAGGTCATGGATAAAAAGCAATCCTTTTTTATTTAAAAAAAAAAAAAAAAAAAATAAATGCTATTTTTAAAAAAAAAATTTTTGTTTTTTATGTTAAAAACGTAAAAAAAATTGTGGGGGTTGTCTTAGTATCACCTAAAACCCCACTCAGATGATTTATTACGTTTAGAAGCAAACTCATTTGAAGATCCTCATTTTGTCACTTGGCATAAATACACAATTTCATCATTTGTTATTCTTTATAAGTTTCAGTCATGACATATGTCTCTATATTTACATAGTTATTACAGCTAAAATAAGACACATGTCCATAAAGTTCAGCCAGAGGCTCAGTGGTTCGCGCTGTTGCCTGATAGCACTGTGGCCTGAGTTACAACTCCACCAAGAACTACACATACAAGGAATTTGTATGTTCTTGTGTTTAAGTGAGGATATTTTGGTTTCCCAAACACTCCAAAAAACAAACAATTAAGTAAATCTGAATCTTAGACTCTGAGTCCCAATGGGGACAGGGACCAATGTGAACACTCATAATCTCTGTACAGCGCTGTGGAATATATTGGAGCTACATAATTAAATACCTCTAGCAATTCAAAACTATACATGTGTTTTGTTGGTTGGTGTGCTACACTGTACTAGAATTAACAGAAATTATCATTTTGCAGCTGTATGAAAACAGAATTTTAATTTGGTTTGTTTTTCACTAGAGTATATGGCACCTCTGGGACCCACATCGATCTCCAAAATGGGCTCCCAAAACTCTTATTCTGAATAAAGAAGTGACTGCGCTAGCGCTGCCCTTCTCCATTCATTTCGGTGGGAGATCTGAGCACAGCTTTGGGTATTTGAACGGCCTGTTCTAGAGGCAGGTGCGGTTCTCAGAGGGAGGATACACACTTATCTGACATTGATGGCATATCAATAGGATATGCCATCAATGTCTATGATGGCAAAACCCTTTAAGGAAAAAGCCAATTTTAGCTTTAACACCTTAACCTACCTGGACATATAGGTATGTCCTAGTGGCATTAAGGAGCTGTGTAATGCGATCGCAGCGCAATCCCGCTACACAATCGCTGGGTGTTAGCAGCTAATTACAGCTAACACTCAGTGGTTACAGCGTGGGATGTTGTAGATGCCATCCCGCGCTATTGAACCCCTTAGACGCCGTGGAAAAGATGGCCACGGTGTCCCAAATCAATGAGAAACGGTGCCGCACACAATTCCTCACTTCGATCAGGCTGCCCACGGCGAAATGGCAGGCTCCTGAACAGTGAACATGACAGCTGACAGCCTTGTGAAGGCTTCTATCGCCGTCATGTTTTCCGTTTTACTACTTCCTGCATGGTATACCTTAATGCATTCTCTATAAAATGCATTAGGCTGCATAAATTATCAAGCCCCCCCGAGTGGTGAAGCACCCTAGCGGGACTAGGGGGACTCAAAGTTAAAGAAAAAAAAAGTTTTAAAGTGTAAAAAAATTTTAAAAATGAAAAGTTCAAATCACCCCTTTTTTGCCATTTACAAAAAAAAAAATAAAAAAAAAAAATAATAATAATAAAAATTGACACATATTTGGCATTGTCACGTCTGAAAAAGTCTGATCTATTAATAATATAACATAATTTATCCCGTATGCTGAACACCATAGAATAAAGAAAATTCCAAAATTGCAGTTTTCTGTTCATTTCACGTCCCCTAAAAATTGGAATAAATTTAATCAAAAAAGTCCCATGTATTCGAAACTGGTAGCAACAAAAAGTACACTTCAACCCGCAAAAAATGCACCCTCACTCAAGTCCATAGGTGTTAGTACAAAAAATTATTGGTTACTGGTTGCAGAAAATGGTGCGGCCACGCAAATTTCAAAAATAGAAAATGTATAGAATTTTTTTACAGCACCAAAACATAAAGAAAACCGTACATGTTTGGTATTGCCGGATTTGTGTCAACCTGTAGAATAAAGAGAATACATCATTTATACCAAAGATTTAAAGCCATCAGAACAAAACCCCCGCAAACATGGTGCAAGTGGGTTTTTCTTATTTCCTCACTTACAATTTTTTTGCGGCTTCCCAATATATTCTATGGTACGGTGAATGACACCATAAGAAAGTACATCTTGTCCCGCAAAATAAAAGCCCCCATATGTCTGTGTAGATGAAAAAATAAAAAAGTTATGGCTCTGGGAAGGCGGGGAGGATAAAACGAATGTGGAAAAAAATAGGCTTGGTCATTTCGATTGAATCACAATTCAAATGCAATGTCTGATTTTCATTAGTTGATTTCAATAAATTAAAATGTATTACTTTTATTTATTTCAGTGAACTCTGTAGGTTTTTCTGTCTTTTAGGAAAGGGTACCAACAATTTTGTCCACATGTATGTCTGCATATAACAAACTATCTGGAAATATATAACATACACTTATTGCAATTTAGGATTTCAATGTTGAAAGGTACATTGTTATCATTATGCAAAAACACACTCATTCATAATTAAAATTAATGATTTGATTTAATTACAGAAGGGTGTGATTCTGTTCTGAACAATTTACACCCTAAGCATTGCAATCTGAGGTGACTAGGATTTACCTCTCTTAGAAAGTACCAAGGAATTTCACAAAAAAATATGGGTCAAGAAGAAGCCCAGAATAAATGACTCATTTTGGAAATTGGCAAGCACTTTAGCTCTGATTTAGAACAACAGCTGAAAAGTTTACCGGCATTTAGTTCAATGCAGATAGGAAATGATTGAAAATATTTCCATGGCTTAAATGGGTTGTCCAGGATGTGATAAGGATGATCTGCTTATTTCCAAAAAAACAGTGCCACTCTGGTCCATGCTTTGTGTCTTGTTTTACATTCAGTAGTCTAGTATTATCAATGGCACTCTTGGGTAAGTTTTCACAGCTTTATTTCCACATATTGAAAACAGTAACAAAACTTCTAAAACATTAATTTATTCTGCCATATTAAACTGTGTAGCATTCAGATAGCTTGTTCATGGATGCCAAGTACTGAACATTTCAGTCCTAAAAGGACCTTTCTTAAAGGGGTTTCTCACTAAAAAGATTACCTTTCAATAGGTAATTGAAGACTTTTTCTAAATACATAGATAGATTTTACTTTAGTCATCAGATAAGAGATATTTTATATGCACACACGTTTCTATGGTTACCTGGTTTCCTGACCATAACTCTGTTACCTTATTAGCTAAGAGAGCAGGGAGTGGACTGAGCTCTGAAGCAAACTATCTCTAAAAAGATTTCAGATAAACCATTGTTTTCAGTTCTCACAGCACATGTACCTTTAGTTTACTGGAGATTACCTTTCCTGCACTTGTCAGTGTAACGGCTCAGCTAGTTACATAGAAGCTAAATATGCTAATCACCATTACAGAACCACCCACAGTCTGACAGGACAGTGAGTATAAAACTGCTTGTGACTCAGTGAAACAGCATGGTGAGAAAAATCCTTTAATGGAATCTATGAAGATAATTAGTTTTATTAACATTGTAAGTACAAACCAACAATTAAAAATGATTTACAAATAATGATTTTGTTATATCACTATAGGATATATTATTCCCATTACAAAATATACCACAATAAAAATCATATATGCCACATAACAACATAAAAAACAAAACTTATAACACCGTGAATTAATTTTTTACCTCACATTTCTTCTAAATAAAGTTATTTATCTCATTTCAGTCAAGTATGCCTATGTAGTCAAAATCCACTGCTCAAAAAATAAAGGGAACACTTAACACAATGTAACTCCAAGTCAATCACACTTCTGTGAAATAAACATGTCCAGTTATGAATCAACCTGGATTGTGATAAATTTTTTCTCTGTTGTGCAAATGTAACAGACAATAGGTAGAAATGCTAGGCAATTAGAATGACAACCCCTATAAAGGAGAGGTTCTGCAGGTGGTGACCACGGACCATTTCTCTATTTTCATCCTTTTTGAATGTTGTTTTGGCCACTTTTGCATTGTTTCTTTGCTCTCCCCCCTAGAGGTAGCGTGAGGCGATGTCTATAACCCACAGAAATTGCTCAGGTAGTGCAGCTCCTCCATGATGGCACATCAATGCGAGCTGTGGCATGAAGGGTAGCTGTAAGCAAACACAGTCAAATGCACACTATTTTTTGAAAAGCACCTTAATAGCAGTGTAACGGAGCTCCCCTCTCCTTAGAAACTCAGGCACTGCTTCACACATAATAGCGCAATCATTTCATTGATTTCACACAGAAGAAAATGTATTCACTTAATGTGTAAAACAATCCTTTTGTTTATTTTTCAACAAACTGTTAAATTATAACTTAAAGGGGTTTTCCCACAAAGTAAAATTGATGTGGGAAGCTTGCAATTGAAATAACAAACATTTTCACCATTCATTATTATTAAAAATTCTGCACAATTTTTGTTTTAGTTGCTCCTTTAGTGATCCATTGTTTACAGCTCGTCTCCAGGGGATGCGACCAGGGCTGAGAGCTCCTCAGTCCTGGTCATACATGCTCAGATATTACCTCTCCTCTCAGGCAGCTACTGAGTGTTCAAACCCCAGCTGCTGTCACTCTACTGCTGTCCTCTGTACTCCATAGCAATTAGTCAAACAGTACAAATAAAAAAATAAATAAACCTCAATGAGGTATCTGCACTGAGAAAGAGAAAAAAAAAACACAGGTTTGGTTCCTGCAGGGATATGAACCTAGGACCCTTGTGCCTGGAGGCAAAAACTTTACCTCTCAGCCACTCACAATGCTTTATATAAACAGACCTTTCTTTGACTGCAGAGAGAAAAAGCATGGTGATGTCATCCTGCTGGGCACATAATATGCAATTCAAACAAATCATACGCCCCCTTCTGAGCACTGTGAGACAGTGACAGGGGGAGTAGTGGAGGGAAGGTATATTTCCCCAAGAATGCTGTCATATGCGGCCTTAGGAAAGGTATGGACCAGTGCGTGTCGCCGAGTGGCCTGGGCTCGGTAAAGGGAAGCCGACATTTGTTGTGTCAGTAGATACTGACATGTAGTATAAACGGTTCCAGTCCGCTTTATCCGGTCGCTTTTCTGGAGTGGTCAAAGAGCCGGGTGGGTGGCCACTCCCACGCACCAGGTAAAGGGGGGTGCCAGGCCTGTAAAGCCTGAGTCTGCAGGCCTGTCATGGCGGGCGGTGGTTTGCTGGAGCCATATTGTAAGTAGCCCATGCTATGTGTCTTTGCAGTTTTGCCAGGTCACTGAGTGTGTCCCTGGTAAAGTTAGGACGCTTGTTGTAAATTTTAGCGTTCAGCCGAGCAGGTTTTGTTTTATGTTTTATGCCTGAAGTTAAGGCCATGTTTTGTTTCTGTTTATCACATAAATAAACCAGGCACCAGCCTGGACTTGAACTTTACTCATGTGTCACTGTCTCTGTCTGGGGAAAAGCCCAGCCTGCTACCCTGCTCTGGACGCTGACCCTCACATTGGTGCTTCGGATGCGGGCACCCAGACTTAAAGAGACATACACACATTTTTCGGTGTGCTAAGGGCGACGACAGTGGAAAAGTGCCTGGAACGTGCTATAACCTTATGTCCTGGAAAAAGCGGCAGCTGCGCAGCAGTCAGAGACCGCCAAGATGGTGGGGCTTCTGAAGCAGCTGATACAAGCGAACAGTAGCCTCCAGTTGATGACCGCAAACCAGCAGAAGGTGCACGAAGAAGCTATGCGGGCCCAGGCAGAAACCAACGCCCTGCTGATAGAGGCTAACCGTCTCGCTCTACAGGAGCAGCAGCACATCAACAAGCAGCTCCAAGAGCAAGTCCTGGCATGGCGCAAGTGTGCAGAGGACGCCAAGCTCTCTTCCCGCCGCACGTGCTGCAGTTCATTCATCTATGCAGAAAATGACGCTTACCGATGATGTAGAGGCCTATCTTAGGGTCTTCGAGAGAGTGGCCGAGCAGGAGAAGTTGCCTGTGGCCCAGTGGGCTGAAGTTGTGGCGCCGTTGCTAACTGGAGAGCCCCAGAAGGCATATTTTGACCTTGGCGAACAGGATGCCCAGGACTATGTCAAATTAAAGGGCGAGATCTTGGCTCGCTTGGGTGTGACCACCAACGTGCGGTCCAGGCGTGTGCATAATTGGACCTTTCTGACCACTTGCCAGCCGTTCACAGATGTAACGACCTTTTTCCCACCGGGTGAAAAAGTGGCTGCAACCAGAAGAGTCTACGCCTGCACAGATGGTGGAGAAAGTGGTCCTGGACAAGTTTGTTCACCTTTCCCCGGAGATCCAGCGCTGGTGGGACAAGGCGACCCCAAGAAGCAGAGCACCTCGTAAGCCTCGTTGAGAGGTACAAGGCCACTGAGGTTTTTACTCCAGAAGGCTCCTCCTGGACGATCCATCCCCGGGAACAGCAAATCGTCCGGAACCTCCAGTAAGACTGTTCCAGGTGTAAGGGGGGTGAAAAATGTCCCTAAGGCAGGTGGCTCAGGAGGTGAGCATATCGGGGAGAGACTGGGCCCCAAATGGTCGTAACGGTCTCGACCAGAGACTCAAGGAGATCGGGAACCGCATAAGGTGCTGGCGTGGTCATAAACCCCTGGGCAATTGCGGCCAATTGCCCCCTTCACAGGAGAGCCAATGGAATGTGACTCAGCCAGGCGGAGGTCTCTGTTCGCCAGGCCAGTTTGCTCGGCAGAGACTGTGGTAGAGACTGACCAACAACTATGTCACATTAAAGTCAATGACTATCCCGTAGAGGCTCTTCTGGACTCTGGAAGCCTGGTTACCATGGTGTATGCCAGCTTAGTAGACCCTACATCAGTCACCGGACGAGTGATAGGGGTCCTGTGCATCCACGGGGACACCAAGGAGTACCCCACAGCCTTGGTGAAACTCGAGACTTCTTGTGGACTGGCCTCCCATGAAGTGGGGGTGGTGAGGTCCCTAATGCATACTGTAATCCTACGGAGGGATTTCCCCCCTGTTTTGGGACTTGTGGCACAAAGAAGGTTTCATGTTTTGGTTAATAACTGTACTGATGTTAATGCATGCCTGCTATTGATCCAGAAACCATTTGCCCCCGATGCCATGGCTCAGGCAGTAGTGGTGACCCTAGAAACCGGTGATACTTTTCCCCTAGCGGTTCTGGCAGGTGAGACCGAGGAACAAGAGGATGTGGCGCTAGGGAAAGCTAGGGAAAATGTTAAGGTTATAAATGGTGAACCTCAATACCCAGGGGCGAATACTGTGTTTCCTCACATATGCAGTAAACCAGGAGCTCTTGTATCAGGTGGACAAAAAACCAAGGGGGAGGTGGTGGACAGCGGGTAGTGCCACGGGCCCTTTCGGAAATGGTTTTGGACCTCGCACACAAGCATGTGCTAGGGGTCATCTGGGCAGCGAAAGACAAAGGAGCGCATCCTCCAAACTTTCCCTTTTGGCCAGGATGCATTGGGGATGTAAAGCGGTACTGTGAGTCCTGCCCTGAGTGCCAACTAACAGCTCCCATGCCCCATTACAGGAGTCCCCTGGTGCCATTAAACCCAAATAGAGGTACCGTTTGAGAAAGGATCGCAATGGACCTCGTTGGCCCGTTATGAAGTTTGCCGAAGCCATCAATATATATTGGTGGTGGTGGACTACGCCACACCCTTAAACCTGAGGCCATACCTCTGAGGAACACCTCCTCAAAACGTATTGCCAGGATTGTTCCATATGTTTTCCGTACTGGCAATCCAAAAGAGATCCTTTCTGATCAAGGGACCCCCTTTATGTCAAAGGTCACCAAGGAGTTATGCAAGCTCCTTAATATTAAGCATTTGCGCACGTCAGTATACCATCCTCAAACTGACGGTCTTGTGGAAAGATTTAATAAAACCCGAAAAGTATGTTAAAGAGGGTGGGTCAGTAAGGATGGTAAGGACTGGGACTGTCTGTTGCCTTATCTAATGTTCTCAGTCCGGGAGGTTCCTCAGTCCCTCCACGGGATTTTCTCCCTTTGAAATTAGTTTTATGGGCGGCGTCCCCGGGGTCCTTCTCGACATTGCCAAAGAAACCTGGGGGCAAGAGTCTACACACCCCACAGGAGCGTAATAGAACACATCTCCCAAATGCAAGACAGGATTTCGGCAGTTATGCCCATAGTCAGGGAACACCTACAGCAGGCTCAGAAAGCTCAAAGCCGGGTGTATAATAGGTCGACCAAAGTAAGGAGCTTCAACCCGGGGATCGGGTGTTGGTGTTAGTTCCTACTGCGAAAGTAAGTTTCCCGGCTAAATGGCAAGGGCCCTATGAACTCCTTGAGAAAGTAGGAGATGTTAATTAAAAGTTATACCAGCCCGGTAGACGCAAGCCGGAACAGAAAATACCATGTGAACTTAATTAGTCTTGGAAAGACAGGGAGACCCTGGCTGCAGTAAGGTAAAACCACATAAAGTGACACTGGAAGTATGTGTTAGAGTCCCTGTCAAAATCCCAAAAACAGGAGACCCTGGATTTCATCAAAAGGAATACTGATGTTTTATAAGAACTGACATGGCGTACTAACCTCATAAAACATGACATTGTCACAGAGCCAGGAGTAAAGGTCAAATTGAATTCATATCGGGTACCAGAAGCTGTAGGCAGCAATATCTGAGGAGGTTAAGAAGATGTTGGACCTTGCGTGATCCGGGAGTCCAGAAGCGAGTGGCGAGTCCAATTGTACTCATCCCAAAACCAGATGGCTCATTACGCTTCTGTAATGATTTTTCGGAAGCTGAATGAGGTTTCCAAATTTGACGCGTACCCAATGCCGAGAGTGGACGAGTTAATTGAGAGGGGTTGGTCATGCCAGATATTTCTCCACGCTTGATCTTACAAGGGCTACTGGCAGGTTCCCCTGACAGATAAAGGGGCCAAAAAAAAAGACAGCTTTCGGGCCACGCCAGATGGATGTTCCAGTATTTTTTGCCTACCATTTGGGTTGCATGGCTCCAGCTACCTTCCAAAGGTTTAAAGGAAAGTCGTCCTTAAACCCCATCGTCGTTATGCATCAGCATACCTAGACGACATAATAATCTTTTTGCGAGGACTGGGACAGCCATCACCTAAGGTACAGGCAGTGCTTAACCCCCCTTAGAGAAGCAGGGTTAACAGGCCAACCCTAAAAAGTGCGCCTTGGGGCTAGAAGAAGCCCGGTACTGGGTTAAATAATAGGTAGGGGCATTATAAAACCGCAGGGAAATAAGGTGGAGGCGATACAGGGCTAGCCACAACCCCACAACAAAGAGGCAAGTAAGGGCCTTTCTAGTATTTTGGGGGTTATTATCGCAGGTTCATTTCCCGAACTTTGCGACTATAGCAGCCCCACTAACAGACCTGACAAAAAAATTTAAGAGTTGTCATTTGGTCACTTGGAACCCGGAGGCGGAGAGGGCATTTCAGGTGTTAAAGCTTGCTCTGTGTAAAAGGCCAGTCCTAATTACCCCAAACTTCAAGAGAGGGAAATTTTGTTTTACAGACCGATGCGTCTGATTGGGACGGGTGCAGTAAATTTCCCAGGAGGTAGACCTTGGAAGAGCATCCAGTCACGTATTTAAGCAGGAAACTCACACCCGCAAGAGGAACTATAGTATTGTGGAACGGGAGTGTTTGGCCATCAAATGGGCCCTGGAGTCCCCCCAAGTATTATTTGATAGACGCCACTTTCGGCTAATCACAGACCACGCTCCATTTTAAATTTTGGGTGTCCCAAGCTAAAGAGCGAAAAGCGAGAGTCACCAGATGGTTCCTGACACTGCAAAATTTTAGTTTCTCTGTGGAGCACAGGGCAGGGACACTACAGGGCAACGCTGATAACGCTGTCAAGAACACATTGTTTGGTTTGGGTAAGTGTGTCCGGACCCCCACAGGCTCGAACAGAGGGGGAGGGTATTGAGACATTTACAGGGGAGTATTGGGAGGGAAGGTATATTTCCCAAGAATGCTGTCATATGCGGCCTTAGGGAAAGGTATGACCATGCGTTTTCGCCGAGTGGCCTGGGCTCGGGGAAGGGGAGCTGCATTTGTTTGTGTCAGTAATACTACTGTAGTATAAGCGGTTCCAGTCCGCTTTATCCGGGTCGGCTTTTCTGGAGTGGATGGCCAATCCCACGCACCAGGTGAGGCTGGTGCCAGGCCTATAAAGCCTGAGTCTGCAGGCCTGTCATGGCTGCTGGTGTTTGCTGGAGCCATATTGTAAGTACCCATGCTATGTGTCTTTGCAGCTTTTCCCAGAGTCCATGAGTGTAAACCCTGGTATAGTTAGGACTGTCTTGTGTATAGTTAGCGCTCGCCCGAGCAAGGTTTTGTTTTATGTTTTTATGCCTGAAGTTAAGGCCGTGTTTGTTTTTTGTTTAAACACATAAATAAACCCAGGCACAGCCTGGACTTGAACTTTACTCAGTGTGTCACTGTCTCTGTCCCGTTGAAGCCCAGCCTGCTACCTGCTCTGGACTCTGATCCCTCACAGCACACAGAGCTGAAATGCTGGATACAGGAGGTATGAAATGAGATTGTGGCAAAACCAGTTTAAAGTATTTCCATGTGCTTTATCATATCACCTAGTAAGGCTTCCATAGTATCAAAAGTTAAGAACAGTCTTACTTTTTTTTGCAGAGTCCTTATTTGTCCGGCTAGATGTCTGAGCGCATATCGTGGTAACCGTTTACCAGTAGCAGTGAGTCTGCCACGTTTCGGGATCCACCCCCTTTGTCAATAAATAAATAATTAGTTTTGAGTCAAAAATTACCTTATTTATTCAATTTAAAAAACTTTCAAAATTGTGGGGTTCTCTAGTCATTTAACCTCTCCAAAATACTGGAATACAAAATGATCAAAAAGTTGTAATGGAACAAAAAAAACTATACTTCAGTCTTTATACTGTCGTTACTTATTGTGTATTTAATAGAAAACCATAACATTTTCTAATATACATTTATTAAAAATGTTGCTCCTGTGCCTCTTTTATACCAGTGTAATAGACGTCTATCTTGAAAATAATGATATAGCCCACATTTCTGTCCATAGTTATGGCACCCATGGAGTACCTCTACGGTCAAAACATGTGACCCACCGCATACGTCATGTTATTTTGTTTTTTTTTTTACAGTTAACTTTATTAACAACATATCATTCCCTAGAGAGACAGCAGTTATACAGGTAACTATACATAATGAAGAGGTTGATGGAATAAACATAGTAATAGTAATTAATACTATTCAGTTACCCCATAGATGTCATGTAACAATGTTGATAACTGACGCCATATTTAGTCCAAACTGTTACTTCGTAGGAGCCATCATTATGAACAGGAATGTGGGCTGTGCCATTTTTTATAGTTCTACATAGGAGTCTACTGCACCAGTATAAAAGATGAATTGGAACAGAATTTTTAATACAACTACTCTAGAAAATTGTATGATTTCCTAAGATCTCCATAATAAATAAAAACAATATAAAGTGTCCAATCCCTTCAGGTAATTAAACACAGAATTTAAAAAATATTTACCAAATGTATAAAATAAAAGGCAATATTCACCCTTTGAAAATATTATTTAAGCACTTCATGACTTGGCTGATTACCCCTATTCTTGACTGCTGGCAGCACAGCGGCAGAGACAGGAGCTGGGACAGGTGAGTATCTGCAGACTGTACGGGCACATCCGCAGTCCATGACAGGAACCGCGACGTGCACTGTGACAGTAACTTCCCTTAAGCCTTCTTCTCAGGGCAAGCCAGGTACCCACAAAACAACCTGGGGTAACCACCTCGTCCTCGGTATCGCAAGAACTGTCTTCAGAGGAGATGTCCTGCAAGTCCCAGATAACTTCTTGGACCTGGGAGCAGAAACAGTTGAAACGGTAGACAGGGGGAGAGGTTGGCTGGACTGAGAAATAACTTTACTATTCAGAGAATCTTCTTGGTCTTTAGACTCCTCAGCAGGAAAAACAGATGCAATAAGCAGGGAAATGGGTGGGCGGGATTGCACTGGATTGATAGGCATGAGACAGCGAGAATGGCAATGATTGCCCCATTGGATAACTTCACCTGTTTTCCAATCAAAGGACGGGCCGTGATGCTGGAACCATGGAAGACCAAGGAGAACCAGAGCATAGGAACTGGGCAAGACATAAAGTGAAATTTCCTCCTGGTGGGAACTTCCAACTTGAAGAGAAAGCAGCCACGTACAGACCTGGACAGGCTCTTTCAGGATCTCCCCATTGATGGAAAAGAAATGCAGTGGTTTCTCTAGCCAGGAGACAGGTGGGCAGAACTTCTCCAGCAGAGACGGATAAATGAAGTTCTCAGAAAAACTGGAGTCCTGAAGAGCAGAAACATGAAATGTACACCAGGTGAGTAACGGAGAGTGACAGGAGTGGTCAGATGAGGAACAGATGCATCATCATTCAGGGTCCCCTCACCCACAAAACCATGGCACAGGTTTAGGGGGTGCAGCCAGGTGGACTGGGCAGTTCTTCAGGTTGTGTAAGGTACGCAACCATAGAGAAACAGGTTCATACTGCACCGACAGGTGTGTTCCTCCATGGAGAGATGAGTATGGTTCACCTCCATGGGCTCATCTTGAGGGAACACTGGTGCCTGGTGAGGTAGACTTGAGGAAGCAGGTACAAGGCATGGAGTATTGAGAGGCCAGGAGGACGGAGACTGCTGATGAAGCTCAAACTCTCTCTCTGCAAAGCGGATATCGATCCATGTAGCCAGGGCGATGAGGCCGTCCAGGGTTGTAGATAGGTCATGACCAGCAAACTCATCCTTGGTGCGTCCATCAAGGCCCACCCATAAGGCTGCTATGAGGGCCTCATGGTTCCAAGCAAGCTCAGAGGCTCACATACGGAACTGGATGGCATACTGGCTCACCATTGAGTCAGTATCGGAGCAGAGATGATTCAGTGGAAGTATTGTGCCCAGGTTCAGATCTTGCATAAGGTGCACAGAAATTCCTGTAGATCTCCTGATCCGCCACAGCAGCAGAGACAGGGCCGGGACATGTGAGTATCTGTAGACAAAGGCATTGGGGATCGCCGAAGCGGTACCGGAGACAAGGCAGGCACGGGCACATCTGCGGTCCATGACAGGGGCCGTGGCGTGCATTGGGACAAATGAACTGATTCTTGGTTCAAACATTAATATTTTATGTAGGTTTCCCATGTTACTTCACACAATATATCACCCTCTCGCTCCCATTCTTCTATCTGGTGATTACTTCCTTATTTCAGACCCTAACCTTAAACGGGTTGTCTCAACATGCTATTTCAGAGTCACAGGCAGCTTCACTATATTTACTATTTTGCCATAGGCAAACTTAAACTCTATCAGTTCTCTATCTGTTAAACACTAAAACGTAACTTTTATTATATCTAACTCTTAACCTTTATACACACTATTTAAAAACCTGATCTCTAACCTCATCATTTAACCCTTTTTGCTTCTGAAAGAGGGAATAACTCCCTTTCTATTATCAAGTCTGGTGGAACCCCACCTACTAACAGGGGAGCCTTATATCTATAGCAAAGTACTAGCTTTAGTAAGGGATCCCAAGCCAACTACTTGGGCAGTCGTCCCTAATCTCATAGACACAGAACAAATAAGGCCCCCTTGTGACACCGTCTGCAGCAGGTGACACTTGTAGACAGAGGTGAGAGATCACAATTTAAAACGTCATATCTGACCTCGCCGACATTTTTTGCCAGCTAACCTGGCTTTATCAAGGCTTAGAGGTCCAATCACAGGCAGCTTCAGACTCACAGTGCTTTGTCAGGCTGTGGGTGGTTCTATAGCAGGTTTCAGTATATTTAGCTCCTCTATAACTAGCTGATCATTACAATTACATAAATTCATTAGATTTTATCTGTAAGTTAAACCTACAGACCTCTGAGAAGTGAAAACAATTGCTTTTCAAAGGTAAACAAGCTACTCTTGTTAGAGATAAAGACTCTGCTACATCCGGCAATGGTGATGTCACTGCCTGCTCTCTGTCTCACCAGGAAGTGAGAAACGGATGATAACCTAGAGACACTTGTGCACTCAGAACAGATAAAATCTCCATTATCTCCCGACTGCGACAATATCAAAAGAACAATGTATTTGGTAAAAGTCTTAATTTACCTTTCCTTACATGTTGAAAGCTAATGTTTGTTGTGAGAAAACACTTTTCAGGGTAATGACAATGGTAAAGTTTCTCAACCAAATTAATGCCCAATAGGCTATCCACTGGGTCTTAAGGACTATGGATATCCCCTAATTTCCTGAAATAAACATAACTACAGTCTTCCCCTGGTTTTCAGCACTAAACTTTTCAGCTATACAGATAATCACTATCTGCTCTGTTGCCCAGACTCTAATTTTTAAAGCAGCACTTCTGCTCCTCCTGCAAAGACTTGCCCTCACTGCACAGATAATCCTCCTGATCAGCTCCATAAAGGCTTTGGACATATCTCATGACCTCCTGTAAACCAGGACCTTATCAGCTTCCCATCTTCGTACCTACCACCGTCCAGTGCCTACAGATGTATCTCCTTCTGTGGTTTGCAGAAAAGGAGGATTTCATTGTTGTTTACCTGCCTAACACCGCAATCCAACAAAGCAATGCCCCTGAGAACTACAGACCACAATCTTGCAGAGTCTAAAATAAAACATATACAGTACAAAAAACACATATACAGTGTACCATAACACCATGTATAAATTCAGAACAAATACAAATATTCACTGAGTAATTTCTCAAGTGTAAACTGTCCATTTAAATTGACAGAAAGGGCCATATGTATGAAAACTGATTAGGTCTAAAAATCACTTTGTTGCCCATCGCAACCAATCAGAGCACCCCTTTAACTTCAAATAGTGCTCTGGAAAAATAAGACGGGCGCTCTGATTGGTTGCTATGGGCAACAAAGTCAGTTTTAGACCTAGACAGTTTTCATACATGTGGCCCAAAGTCATTGACAGGTCATTCTCCCTACAAGATATTTTGATATTATTTTATGCTAATTGATAGAAAAATTAAATTTATAGTCTTTTCCTACAAGAGCCCTGCGATGATGGATTACAGAATAGAAGAAGAATTTTTCGGATGTTTTAGTAGCTCATAAAACCAGTTGAATGTTGCCACATAATAAAAGAGACATGGATATGCAGGACAAGGACATCATTTTACCAATCTAAAAAGCACTGGTGTGGCCTTATTGGGAACGGGGAGTTCATTTCTGGCTCTGGCAATGGTTTATAAAAAGGATGAATTTTGTAAAGCTACAAGGGGCAAAGGAAAACCAAATGAACAGCACCATCAAACAATATTAAAAATAAATGATCATATTTCACCAGAAAATTGCTAAGGCCTGATTGAAAGAATTCTTCTTTAAAAAGACTGTATGTTACAACATAGCAGACTCGTTGACTCGATGTCATAGTCATAAAATGATGCTTAACTGAGTCAGCAAGGTGTGAAAACCACTTTGACTTGATAAGAAGAAAAAGTTAAATATACTCTTCATGTAGCAGGAGGATGTTTATCATCAATGGATGGGAAATTACATGAATTCTAAATGGGGAAAAATAAGGGAATAGCCCTGCTCCATTTTATTGTAAAGCCAAACTGAATGATCAATATTTCTGTAAAAAAAATAAAAAAAAATATGAACCTTTAAACATTAGGGACAATTCTTGTAAAAAACGCTTTCAAGTTTATATTTTCTATACCATTGGAATAAATATAAATATATATATATATATATATATATATATATATATATATATATATATATATATATATATATATATATATATGTATATATATGTATATATATAATGCAAAAATTGCCCAAAGAGAAAGGGCATGAATCCGGCGCACTTTCAAAGAAACAAAATTAAACCCTTGCGGGTGTATAAAATATAATTACTTTTATTAATAAAAGCACTATGGATTCTTACCACAATGCTTTTAAAAACAAGAACTAAAAACAGTACTAGACTTAACGCGTTTCGCGCGGTATACCCGCGCTTCCTCAGAAGTATATGATTGTTTTACGAACGTACACCTTAAATAAACGAGTCCGACGGTTCTAATCTGTTTAATTTTCATAAACGGGTCTCTGATTTGCTCGTTTCGTCCTTCAGATGTTTTTAGTATAAGGATGTCCACGATTGAAGGGAACTTCTGTCAATCACTATTAGTGATGTATAGGTGTCTGTGATTGAAACATACGTCTGTCTATCAGGGTGGAACCATTTGAGTTAAACAAGGGACTACGTGAATGGAATAGGGATATGTCAATCAAGTAGTTTCCCTTTTTTTTCTGGTGCGAACGTGAGAACCAGTGTGAACATTCAGAAAGTGCATATATAAATCTTAACGTTTAGTCTACCCACACATGTCTGAAAAAGAAGACAGTAATCCTTGCTTTTTATATCATACTATTGCAGGGAAACGAGACATAGATATATATATGTAGAGCTTACAATCTTCTATACATATATATATATATATATACACACACACACAATACAGTGGGGGAATAAGTATTTGATACACTGGCAATTTTGCCAGTTTTCCCACCTACAAAGAATGGAGAGATCTATAATTTTTATCGTAGGTACAATTCAACTAGGAGAGGCAGAATCTAAAAAAAATCTAGAAAATCACATTGTATGATTTTTAAAAATTTGCATTTTATTGCATGAGATAAGTATTTCATACAATAGAAAAACAGCACTTAATATTTGGTACAGAAACCTTTGTTTGCAATACCAAACCAAAAAGTTCTATTTTGGTCTCATCTGAGTCATCTGACCACATGACCTTCTCCCATGCCTCCTGTGGATCATTCAGATGGTCATAGTTCGGAACTAACGGTAATCTTTGAGACTATATATATATATACAAATTGGTCATAATAACGCATATGAGTAAAAGAGCAGATTTATCAGAGTTTAAAAAATGGATGGTTATTGGCTTTCAAGCCAAGGTTGGCAGTATTTCTGAAACTACGCAGTTTGTGAACTCATCATGTTGAAAGTGTACTGTGAGTGGACAAATGGCAACTTTGCAGATAAGTGACATGGAAACTACCACGTGCCATTAATGTGAGAGGTTAACATTAGCTTGGGGTGCTTTCTCACAGTGCTTTTTTTGTTTGTTTTGTACTTTTATTGATTTGCATTTCTGTAACAAAAACCACACACTTTTGTTGCTTTTTTTGTTCCTTTTTTGCAGAAACACCCAGCAATAAAGGCAGTTTAATGCTGTACATTTCGGCAAAAAAAAACGCACAATGTGAATGCACCCCAATACTTAAAACACAATAATTGATTACTCACTTGTAACACCTTGCTAAACAGTTATGATAATTGAAATAACTTGCTAGTACTAAAGGCAGTTTAATTGCTGTGCAGTACTGCAAGTGAAAAAACACACCAAAAACGCCCCAAAACCACATCGTGTGAAAGCACCCTCAAGGCAATTGGTCACACTAGAGGATTTTATTAAATTATGTCAGAATATATGGGGCTGAATACATATGCAGACCACACTTTTCAGTTTTTTTAATTTGCACAAACTTGGAAAAGCACATATCATTTTCTTTGCAATTCACAAATACTTGCTATTTTGTATTGCTCTATCACATAACAGTTCAATCAAATTAATTTAAGTTTAAAAAGAGCTGTTGGGAACACTATATAAAAAAGGACAAATATGAGACAGAGAAAATGTAAGAGCAGTTTCTTTATAAATACTGACACACATGATAAGATGCTGCCCTAGATAGTGATTAATAAAAGTAATCAATCTAGTTTTTGCCTATGGCATATATGCATACAGCTTGTTGCTTATGTTAAGCGTTAAGGAAAATATGTGTACAACCTAGAATAGAATGTTCTGTATTATTAAGGGGGTGCATGGAGGCTTCTTGATTAGATAAGCTACTATATTCATTAAAGGGGTTTTACCACAAAGGCATTTGATGTCCTCTTGCCCCCTCTTCGTCTGTTAGTGTCTTCAAAAGGGGACATGTATAATTTGAACTTATCATGTGACCTAGCAGGCTTGACATCACCATGCCTTTCCCCAGAGTGTGCTCACTATAGTTAAACAAAGGTCTGTTTATGTATAATCAAGTAACAAGAGCTATAAGTTGCTAGAATGAAGCTGAGTGGTTAGCACTTCTGCCTATCAGCATAGGAAACCTAGATTCAAATACCTGCAGGAACCAAACTTATATTTATTTATTTTTTTCCTCGATGCACATACCTGACTGAAGTTTCTTTTTTTTCATTTTTTTATTTATCTGCACTCTTTGACTAATGACTAAGAAGTACAGAGGACAGGAGTAGAATGTCAGCACCCGGGGCTGAACACTCGCTCAGCAGTGAGTATGTGTGATTACTAGGCAGGAAATAGACTGATAGTAGCTGCCTGAGAGGAAAGGATGTTTAAGCATATGTAGCCAGGACTGAGGAGCTCTCGTTACTGGTCGGGTACCCTACAGCTGAGCTGTATATTACGGATCACTAAGGTAGCAGCTAAAACAAAAATGGTACAGAATTTTTAATAATGATGGTGAAAACGTTTATTATTTAATTTGCAAACTTCCCACATCAATTTTACTTGGTGGGACAACGCCTTAAGGTAATGTTTGAGTATATTCACATGGCGTGTTTGATCCGATTTTTTAACCGATTTTAGAGGCGTGTTTGGATTCGTGTTTTAGACTCTAAATGGACCCAAAAATGCATATAACAATGTGCAGTGTGATTTTACATTGTTTCAATGTAAAACACTCCTCGACGGTCACACGAGTGATTGCCGATGCACGTTTACATGTTTCTTTGTGATGCGTCGTTCAGATCTTTTCAAAAAATTGTCATGTCAATTCTTGATCTGAAAGACACAGCAGATGCCTTATTTAAAAGTAAAGGGTCCATTCTTATTGCAGACAAAATGCATCCAAACGCGCACCTGCGTGTTGGATATGTGTTGGATGCGTTTTGTATGTGATTGATGCTGCGCTTTTGAATGCGTTTTTCGAATCCAAAATGGATCCTAAAACGGATCTAACACACCGTGTGAACATACCTATAGATTCCTGGACAGTGTCAGAACTTTGTTGGGACATGGGACAAATAGGGGCTACCGATAAGTGAAGCCTCCCTTTTCTGGACGATGACTCTACTTTTAGGGAGGAATTTACTAGGGACACATTTTAGGGATATAATTTATTTGTCCAACAATATCCCCACAAAAAAGATGGAACAAACTCTGGAAAACCCTGATATACAGTAATTGAACAAATAAGTAAAAAATCCAGATTGATAGTGAAGATTTAAGTGGATACAACTGATTATTATGTTCGATTTATTCTTAGTGCCTCTCTTTCTCTCTCTGTATGTATACAGTATATGTACATTGGGGGAAAAAGTATTTAGTCAGCCACCAATTGTGCAATTTCTCCCACTTAAAAAGAAGAGAGGCCTGTAATTGACATCATAGGTAGACCTCAACTATGAGTGACAAAATGAGAAAATCAGAAAATCACATTGTCTGATTTGGAAAGAATTTATTTGCCAATTGTGGTGGAAAATAAGTTTTTGGTCAATAACAAAAGTTCATCTCAATACTTTATTATACTGTATATCCTTTGTTGGTAATGACAGAGGTCAAACATTTTCTGTAAGTCTTCACAAGGTTGGCCCATTCCTCCATGCAGATCTCCTCTACAGCAGTGATGTTTTGGGGCTGTCGCTGGGCAACATGGACTTTCAACTCCCTCCAAAGGTTTTCTATGGGGTTGAGATCTGGAGCCACTCCAGGACCTTGAAATGCTTCTTACGAAGCTACTCCTTCATTGCCCTGGCGGTGTGCTTGGGAGTATTGTCATGCTGAAAGACCCAGCCACGTTTCATCTTCAATGCCCTTGCTGATGAAAGGAGGTTTGCAAAATCTCAGGATACATGGCCCCATTCATTCTTTAATGTAAATGGATCAGACGTCCTGGTCCCTTTGCAGAGAAACAGACCCAAAGCATGATGTTGCCACCCCCATGCTTCACAGTAGGTATGTGTTCTTTGGATGCAACTCAGCATTCTCTCTCTTCCAAACATGACAAATAGTGTTTCTACCAAACAGTTCTACTTTTTTTCATCTGACCATATGACATTCTCCCAATACTCTTCTGGATCATCCAAATGCTCTCTAGCAAACTTCAGACAGGCCCGGACATGTACTGGCTTAAGCAGGGGGACACATCTGTCACTGCAGGATCTGAGTTCCTGGCGGCATAGTGTGTTACGATTGTAGCCTTTATTACGTTGGTCCCAACTCTCTGTTGGTCATTCACTAAGTCCCCCTGTGTGGTTCTGGGATTTTTGCTCACTGTTCTTGTGATCATTTTCTAATTATTGCTCCCACAGTTGATTTCTTCACACCAAGCTGCTTGCCTATTGTAGATTCAGTCTTACCAGCTTGGTGAAGGGCTACAATTTTGTTTCTGGTGTCCTTTGACAGCTCTTTGGTCTTCATCATAGTGGAGTTTGGAGTGTGACTGTTTGAGGTTGTGGACAGGTGTATGTTATGCTGATAAGTTCAAATAGGTGCCATTACTACAGGTAATGAATGTTCTTGTTTTCACTATTACTATTTGGGAGTGCAGTGGATTTTATATATATATATATATATATATATATATATATATATATATATATATATATTGTGACAACTCATATGCCTTCAGCCGCCATCTTGGACCGGCTCTGGGGGGGTTTGCTCATGGATTGCCGCCTGGGTAAGCGGAATGGCACCAATATAGCAGTCTGAGACAAGGGCAGAGACAACATTTTTCACGTACAACTCAGCTGCGGGCTCATAGCACGCATTCATCCTACAATCGGCGACTGACCGGTTCATAGCCACTTTCTGTAGATGGTACAACGCATAGTGCTATGCCAATTGACGTCCTCCCTTCAGTCCCCATGCTGACCAAATCATAAGGTACTAGCAATCCAACTCACACTATCATTCCTTATAGCTTTCCATACACAGCGTACCTTGGGAATGGGCCACTGGGCTGTCTCACTAATTTGGGTCTCTATAAGCAACAGGCCCTTGGTTAGTCCCTGCAACCACATACAGCACAGGAGCAGTAATGACAGCACACCTCTCAGGGTCGCTATCCACTGGCCTAGGGGCGACCTGAGCTAAACAATACCTCTGGTCTGCATGGATCAGATACAGCCTCAAATTTCTGCTGAACCCTGAGCTCCGCCTCTTGGTCTAGCTGTCACTTGGTTCCTACCGGGAATCTGGTCACCTCCCTGACTCCTCAGTGATGGTACCTCCACGCAGTAGGACGGGCTGTGGCACCATGTACTCGGTGTCCCCTTAACCTGTAGGTTGTGGTCCCAGGGTTATTTCAGACAAACGCAACATCAAGGAAAGCCTGCATGACCTCAGCTCCTTCCAGGTAGGTTTCTAATGCTGCGGACTCACTTGTCCACTCATACATATGACTACAGCAGTGGGAAGGGCCCGATTCCGGTCTTATCCTCCCTTTCATGCATTACCCTTGCACGATTACGGGTCCCCTGGTACCACTGAGCTTACAGCCATAACAGGTGTTTGACTTGTGGTGACCCTCTGTGCAGGCTTACATATCACTATAGGGGCCACAAACAATGCATATTCTGCACTACAAACCTCACCACAATCAGCAGGCATGCTAATGGTTTCCGCGTCACCATTGGCAACCTCTATAGACACTTTGTCTGCCAAGATGACCTTACCTGGCACCTCACCACTGACAGAGGATATCTTCCCCTGTGCACACCTCACTGGTGCTTCCTAGCCCCAGATACTCTGCATCAATGAGTGGAGATGTTTCTTTCACATCCCCTATACCCATCTCTAAGGTAGAACTCTCAGCTTCTACCTGGGATACTCCTATATCTTGCTCCACATCAAAGTCACACCATGAGCTGGAGGCAATGGCAGACACATTTATAAATGGGACATCAGTCATAACCGTCCGGCTATTACCTTTATAGTTCTCCTCCTCATACACCAAACTGACCGTGTTCACATTAGGCAACTCACACCTTTTTACCCTCCGTAGGGTCAGCGGATATCTTGCGGCCAATGGCATTCATCTGCTGTTCGCCCCAAACCACAGGGCTTAATACCTCTGAGATACTGTTAATATGTTTCTCCATCACCTGTAAGGAAAATTTATCAGCTGCCTCAGAACCAGGCACCTCTTTACCATCTGGGGATTTAAACCCACTCACCTGCCTCTCACTAGGGTTCAAGCATACACCCAGCTCTGTGGTGTCCAGCAGCTCACTCCTTCCATCACTGCAGTCTTTGTGACCATGGCAGAAAAAGCTACTGGCAACACAGCACCCACTGGAGAAAAATAAATCCGTAGGACTACAGATCTCAGCACGACCTTTCTCTTCATACTCTGCAGTGCTGCACTCCAGCTCTCCATCACAGAGTGTCCACTCTGTAATACACTGCTCAGGGCTGCACACAGAATCTGCCTCAGCATATATTCTCTTTGCACAGGCATTTTCATTACTATCTGAGGCTGCATTCATGCCGGCATACACCTGAGAGTCCGGAAACACCCTCATTAAATTAGTCTCCTCACACATTGTAGGAGAGCAAACATCCCCAGCATTCTCCAGTTCCCTTTCAGGCCGCACACTGAAACATGGAGGTTCCTCTCTGGGACCAACAGCAGTCACACAGAACTGGTTGGCATGCATTACCTGAGACTTGCAGGCTACAATCAGGTACACACAGTGTGCTGGGGTCACTGGCAGACACACTCCTTAGCTGGACTCCAGACACTTCACACACAGCTTCAGGGCACACACACTAACACGTTTTTACAGCAGAAGGTGCAGAAGATACCATGTTGCTATGGGTAACCGCATTGGCTAAGCCTGAGCCTGTAGCGGTGGCACATTTCTCCAGATTGTTATGCACATCCTCTGCTATAGCACTGTTAATCCCGATCTCTAGAGGCACACTTGAGCTCGCCTGCTCTATAGCTGGGGCTGGCATTTCTGCAGAAGCTAACTCACACTCTGCAGTCACTCCACACAGAGCCCTGACCGCCATGACCTCCAGAGGCAGACTTGAGCTGCTCTCTGCTACAGCCCCTCTAGCCGCTTGTTCACACCAGGGCACAGTAACTGGAGCAAACTTTGTGACCCAGCTCCCCCCCCTCTGCTCAGGTAGTGGGACAGATCTATGCATTCCAGGCACCTTTTTCACATTAGTAAGAGGCAATATTGTGCATATATCTTGAACACAGAGTCCATCCGACTGTTCCAGTCCAAAATTAACTGCATCAGTCTTATCAAACCCCATCTCAGGGACTTTCAGAGACATCAACTCAGGCACTTCTCTTTCAGGCAGTGGCACAGCAAACTCCCTAGGTGGCACTTCCCAGGAAAAGTCACTTCCTTTGCCTGATACCTTTGCGGTCACCCACAAGTGCCCAAAATGTGGGATGTCTCTGCCGAGTAGACACCTGGACTGTAAGTTCTCACAAACCTCAAGCATATGGATTACGGTCCCACAGCAGGTCTCAAAACACATTGGAACAGTCTTAACGGAGTCTGGTCGGGTCCTCACACTGGGTACAATGTCCGGGTGCACTTTAGAGACATCCTGGTGACAATCCATGTCGACCCACAGTGGGAGGCCATCCACCTGCAACCAATGCATCCGTGGTGCAGACCGCTCCTCCTGCCAGACTCTGGTGGTTTCCTGCTGTCGAGGTTTGTTGCCCTTGGTAACGATGGGATCCCTGTACTTTTGCCGTTTGGTCTTCCTGGGACTTGGCTCACACTTGGGTAGAACCCAGGACCTCTTAGCAACAGGACCTCCTTTTGTACATGTTCCCCCCCTGCATACTTCCAAAACAGAGGTCAGGTTGTTCACACCTGGCAATGGAACCTCCAACCAGTGTCTCTGGGCATTCAAGCGGCTAGGTTTGGTAACCGTCTTTTGTACTGCTGGCTGGGTGGTCATACGATGCACCAACTCAAAAATGTCCTCCATAGTCACAACAAAGTTTTCAGGCAGCAAGACAGTCTCTTTACTGGGGTGCGTCCCCTGTCTCTCCAGAGACCTTTTCCTGCTCCACTAAGGTAGTCTCTTTCGACAAATCCTGGCTCACACAAGACTAGTATCCGACAGTCCTATGCAAACAGCAGCAGTCCTATGCAAACTTCATTTTTTCCTTTGCACCGCTTTGTGCACATCCGTTAGTGCCAATTATGCCCTTCGCATGCCTCCACCATATGTGACAACTCACATGCCTTTGGCCGCCATCTTGGACCGGCTCTGGGGGGTTTACTCATGGATCGCCGCCTGGGTAAGCGGAATGGCACCAATATAGCAGTCTGAGACAAGGTTTCTCGTCCAACTGGCCTCAGCCAGTCTTTATTACTCCAACACAGGATTACAAGAAGAACTTACAAAATAAACCCTTGGCCGTCCAGCCACTTACTAAACATATATAATGTCCCTGTCTGTCCGTGGCCAAGGCCTAACGCCAAGTACCACACCACACTTTTTCCCAGCTTCCTGCCAGGTTCTGGCTTCTCCTAAGCCTCTTGGGACCAGAGCCGCTTTCCCGCTCCTCCACTGCTCCACTCGCAAGCAGCAGACCACGCCCTCCGATCTCCTGTAGTAGAAGGTGCTCCAGATGCACCCAATACCTGGGCTGGGAACCGAAGACCTGGAACGTGGGAACAACCACCCACCCATCTGCAGTTGTTCCGGAAGTCCACCCCTTTAATAGCTTGGACATTAGCCATGCTATGCATAAGGGTCAGCACCCTAATATTGCTGACTGACAATATCTGGCTTCCCCACCGAGAACAGGCTCTTGGTGGCACGTACGCCACCTAGTGGCAGAACCATGCGACCACCTAAGGTCGCTCCGTGACAATATATATATATATATATATATATATATATATATATATATATATATATATATATATAAATATATATTATATAGTATATATATATATGTATATATATATGTATATATATGTATATGTATATATATATGTATATATATATGTATATATATATATGTATATATATATGTATATATATATATATGTGTATATATATATATATATGTATATATATGTATATATGTATATGTATATATATATATATATATATATATATATATATATGTATATATATATATGTGTATATATATATATATATTTATATACATACACACACACAGTGAGGAAAAAAGTATTTAATGATCCACCAATTGGGCAAGTTCACCCACCTAAAAAGATGAGAGAGGCCTGTAATT
The DNA here is from genome assembly GCA_025379985.1 of Phyllomedusa bahiana. Classification (NCBI taxonomy): domain Eukaryota; kingdom Metazoa; phylum Chordata; class Amphibia; order Anura; family Hylidae; genus Phyllomedusa; species Phyllomedusa bahiana. The sequence continues at coordinate 45,542 of JAODAL010001842.1, forward strand.
AACATCTTAGGTAGACCTCAACTATGAGAGACAAGATGAGAAAACAAATTCCGAAAATCACATTGTCTGATTTGGAAAGAATTTATTTGAAAATTATCGTGGAAAATAAGTATTTGGTCAATAAAAAAGTTAATCTCAATAATTTGTTATATATCCTTTGTTGGCAATGACAAAGGTCAAAGATTTTCTGTAAGTCTTCTCAAGGTTGGCACACACTGTTGCTGGTATGTTAGTGTGTTACTGATGGTAGCCTTTGTTACGTTGGTCCCAGCTCTCCAGGTCATTTACTAGGTCCCCCCATATGGTTCTGGGATTTTTGCTTACCGTTCTTGTGATCATTTTGACCCCACGGGGTGAGATCTTGCGTGGAGCCCCCGGTCAAGGGGGATTATCAGTGGTCTTGTATGTTTTCCATTTTCTAATTATTGCTCCCACAGTTGATTGTCTATTGCAGATTCAGTCTTCACAGCCTGGTGCAGAACTACAATTTTATTTCTGGTGTCCTTCAACAGCTCTTTGGTCTTAACCATAGTGGAGTTTGGAGTGTGACTGAGGTTGTGGACAGGTTCTTTTATACTGATAACAAGTTCAAACAGATGCCATTACTACCTTTAGACCACTGTGTAGTACAGGCCCGATCTCAAAAGACGTTGCTGCAGATGAACAACCTGAAATGTCCGCTGTCAAAAGATGGTGGGCGGTCGTTAAGGAGTTAATATGCGGGTCGGTACAATTACAGGTTTTTTTTTTATGAAAAATTGCATTTTTATGTTGTCATAGTCTGACAGCAATACATTTTTTTCTTTTTCTGTATATGGAACTGATAGAGGGCTTGTTTTTTGCAGGACGAGTTGATGTTTTTATTGGTACCATTATGTGGTTCAAATGACGCCTGGATGACTTTTATCAAAGTTTTTGTGAGGTGTTTTGAACAAAGTACAGCAATCCTGGTAGTGTTTTTTATATTTATTTTTTATAGCGGTCACCGTGCGAATTAAATGACATGCTAGCTTTATTCAGCGGGTTGTTACGGTTACAGCGATACCCAGTTTGTATATTTTTTTATGTTTTACTGCTTTTACCCAATAAAACCACTTTTATTCAAAAAGGAAAACACGTTCTTGCATCGCCATAGTCTGAATGCCATAATTTTTTAATTTTTCCTTGTACGGAGCTGTGTAGTGGATTGTTTTTTGCAGCATGAGTTTATGTTTTTATTGGTATAATTTTTTGAGAGGAAAAGGCTTTTTGATTGCTATTAAATCTGTTTTTTGGAAGGTAGAGTGAGGAAAATATTATAAACCTAGTAGAGTTTCTTATTTTTAACAGCGTTCACTGTGCAGTATACATGACAAGTTAGTTTTACTGGATAGATCGATACAAGTATGGAGATATCCATTTTATATAGTTTTTTTTATGCTGAAGCGCTTTAAAAAAAAGTTTTAATTATGTAAAGCAGTATTTATTTATCACTATCTTCTAATCATCATAACTTGTTATTTTTCCACATACAGAGCTGTGTAAGGACTTTGTTTTGCGTGATGAACTGATGTTTGCATTAGTACCACTTAGAAATTTATTTGACTTTTTGTTCGCTTTTTTTCATTTTGTGTGTTGTGGGATGAACGAAAATCACAATTCAGTGACTTTTTTATGTTGTTCACTGTTTGGGTTAAATAACGAGATTTATAGGGTAGGTCATTCGCATGCGACAATACCACATATGCATACTTTATTTATTTTTTTATCTCTTTTGGGATGGTTGCCATTTGTAAAGGGGAAAAGGGCGATGTACTTGTTTGTATTTTATGTTTTGTTTGTGTTTTACTTTATTTTTACTGTTTTTGCACTTTTTAACTTTTTTTATCTATAGATCACTGGTACAATGGAGAGCAGTGCACAGCATTGTTGCTGTGTACTGCTCTCTAATGCAACTGTCAATCACTTTGCCCGGCCATGCCCACAGGGCAAGGCTGGACATAGTGACGTCACGGCCAGTCTGGAAGTCTTTGTTAGACTTCCTGGCTGCTAGGGAAGCCATCAGCAGCTGCAATTGTGTTGCGGCAGTGCCGATGGAGACAGAAGGAGCCCCCTCCCACTGTCTTCCCCCTAACTACCACAATTGTGATTGATTTTAGCAGCTAAAGTGTTTATTGTGCGCTAGTACCATGCTGTGATCATGCAAGCTTGGGAGCTTGCACGATCCTCATGACGTATCCATACATTAATTTGTGGAAACCCCTTCCCGACCATGACGTATGGGTACGTTAAATGTTGTGAAGGGGTTAATATCCAAGTACATTAGTCTGTACATGAGATGTGCCAGGAGGAATCCTATGCTGCTCGGAAAAAAAACACCAGGGCAAGACTGAACTGTGCCTAGAAGCACCTACTGTAGGTTTACACTAGAACTTCTACAAGAATGTGTGCTGGATGGACAAGGTAAATATATTGTTTGGCTGCAATATCAGAAGACAGCATTTCACTAGAAGATCACTTTAAAGCATAGTGCTGAAAAAAACAATGGTTTTGGGTTGCTTTGCTGTATCACAGACTGGGCAACTTACCATCAGAAAGTCTGTTATGAATTCTTCATTGTATCGGAGGGTGCTTGAGCAGCAGCTGCGACAAATTTGGAGCTAAGCCAAAATGGGAATTTACAAGATGTTAATGACAATGTTTTTTTCTGGTGAAATTCTACATCAGTTTGATATGTCACATACCTACCTAAAATGAAGTTGAATCCAAGATGGCAGCATTTAGTATGACTGTCATTTTGGCCAGGAACCAGCCTTGGGGTAGCTATATATATAAGACCGAGTAATGGGCGTGTGAGGCTGATGATCAAGACAGATTAACTCAGATTAAAGGTTATAGATTTAATTAGCCTTGGAGGGCACACTAGACAAATATATACAAAATGATGATAATATACAGGTAAAAGTCAGAGGTGCAAAAATAAGTATGGTTACAGACAAAGGCAGTAAAATGTGTCCAGTTACCTGTGGTTGGCTTGGTGCTCGGCCCACATGGGGGGCTTATGTGGCCTGGCTTCTGTGTGTGGATGCTCCTGGAAATGCTCTTAGGTACCCCCCTCCTGGATGCAACGACTGGCCCCATCTGGGGCTCCTACTCATATCTGTAATGGGAAAGCCCATGTGGCAACCCACTACACTGCCCCCACACACCCCTGGGACGGTCTATGAACTCCTCCCATCCTTGCCATGCGATTTCTGAAAAACCAAACTGTGCCATACCTCGGCAGGGCATTTGCACAGAACGGAACCAGTGACATCTTCAGAATCGGCTGGACCTACACTACTCCCTGATACCAGACACCCCTATCATAGGTGCTCCCTAAGTCCAGTTCTGAATTTCTCGGTCCCCCTGCATCGTGCGAATGTGGGAGTGGTGGCTATGTGTGCGGGGAGTTCCATATTTTAAGATATGAAACCGCCATAGACCAGTTATGAGCGGATCACCTATAAATCTTTAGGAAATATTGAGGCCACTGCGGTTAGGAGCATTTTGGTCAAGTCTTTGAAGCTGGGGGTTTGAGCTAATTAATGGAAATGAGGGTTCTTTTGATGGGTCAACTTCCTGCTGTGCTAGCTTCCTATAGAAGAGCATTTACAATGGATCTGAGCTGGGTGTTAATTAATTGAGGCTTTCCTGGGAGCTGGGGCCATTTGTCAGATCTGACTAGTTATGAAGTTGAAGGAGAGATAGTTGAAATAACTGCAAGCTGGATTACTGCTGTCAGTTGTGTGGGACCGTATAGCTGGAGCGCTCAAAGTATTCAGACAAGGAATTTACTTGTCTTAACGAATTTTATTGAGAGTACATGACGCGTTTCGCCGATATCACATCAGCTTCTTCAGATGCATTAGCAGTCTCTGACATCGGGTTTAAATACCTTTACAAAGTCAAACTGAGGTTCAATGAATAACAATTGTAAACAATGATATATTAGAACGAGGCTGAATGAAGAATACTAGAACGAGGCTGAATGAAGAATACTATCAGATGGTTACCGAATGTATGCTAGAAAGCAGAACAAATATATGCTGCCGAAAACAATCTATTCCTGTTAGCTCAAATTCTTTATATGTTGAGAGAGATATATGCATCTGTATTCTTATAATCTAGCGTATTTAGTACAATACATGAACATTACACACAATGAATATATATATATATATATATATATATATATATATATATATATATAAAAAATATATATCTAATGCTGATACCTATAAAAATAATATATATATAATACTAAAAAAAAACTTTTAAAAAAAATCTCTAATTATGAAAATACTGATAAAACCTACACACACTTATAAAAATACACACTAAAATAAGAGATAAAAAATGTAAAAGTATACAACATGCGCTATAAAATAGGGGGAGGGAAGATAAAGCGGGTCCCTAAAAATGTAAAAATATATAAATAGTACCGAGGAAACTTATTATGCTAATAACTTATAGTGGATAAAAATTATTTCATATAATCAATGGGGGATTTTTGCATGATAATATGAAGTATGAGTATGTGCTGAGGAAAAAACTGTTTTATAGATATTTGTTTCATTATTTTATGATGGATTCAGATACTTAATTTAATCCATGAGGTCTCAATGTATTCAACTTGTACATCCAATACGTTCCCGGGAAACCCAAGTTGTTTTGGCGGTCGGGGATGAGACGGGGGGTAGTATTAATGGGTTTGTTTTTAAGGGGGCTCATCATCCCAGGGAAACTCTATTGATGTCTAGGTATGCTTTTTCACTACCCTTTTTTTGTGTTTAATATTGTAGCGGTGATTGACCAGCCTCCTAGATAGTTTCGTTGTGGTCTTTCCCACATATTGCACACCGCACTTACAAGTGTAAAAGACCCAAAGAACTAGCGCATGTTAAAAGGTCTTTTTAATTTTTCTTTTTCCCCCCGTGGAGTTAGAACTAAAGTAATTTTATCTTATTATTGCTGAGCAACTTTACACAATGTGCTTACAAGCGATGATCCAGATTTTTTAGGTATGTAGTGTTTTTTGATGTTTGACCAAGTTATGTTGCCTGAGAGGGGAAGGAGTTTAAAATTTTTTTCAAGATTTTGAAATAACATATTGGTTTTTCTGAAGGGTTTCCCTTTAAAAAGGGGGGATCTCTTAGAAAAATGTACCAGTGTTTTTTTTTTTATACTCTGTTTTTTCCCCCTATATTGGGAGTGTGTGTATGATGAAATTCAGAAAAAATTTTCAATATTTTCTTTTTTTTTTTTTTTAGGATTGGGTATTTTTCTGAGTTTAATGCCTGTTTTGGTTTTTGCTTTCCTTCAACAGATTTGCAGGATACCCTTTTTGTTTGTGAATTTTTTTTTAATTTTCCCTGCTTGTGTATTAAATATTGTTTCTGTACAGTTTTTCCTAATTCTTCTATACTGACCATAAGGAATATTGCGGAGCCACTTACGTTGATGATTAGACCTAAATGAAAGGTAGCTGTTTGAATCAGTTGCTTTGAAAAAAGTTTTTGATTTTATCGATGGTTTTCAATATATAAATGCAGGTCTAAGAATGTAAGTTCATTTGGACTAGATGTGGCTGTAAATTGTATTCCCCAATTGTTGTTGTTGAGGAAATCCACAAAATTATTGAACGATTCTACTGACCCCTCCCAAATAAACAGAAGGTCGTCAATAAATCTTTTGTAATATTTAATTTGGTTGACGTAAGGGCTGGATGTGATGAATGTGTTCTCAAAGGACCCCATGAAAAGATTTGCAAACGAGGGTGCGACCCTCGTTCCCATGGCGGTCCCGAGTTGTTGATGATAATTACCTGTTTATTTGAAATAATTATTCTTCAGAATTAGATAAAAATTTCTTGGAAAGTTTAAAGGGGAAGATGTAAAATGGTTCTTTATCCAAAGTTTCCTTTATGTCTGTATGCCCCTTTGGTTTTGAATGTTGGAATAAAGGGCCGAAAAGTCTATGTTTGCTAGGTGTTATATACCCAATTTTTCCCTGGGGAGATCTCTCAATGCCTATCTGAATCTTTTAAAAAACTTGGTAATTTTCAACCAAAAGGGTTGCAAATGTGTATCCACAAAAGTGCGCAAATTAAAAAGGTAGAACCTATTCCCGAAATTATCGGTCTTCCAGGGGGGTTTTTCCTGGTTTTTGTGGACTTTAGGCAGGTGATAGAAGAAGGGTGTACTTGTTTCTTTTATTGTTAGAAATAATAATTCCTCTTTTGTTATTATACCCTGCTCGTAATTTTGTTTTATAAAGTCGGTATATGTTGTATTAAGATTATTGTAAACTGTAGGTTCGACCTTACTATAATAGGTTGTGTCATCAAGTATGCGGTGTGCTTCTTTGTTATAATCTGAGTAATTTTGGATCACTACCGCGCCCCCTTTGTCGGCGCTGCGTATAACAATTTCACGATTTTTGGCTAATGCTGTCAGAGCTTGTTTTTCTCTTTTAGTTAGATTGGATTTTTTAGGTAATTTTTGGATGATCTTTCTCAAATCACTTGTCACTAAATCGATAAAAACAGGGACATAGTTGCCTTGTGAGGAGGTAGGATAAAAGGTGGATTTATTTTTGACTGGAGTGCCTATTCTATTAAATGATGGTGAATTATCAGACTCTATAGTGGCTTTTTTGATTTTTTGTTTTTGTTTTTTAAAAAATCTTTTCAAAGTGAGTTTTCTCGCAAATTTTTGGAGATCTTGGAAGACTATGAAATCATCAACTTGACTATCTGAGCAAAACCCTAGACCTTTTTTTAGCACAGATTCTTCGAATTTAGTTAGCTTATAGGCGGATAAATTAAATATTTTTTCGGGTAGAACCATTTTTTTGATTTTATTTAAATGTTTTTTCCTTTTTTTTTTTTTCATTGTTCTATTGGTGATTTTTTTCTACTTTGTATTCCTTACTCCCCGGTATTTTAATTTTTTTTTCTGTGGGTTTTGGGAAAATTGTATCTGGAGTGGGTGATAGTCGTTTTGGGAATGTTTTCTATGTTTTTGATTGTTTAATTTGGGTTTGATTAAAAAAAGGTTCTTTGGATTGTGTAGAGGTAATGTTCCCAGCCAAATTAGTGTTAGTAATTATCATGGTTTCTATATTGCCTCCCATTGGGGTTAAATCTTGTATATGTTCCCGGTGGGTTTCCTTTTCAAGTGCTGGTTGTGATGGGTTTTATTGAAAAATTGGGAGATTGGTGGTATATTATATTAGATTAATAATATAATTATATTTTATATATATTATATATATATATATTATATATATATATATAAAAATTTATATACTATTATATATATTCATATAAACATCATAAAAAATATGTATCTATCATACATATACTGTATATAACTATCCCCCTCTTACGGGGTTAGATTCGCAAGGTTAGGTGAAAATAAAATGGAGACTGAGTAAAGTATATTGATGCTTAAAATTGATTTATAAACAAAACTCTACACAACCAATTCCAATGACAGTTTACAAATCATACAAATTATTAACAAAATACATGTTATATTTTTACCTCCATGCCACCACCAATTTCATGTGCCATGCTCCCCATGTGGCTTCTGAAGAGTCCATCAAAATGGGGGCCCCCTCCCCCAAAGCAACAGCTTCCCCAAAGTGTGCTCGTTTCTCCTCTGGGACAAAAGGACAAAGCAGCGGTCCGTCTTTTATACCTCAAACCTCCCTCCCCCCATTTCCCCCTGGGCCTGGGCCCTTTAGGTCCCCCTTCTTTGGTGTACCCCCCTTTTTATTAGGTCGGGGATTTATCAGTAATTTTACAAATGCTATGGCATCGGGGCGAGGAGATCCCTTTTTTGTTTTTAAATTAGCAGCTGAATGAGATGTGTGGTTTTTCAAGATGTTCCCTTTGAAAACCAGTTTTTTTTCCACAAGTGAAATACCCATTTACTATCGAAGTATCACAACAGAAACAATTGTTAACTCTTCACCGGTTTAGGCCCAAAAATTTTAAAAAGCCTCCTCTCACTTGGAACCCCTCTTTAAAGCAAATATGTTTAACCAAAAAGAATCCCCTTTTAAAAAAGCTTTTGTAAGCGAAACGTACGTCGGGGTGCAAGGTGGTCATACGTTTCCCTTTTTGGTAAGGTCTGGTTTATTACGTGTGAATTTTATTTGAAAACTGAAACTTGATTAACTCTACATTGTAGTCCTGACGTATTTTGTTTGTTTGACTGACCCCCTGTGCAGTTGGGGATTGTTAATTTTGGGAACACACTTGGTAATTTTAAGAAAATGTTTTGATTCCATTTATCCCCATTCTGCACGTGATTTACTTGACCACTTCCCCTTTTCCTTTTTGGGTTTTTTTTGTATTTTCTTGGTTCACTTTCCCAAATTTTTTTTTAATTTTTTGTACCTAATTTAATATTAAATCTTTTTTTTAAAAGATGATAATAAAGTATAATATTTTTTTCCCCATACTTCTTGTTTTTTGGTTAAAAAATATCGAAGTATACCATATTATTGTTTCCCCATATGTAAAAATCTGTATTTCTTACTCACCCTGACCCCGTGCAAAAGGCATACGGAGAAAATTGGACAGTTTGGGCGACCTTGACGCTTCGGTTTCCCAAAAAAATTTGGATGCTCAAAAAAAATGTTGTGCCCTTTTTTGGCACAACATAAGGGGTTTAAAACGAGTTTTCACTCCGTGGGTTTCATCCGCTTTTTGTCGTCTCTGGGACCCCACATGACGGACCCCGAGCGGATCTAAACAATCACAGTGAGAACTCCTTCGGGCAATGAGGAACACGCACGGGGTTCACTGAGAGATCGCCGCTGCATGTTTCCCTCTTGCCTGTCGGATCCCTCTTTGAAAGAAATTACATGCAATTCTTGCAAAGACGGAACCGACAGGCAGGAGTAAAACACGCAGTGGTGATCTCTCATGTGAACGCCGCTACGTGTTCCTCATAGCCCGCAGTGATAATTTCACTGCTTATTGTTTAGATCCGTCTCTGGGTCCGTCCTGTTGGTCCCAGAGACAGATCTAAAAAGCGGATGTAATACTGAGTTAAAATGCCGCATGAACAAGCCCTAAAAGGTTAGTGCATAAAATAAGTACTAGAGGATTTTACCTAAAAGTCGCTATATTGCGCTAGGGAGCACTGCCTCGTTTTTGTTTTTTCTCTTGCATGGTGGAAGATGTTGCAACAGATGGAAATTAAGTTATGATAGATAAATACAGTGGGTTGCAAAAGTATTCATACCCCTTGAACTGTTCCTCATTTTTAAACGTTATAGCCACAAACTTAAAAGTATTTTTTTTGATATTTTATGCGACCCAGCCACACAAAGTAACAAGAATTTGTGAAGTGTAAAGAAAATTATATGTGTTTTTAAAAAGTTTTGCAGATAGAAGGGACCACCTTAAGCTGCAATGACAGCTGTAAATATGTTGAGGTTTTTTATAGCTATACCAGATTTGCACATCTAGAGGCTGGAATTTGTACCCATTCTTCATTGCAAAATAGCTCTAGCTATCAAGTCCTTCCACAGGTTCTCAATGATATTTAGGTCTTGATTTTGACTGGGCCATTTTGGCACATGAATATGCTTTGAGGTAGACCATTCCCTTGTAGCTTTGGCTGTATATTTGGCTGGAAGGTGAACTTACGCCAAAGTATCAAGTGTTTTGCAGCCTCTAACATGTTTATCTTCAGGATTGCCCTGTATTTAGTTCCATCTGTCTTCCCATAAACTCTAACCAGCTTTCTAGTCCCTGTTGAAGTAAAGCCTCAACACAACATGATGCTGACACCACCATGCTTCACGATGGGGATGGTGTATACAGGGTTATCCACAGTGTTGACTTTTCTCCACACATAGCTCTTGACATTCATGTGTCATCTTACCAGAGCACCTTTCTCCACATACTTGCTGCATCCTCTACATAGCTTTTGCAAACTACAAACAGACATTCTTATGACTTACTTTCAAAAATGACTTTCTTCTTCCCCACTTTCCCATAAGGCCCCAGATTATAATTTACATGTAATGTTGCCCTATGGCAGATTTTCCTCCCTGAGCTGTCGTCTTGCAGCTCCTCTGAGTGCCCTGTGTTTCTGGTCCCTTCTCTAATTATACTTTCTTATCTGGTCGGTCGTTTAGGTGGGGTCATGTTTTAGAAATTTAAATTTTTCCCAAAACCCCTTCCTTGACGGAAAGATGTATTGAACAGTTCTCTGTGAGATGTTCAGAGCTTGGGATATTTTTAAAAAATCTTATTGGAATGTAGTTTTTAATACACCTTTTTTAAGCCAAGCCAAAAGGATTCAAAAGAAATGGGAACCATAAAGGCAGGACACTTTGTCTTCTAGCAGGATTCACTTCTTTCTTTTAATTATAGTTGAAAGCAGAAGTTTACACCCCCACTATTAAAAAGTACATTGCGTTTTTCCATTTTGCATGAAATCAGAAAAACGTTACCATTTTTGGTCAATTAGGATTCCCGTATTTATTTTATTTTCCAAAAGCCCCAATAATGAGAGAGACAAAATTTTTATTTCTTTCGCAGTCAAAAGTTTATTAATTTCATAGTAAATTTTGGGGCATTCCCTTAAACTGTATGACTTGGGGGCAAATGTTTTGGGCTATCCTTTACAAGTTTCACAAGTTTGTAAAAAAATTTAGCCCCTTTTCTTTGATAGAAATGGTGTAAATGGGGATGTTTGTGGTTCTGTGCCCGCACCTACCTTTTAGCTTTTCCCCTAAAAAGTTAGATCGGGCTTTGTGATGGCCACTCCAAAAAATTGACTTGGTTTCCCTTAAGTCACTTTTTAACCGTTTGGCGTATGCCTTGCCCCTTTGGAAGACCCATTTCCCCCCTAACCCTTTAAATTCCTTGTGATGTCTTGAGATGTTTTTTTCAGTATTGCCATATAATTTTTTTCTCATGTATATCATTTTGTGAAATGATCAGTCCCCCCCCCCGCAGCAAAACAACCCACAACATGATAGCCCCCCGTGTTTTTACAGTTGGGATGGTGTTCTAGGTTCCCAAATTTCTCCCCTTTTCCCCCAAAATAACGAAAGGTCATTTTGGGCCCAAAAAAATTCAATTTTAGTTTCGCCAGACCACAGGGCATGTCTCCAAAAATGTAGGTCTTTATTGCTGTGTGCATTTACAAACATTAATCTGGCTTTTATAAGTTTCTTCTGGAGTAATGGCTTCTTCCTGGCAGAGTGACCTTTCAGCCCATGTTGATACAGTACTCGTTTCACTGTGGATAATGACACAATCTTACCAGCTTCCGTCAACATATTCACAAGTCTTTTACTTTTGTTCTCGGGTTGATGTCAGATTAAAACACGTTCATCTCTGTGACACAGAACCCGTCTTCTTCCTGAGTGGTATGATGGCTGGACATTCCCATCTTGTTTGTACTTGCGTATAATTGTTTGTACAGATGAACATGGCACCTTCAGGTATCTGTAAATTGCACACAAGGATGAACCAGATTTGTGCAAGTCCACAGTTCTCTTTCTGATATCTTGGCTGATTTCTTTAGACTTTCCCATGATGTCACACACAGAAGCAGTGTGTTTCTGGAGTGCTTTAAAAAATACATCCACAGGTGTGTCTCTAATTAACTCAGATGTTGCCAATAAATCAGAAGCTTTCAAAGCATCATCATATGGTCTGTCCCAAATAGTTTAAAGGCATAGTAATACTAGTGTATGTGAACTTTTGACTTTGCAGAAAGTAATAAAAATGCCTTAAAAAATTATCTCTCTCATTATTCTGGCATTTAGCAAATCTAAATAATTTTGGTAATCCTAATTGATGTAAAACGGGTAAGGTTTATTCTGTTTTTCAGATAGTGAGAAAAACATGCATATGTGTCTAATTATATAGTGTATGTAACTTCTGGTTTCAACTGTATAAAACAGCAATGGCAATTTCCTAGAAAATGTTATGTGTGGTATAAGTCTGGTTTTGCAAACAGCTTTTATAGAAAACTACCACTGAAGTTATGTGAGCCAAAGTTAGGAGTAAATACAAAGAGAATGGGAAATATAAAAGAAGGTTTTAGACTGCTGGATCTAGTTCTGGCTTTGGCTTAAAAAACACAGCGGTGGCAGTTTTCCAATGAAAGCTGGGTGTAAAACCACCGAATATCACCTTGAACCACTTACAACGAAAATTGAATGCTGAAATCATGAAAAATATAGATAGCGTTTATAGCACTTATTCCATGACTGGAAACTAACCGCTCAATACCTAAATAACAGGAAAGTAAAACATTGTCCTATGAAAAAGTATAATCGGGTGAGTACTATCAGTAATATAAGATGCTTTTCTAAATGGGTTACATTACAATTTTATATATATCTAAAGTGAAAATGTTCCTATATGATACAGGTGATAGGGTATAGATAGGGATATTTATGTCAGCTTCATTTACTGTATGTAATGAGCCTGCAAAAGGAAAATATTAATGGAATTGCATATTTTACCCAGATATGTTGATCTTTCTCAGCCACTCGGAGCAGCACAAAAGTGTAGTATATTATTTTATACCTTGGAAATCATAAATAATTCTTTAATATATTTGTATTAAAAATTCTGCTCAAATACCTTTGTTATGTCACTACAGTTCGTTTGGTATCTAGGGAAACAACTTTTACAGCTTGCAAATCGTGTAACCACCACACATATATCATGTAACCTCTGGTATCCTGGATACATTGTCCAGGAAACCCACAGCACCAGAAGAAAACTCCCTAATATTAAAATATAATCAGTAGAAAGATACACTACCACAAAAAATTGTGGAACAATGCCACGATAAATGTATATATATATTTACATATATATATATAGTGAGCGTACACGGCTCCGGGATCACAGCATAAGTCCATCAGGCATAGAGACAGAGGCAGTTGTAGGGTACAAACGGGTACTTCTGTATGTTTATTGCAGAAAAACAAAGGTGCAGCAATAACAGGCATAGAAATAGCGGTAAACAAAACAAAACTTCTGCTTGTCTGAGCACTTTCTAATACAGGTGTAGTTCCCTCACTAACACCTTGGTAGCAAAGTGGAGTTGGTGTAGCAGACACTGGCCTCCTCCAGTGTAAAGCTTCTCCAGCCAAATATTAAGACTAAAGTTGCAGCCAGACCTAGTCAACTGACCTGTTAACTTTAAATAGGCCAGATAAATCCTGGCGTGGAACACGGGGAGTAAACAACCACCCAACTCTTTGTTTACTCCCAATGAAAAGCCGTGCCGGAATGACTGGAAGCCATACTAAACACTATATTAGACGTGTGTCAGCATTATGATGCCATTGACATCTATCTATCTATCTAATCTACAGTGGGGAAAAAGTATTTAGTCAGCCACCAATTGTGCAAGTTCTCCCACTTAAAAAGATGAGAGGGGCCTGTAATTGACATTATAGGTAGACCTGAACTATGAAAGACTAAATGAGAAAACAAATCCCAAAAATCACATTGTCTGATTTGGAAAGAATTTATTTGCAAATTATTGTGGAAAATAAATATTTGTTCACCTACAAACAAGCAAGATTTCTGACTCTCACAGTCCTGTAACTTCTTCTTTAAAAGGCTCCTCTGTCCTCCAGCGCAGCTCCTGAGAGTACTTAAGAGCGGGGGAAACCACCGCTCCCCGTTTTAACCCTTTGTTTGCCACGGATCATCACCGCAGCGCAATCAAAGGCTTTCCCTGCTCTGTCAGGACCTAGAGTAGCCCCAGGGCTTTCTGTGTAAGAAGCCAGTAATCAGAGCAGACTGTGAGCTCAGTACTAAGTGTAAAAAAAAGTGTAAAAAAATAAAATAAAAATATTTAATAAAAAATAATTGTGCATACATTACACACTCAAACAAATCTACACATATTAGGTATCCACATGACCGTAATAACCCGTAGAATTAATCTAACAAGTTATTAAGTGTGAAATGTGAATGGTGTAAAAAAAAAAATTTAAAAAAATTTAAAAAAAAATTTAAATGTAAAAAAATTTCTGCAATTATTTATAAGTGAACTTAAACTATTCCCCCATAAAGTACAACTTGTCTCGAATAAAACAAGTCCTCATCCAACTGCGTCATTGAAAAAATAAAAAAGTTACAACTGTTGAAACGCAAGGAGGCAAAAACGAAAAAAAAATTCTGGTCATTAACTACTTTTCAGGCGTTCGGCTTAAGGGGTTAAAGTTATCATGTCATTTATGCCTCACCAAACTCTAAAAATGAAGACCAAAAAACCCCTGGATATATTTGTAAAGGGGTGTGGTTTCCAATACTGGGTCTTTTTAGGGATGTGTATTAAATTTTAGCACCTTAGGGTGCCAACAATCCTGTTATGGCGCATTAAGAAAATCGTAATGAAAATGAGACCCCAAAGCTCAGTAGCTACTCCTCCTATTCTGATGCTTGTGGGTGGGCCACATATAGGATATTTCTAAAAACAGCAGAATTGGGGGAATCAATGTTAAGCTGCATTTCCCTTGTCAGTGAATAATGGATGCGAACTGAAAATCTGCAAAAGAAGTGAAATTTTAACATTTAAGCTCCACTATGTTTTAATTTCTGTGAAACAACTTAAGGGTTAATAAACTTCCTAAATGGAGTGTATTTTCTTAGATGGCGTCATTTAACGAGGATCTAACATCCAGGCCCCTCAAAACCACAGCAGAACTCGCCTGGTCCTTCAACAAATAGTAGGATTATTAAAGATGTTGTCCAGGTCAATATTTTAAAAGAAAGTGCTGCTGCAATAAAATTATAAGAGTGATAAGTAGTCATACCCAACCACATCAATATTTTAAAAGAAATCGGTTCTGCTGGAAGAAAATAAAGTCATGCTTAGTAATGGAGGTTAGTTGGGAGGTTAGCATGACTTTATTTTCATCCAGCAGAAGCGATTTCTTTTAAAATATTGGCATGGACAACACATTTAGCGCCTTACGAATGAAACAATCTTACTGCTAGATCGTTTTCATACATAAGGCCCTTAATATATAGTAGTTTTGGTTTTTTATTCCCTTTTCGGAATGATAGGCATCTATAATCTTCTTCCATATGGTGAAAGCACTCTTCGATATTAACAAATATGGTATCACCATGCCTGAATCCAAAAAGCAAAATAAACTAGGGGCCTTGTGTATGAAAACTGTCTAGGTCTAAGTTGGTGATTGTTTTCCACTATATGAAATGAAAGCTGACATCTGATTGGTTGCTATGGGCAACAAAGACAGTCTTACTGTTAGACAGTTTTCATACATAAGGCTTTAAAGGGGTGTTCCCTTCTTGTACTTTGACGGAATATAAATAGGATATGTCATCAAATAGTTGTGGGTCCCACCTCTAGGACGCGCATCTATCTTTAGAAATGGTCGCCAAAAGCCTCAGAGCAGTGAATCAGTCATTTCTGCGCACAACTTTGTGTTCTGTTCTATGTAAGTTCAGAGTACAGGTGAGCAAAGTGTTTGGCTGCACTTCCAAAGGACAGAATAAAAAGTAGTCCAAAAGTCTACTGACTCTCTGTTCTGAATGGAGACTTTCAGGGGACCGTTCCAGAGATAATGGAGGTTCCTTCAACATTTTCTCCAGCCATGTTCTTAAGATTTACATCTGTCTCTGTTAAATAAATTTAATGAAATTATCTTAATATAAGTTGAATTACTGATATTTTCATATGTATTTAAAAATTAAAGACTATAAGGTAACAGGGGTGACATGCGGAGGACTCCTTCCTTCACATGGTCAAGGCAGAACAACCCCATCCCCATAGTCAAACATCACAAGGCCTCTCCAACCCTACTCTTTCCACCAATGCCCCTTAGAAGCGCCCTTCACTGACAATTACCTACATAAAAGTAGGCTGTTGTTGGCTCTTGACTGCTGCTTCTTCCAGTTGCTTTGTGCTCACTGACCACTTCTGCATTGAAAGATGGAGGTGCATGCTTGTAATAGGATGGAAGTGCTAAGGATTAATGTGTCTTATTGATGTGATATAGAGTTCATGTTCTTATGTCTCTTTAAACGGTATAAGTTTCGCGATTTAGTTATAGAGCCAAAAGGCTTACTATATCTCAGTGTGAGGGCACCTGTTATACTATACTATTGGTCTATTTCTGTTGACCTTTCGTAACCTCTGTTCCACCAATAAGTGTTCAAAGCTGCTACCCCCACTGTGCTGCTCATAGCTGATATTATACCTTCTTCTTAATTTTTCTTAGAACCCCCTCCCATGTATGGATAGCCACAGATAAGTTCTTGTATTTCTAATCACACAGTACACTTTAAGGAGTGGGTCTATGTTTGGTCATTCTGACAGCTAAGTGATGAAGCTGTCTAGTATAAAAAGCCTGGCTTTGACAGGACTAGCTAGCCTCTGCTGGGACCATGCTGGTGCCCAGCACCCCTGCTGTGGTCATTGGACGAGATGGGTGTAATGCTGTCAACAATATTTTGCTCCATTCCCATTCAGTAATTAGTTGAAGCTCTTAGCTACAAATGCATATACACATAGGTCTGGCATAAGTCTATGATATTGCTGAGCAGGTGTGCTATATGCCGCTATAGGGGAAAGTAAACCTGCTGAGATGGTGAACGCAGGTGAAATATATGTTTCTAGTGGTGATATTCAGGTTATGGTCAATGAGGACCAGAGGTCTGGTGAGGGAGAGAAGATTAGGCCTCATGACAGTGAGACAAATCATGAGTAAATGAGTAGTGAAATGTCCCATGGTTATGGTGGGCACACTGATTGGTCTTTATTAGTGAATAGTCAGGCAGATGTCAGGAAGATGTTGTTACCTGTAATGAGTGGCAGAGATACTTGTGGGATAGCCACTTACACTTATGGTAATGCAAAGGGGACAGCTAAAGCTCTAGTCGTGGTGAAAATGGAACATATGACTGTGTCAATCATTGCCAGTATTGGGTGAGTGCTGGGAGCCCACAGTTGCACTGCGTGCAGACTCTCTGGTCTAGGCATCTGATGATGCAGAGAGGTTTCCCTGGACAACAGGTAGCAGTTCAGAGAGGCTGGCCTGTGCCCTGAAAAAAGATGGAAGCCTAATCCTGGTTAGGGAGGGGTTGCCCTTAGTAACAGGTAGCAACATAAATATTAACTGTGATAACAGGCGGGTCACAGGTAGCAAGGAGAAGGTGATAAGTGTGATGTATTTGGATGACTCTTGTACTGCCCCAGGGAAAAGTGTCTTGTATGAAGCAGTATCCCAAAGTAGGAGCTCTGACCCTGAAGGGAGGCTTGTGCACGGTGAAAATTCCTACAACCTATCAAAGATGGGGGGTATGTGACAGAGCGACCTCATGCCGCTGCCACTGGGTGTTATACAGCAGGAGATCTGCAAGGTATGGGTTACAGAGTTGCTGACTGTCAGTAAGGTAAGCCAGAGTGTGACGACAGTAACCATGAGTGGTAGTTAGGAGAGCTGCTCAGCAGCTCCTCCAAGCCAGGATTCCGGGACAGGTCCTACAGTTCTGTTAAAAGCCTGTTCCTTCAGGATACCAGGGGGTTGTGGCTGGCTGCCAAGTGCATGAGGCAACAAGCAGAGCAGAGGAGAAGGTTCTGATTTCTCCCAAGGCTTGAAGAAAGCCAGTACCAAGGACTGTACTGTACTGTGTGAGCACATGTTTTGATGTTTTGTGGGGCTGGGTAGTAGACCACTGAGAGAGGGATTCTCTGAATGTTTAGTGAGTGGCTAAGTGCCCTAAGATTAATGTTGTGGTGTTTTGTACACTGACCAGCGGAGAAAAAAGCTTTCTGAGGTCAGTTTGAAGAAGTATTGTCTCAGAGTAACCTGTGTACTTGGTGCCAGTTGATCCCAGAGCTAAAGTGACCCCACCCTCAGGCTGGTCCACTCGTGACTCATCACACAAAAGTGTGTATCTCTCAAAAGTGAGGACACCCCTCACATTTGTGTATATATTGTATTATTTCTTTTCATGGAACAACACTGAAGATATGACACTTTGATACAATGTAAAGTAGTCAGTGTACAGCTTGTATAACAGTGTAAAAGAACTCATGGCAAAGAACTAAGGGGCCATTTCACGGCACAGGACAAATACCGGTCGGTTTATTACATTACGGTAATTGTATGTTTTTCGTGCCATGCACAAGGCCGCCGGGGGACTGCTTTGCTTCCGCATTGCTAGCGGGACAAAAGCCTCCCCATTTCACTAGAGAT
Organism: Phyllomedusa bahiana; assembly: GCA_025379985.1. Lineage (NCBI taxonomy): Eukaryota > Metazoa > Chordata > Amphibia > Anura > Hylidae > Phyllomedusa > Phyllomedusa bahiana. The sequence goes on from JAODAL010001842.1 coordinate 63,803, forward strand.
GTTCAATCATTACTGTCCGGGACAAAAACAGTCGGAAGAATGACATGTTCTATGTTTTTCGGTCCTGACTGAAAACTCGGGCGGACGGAAATTCCATTAAGGTCCGTGTAAAAGTTTGTCAGCCGGTTTGCAGACGGTTTTCAAAACCGAAAACAGGCTGAAAAACCGACTGAAAGACAGTGTCTTGAGGACAAGGCCTTAGGATCTGAAAAAAAGAACTGTTGCTCTACATAAAGTTGGGCTAGGCTATAAGAAAATTTCAAACACCCTGAAACTGAGCTGCAGCACAGTGGTCAAGACCATGCAGTGGTTTAACAAGGCAGGTTCCACTCAGAACAGGACTCGTCATTGTCGACCAAAGAAGTTGAGTGCACGTTAGAGATGGGCGAATTGATTCTAACGAAGTGGAATTCGTTAGAATTTCAGGGAAAACTTCGGTTCGGAACGAACGTCGAACTTTGGGGTACTTCGGCGGGTGTGAACGGAAAGTGTGCTTTGATGGATTAAAATGGATTGCGAGCCACATGGCGCTACATCGAGGCAAAGCATCTGGAGGAAGACAGCGGCATAGCATGAAAGACATGTGAGAGATGAAGCCAATCCAAGAGACGGCGGGGATTCTGTGAACGTCACATCAAATATATAAGGAACGCAGCGCGCCGTGGGGAGGCTCACACTCCTCTCACTGTACTGATAAGGGAAGGTGCTGCTGCCGGGTGATAGCGCTTTTGAAGAACTGATTTTTACACAGAGATTTTTGTGGAGGTGTCTCAGCTTGTCTCAGGAGATGTATTCTGAATGTTCTATTTCAGATTTTATGGGTATTGGTATCTGAAATCAGTGTGCGTACACTGCAGCTGCTATACATTCATTATCCAAGAGGGATCTAAGCCAGTTTCCTGTTGTATTCAATTTAAAAGAAACAGCGTTTTACATACAAATACCACTTCATTTTTGGGCTGCTGAATTCTATTGCGCCAATTTACAACAGGGTTAATTAAGCGTGTGTTTTGATGGTGTGCTGACAAAAAATAAACCGTCTTTTTGCAACGCCAAATATATATTTATATTGTTAGCCCTAATTCACAAGCAAAGGCTAATTATGCACCTGCGTATGAGATTATCGCGTTTTAATGGCGCTGTCGTTGGTGTGTGTCGTGTGCTCATGGAGGCGCGTTTCGACGGCTGAACGCTGAATCTCTTTTATCTACATTTGACTCGGGGCGCTTCGTAAATGTGAGCTCATTAGACTGTGAGCCTTAGTTATGTTAGGTGTCGGGGTGATCGCATTTCTTTGCGCGCAATTTTTACATCCGAGGGGTTAATTCAGTAGCGTCTGTTTTTGCTGAGGTGTGCTGACTGCAAGAAAATACAGACCTCCGTCCTTTGTTTCAACGCCGCTAATTAGTATATAGATTTTTGGTAGCCTTAATTTACAGATGCAAAGGCTAATTAAACTTGTATCTCTTGCTTGTGTGGTCGTAGAAAACACGCGCAATTGATAACACGTACAAAAGTATAGTTTGTGTGCGGCTCAATTTCTTTGGCGCAAATTTACAGATCCAGGGGTTAATTAAGCGTTGTTGTTTTGCTGGTGTGCTGACAAAAATAACAGCTCTTTTCTCAACGCCAAATATATATATTTTTTTTTTGGGTAGCATAATCACAAGCAAAGGCTTAATTAAACTGTATTCTTGTTGTGTGGCGTATTAGAATAACACGAAATTGTAACACGCTACAAAGCTTACTAGTTTGTGCGGCTCAATGCTTTGGCGCAAATTTACATCCAGGGGTTAATTAAGCGTTGTTTTGTGGTGTGATGACAAAAATAAACGTCTTTTTCAACGCCAAATATATATTTTTTTTGCGTAGCCTAATTCACAAGCAAGGTAATTACAACTGTATCGTCTTGTTGGTGTGGCGTAGAAAACACGCAATTGTAACACGCTACAAAGCTACTAGTTGTGCGGCTCAATTCTTTGGCGCAATTTAATACAGGGGTTAATTAGCGTTGTTTCGAGTCTGGTGTGCTGACAAAAATCAAACCGTCTTTTTCAACGCCAAATTATATATATTTTATTTGGTAGCCGACCCCCCCCCAACCCCCCCCCCCACCCCCCCCCCCCACCCGGCAAAGGCTAATTACAATGTATCTCTTGTATGGTGGCGTTAGAAAACAACGCAATTTGTATACACGCTACAAGCTACTAGTTTGCGCGGCTCAATTTTTGTCTTGGCGCAATTTTACATAAGGGGTTAATTAAGCGTTGTTTTGTGGTGTGCTGACAAAAATAAACAGTCCGTTTTCAACGCCAAATACTATATTTTTTTTTTTGGGAAGATAAATTCAAAAGCAAAGAAAAGGCTAATTCAAACTGGTATATCTTGTTGTTGGCGTAGAAACACGCATTTAACACGCTACAAAGTACTAGTTGTGCGGCTCAATTCTTGCGCAATTTACATCCCAAGGGGTTATTAAGCGGTGTTTTGCGGTTGTGCTGACAAAATAAAAAAACCGTTCTTTTTCATACGCCAGATATATATATATTTTTCTGGTAGTCCATAATTCACAAGCAAAGGCTAATTTAAACTGTATTCCTTGTTGTGTGAGCGTAGAAAAAAGCAATCAGTAACACGCTACAAGCTATAGTTTTGTGCGCTCAATTCTATTGGGCGCCAATTTACATCCAGGGGTTAATTAAGGTTGTTTTGCTGGTGTGCTGACACAAAAATAAACCGTCTTTTCAACGCCAAATATTTATATTTTTTTTGGTGCTCATAATTCTCAAGCAAAGGCTATTAAAACAGTATCTCTTGTTGTGTGGCGTAGAAAACACGCAATTGTAACCACCGCTACTAAGTATAGGTTTGTGAGGCTCAATTCTTTGGACCAAATTTACATCCAGGGTTTAATTAAGCGTTGTTTTGCTGCTGTGCTGACATAAAATAAACCGTTCCCTTTTTTCAACACGAAATATATACATTTTTCTTGTAGCATTAATCACAAGCGAGGTTTAAAATTAGCCTGTTTGTGCTTTTACATTTAGGAAAACACACAGTGCTGTAAAAGGACACATACAAAGTAAATTTTTCCTGGCCATTTGGTGGAGAGCCGCAATTATATCCAGGTTACCCAAGCTTGTTACTGGGTTCTTTTGGTAGTTCAAAACAGGGTGTATATTTATCATATACAGATAGCTTCATCAAACAGTGTGATGTAATTTAGAAAAAAACAGTATGTTCCAGACAGGAGGTGCAGGTCTCAGCAACAGCGTGTGGCAGTGGCTCAAACATTCTGAAACGGGCCCAGGTCAGCAGCACCGCAATGGGGACGTCGCTGAAGGGGTCAATCGGTGACAGGCTCCAACAACTGCCGCTGTCATATAGGCCGGCCGTGTGTTGTTCAGAACCCAAGGGTTTTGATTGTTGTCTAGGTCATCCTCTTCCTCCCAGATGACATACTGACCACACCCAGCCAAGAGTCTCGGTGGGAACCTCTGACAACAACACTTGTTGGGCATGGCCCGAGATGCGGTGTCAGCGGCCTACTCTGTTCCCTCAGCCGCTCTGCTTCCATCCAGTTCGCCCTCAGCCAGGGAGGTCTACTATGTGGTCTGGGCTCAGCGCCACTATATTAGCAGGATGAACAATTTGAGGAGGGCATGTCAGCAGCTACGTGGGGCAGCAGAAGAAATGGGGCCAATATCCCCAAGCTTCTTGCAGTAGGGCGGCAAAGTATAAGATGTGAGAGAGTGGCATGGAGGTCATGTGGTGATTGATGGTCAGCCGTCGGGCTTCACCAAAGCCGCGGTGCATGAGGGCAGTAGTGACGATGAAACACAAATCGATGTTGATGTAGCCGGACCCCGCACTTGGGGAGCCGGGTCGAAGCAGGGCCTTCCTCAATCGTCAGGAGGAAGAGGGGCGTTCAGCTTTGCGCGCTCAGGCAAGCGGCGCAGCCAGCAAAGTGGTTGTGTGCGCCGTGGAGTCAGCAGAATGGTGAGTAGCAGCAAAGTGTAAGACTGAGGGGTCGGGAGCAACGCAGGGCACGGGTAGAAAAACCCGTTTCGAGGTCCAGACCAGTAGCGGAACTGGGGGTCAGCTCGAGGCAGCGGTGGCAGTAGTTCACTCAGTGCTGGAGCATCTAGCTGTTTTGCGGTAATATCAGCATACCTCGGCGGATGTGGCAAGTTCTTTGTGAAGACACCGGAGGAGACCAATATGGGTTATGTAGAATCTGTGGGCAGAAAGTGAAAGCCGTGGACAGGGAAGGCTAACGTTGGCACAACGGCAATGCGTCAACACATGCAGCGTCACCATCCGGTGGGCCGGGAGATACGTGGCTCAGATGTGGTGTCACTCCTGCCGACTGCAGCAGCGCAGCGGCCAGTGGCACGCATGCCATTTCAGCAGTAAGGCTACCCACCACCTCTGCAAGCAAGGCAGCTGTTTCTCTTGACATTTCCTCTTCCCGGTCCAGTTGTGTATCCTTCCTGCATCCTGCTACTCAATCGGGTCAGCTCAGTCGATTCGGAGGCTCGATTGTAAAAGAGACAACGCCAGTATGCGTCCAACCATCTAAGGTGCAGCAGCTGAACGTGCTCCATGTCCAAGTTGTGCGGTAATGCAGTCCTCCTCCCTGTTCAAAAGTGATGGGTGGACGTCTGCACACCGATTCAGAGAACTTAATGGCTATGTGCCTGGAGCAGAGATGGTTAGTTTTCCAAGTCGTAATATAATTTTCCAAAATTGGGCAGTACCTGCACTCATAATATATGTAGAACAGAAAGTGGGGTCAGTCCTTGAGCTTATCGGTTTGTTCCAAGGTGTACCAAAGGCAGCTCTGCGTCGGACGGTCTGGAGCTGTTAACTAGGTCCACGCGGCAAGTACATGTCCTTCTACGGCCCACTGGGGTGAATGTGCTTCCTGGCAGGCACACCAAACAACTTGGACAGGATGACGCCGCTTTCTCCTCCACGTTGTCAAACTGCTGCTCCTGCGCCAATGTCCGCCTCTTCCTCCTCCAACCACCACCACCATCTCAGCCTCCTCAAGTACTGCTCCATCTTACCACATGTGTAGGGCACAGCTGTGTCACGCAGTTCTACACCTAGCTTGCCTCGGCGAACGAATGTCAACACAGGGGAGGAATGACCTCAGCGGTCGATTGCATGCAAGGAAATCGATGTTGGCTTTCTCCGCGCCCAACTGCCCCCCCCCAGAATCGTGAACCGATGGGTAGACGGACAATTGGGAGGAACAATGGTGTCCATGCTGCACCGACAGGAGGATCGGTCCCAATGCGCCCTGCATGGCGCACGTGTTCAATTGGTTTGTAAAAAGGTTTCCTGAAGTTTCCACCGATCTTCAGAACATTCTGAAAATGGACAGGACCACCACCTCCCCCCCCCCAACACCACAGCACTATGCACTTTATCCATTCGTACAAAAGCCAGGAACACCCCCTCCTTCCGAGTTGCCAGCAGGCAGAACGGCCTCCCCCAACACGCTCTGATATGCGATGTTTCCACCGCTGGAATTCAGCTGCACATGTTGGACCGAATTGTAATGAACAGAGAAAGGCCAATTAACGATTTTTGATGATCCAGGCAGACAGAAGTAGCTCCCTGTGTAACTTTGATGTCAGCCAGTGGCAGCTCCATGCGTGACACCTTGCCGTTTGTTGAGGCCATTCGAGGAGGACAAAGTTATTTGTCAGTCGCCAAGGATACGGGATGGATATATACGTCATTCCACTGCTTCATGTACTCGCGAACAGATGCTGAAAAAATCTGTCTGGGCAGGGGACTGGAGACTATTGTGATAGTGGCGAATACATCTGTTGGCCAATGAGTCCGGTGGGGACCTGAAATGGAGAGGAGGAGGAGGAGGAGGAACATTGGAGCAGAGCATTGTCTGGTGAAATGGAGTGGATTTTCTACCCAGGTGACAGAGAGGGGAAGCAGGAGCAGCTGGACGGAGGTGGATGGAGATGAGGATAGACGAGGCAGATGGGACTCCCAAGCACCGTGGCAGTATACAGTGGAAATGGAGGCAGGGAGACACTCGGAGTCACTTGTGCAGATGTCCCGCTGATGCTTTATTTGCTGGTAGTGACAGCCGAATAGTCAGATCCGGCAGAGGGATGACTTCTGGCTGTCTCCATCCCTATGTTGGGACCCCGCGCTACCGGTCCAAATTTGGGAGCCTTTTTTCCCAGCTATTGAGAGGGAGACAAACTCAAATTACTACTAGAAGACAAAGAAAAAACGGAAATCCTCCGTAATCCAGTTGGCCCGCTGCCTATTGTGCGGCATCGTCCCCACCTCTGACAGGTCTGACCGGGGGTTCGTTCCTCAGCGCTCACGTGACTACTGCCGCGGCTGCTGGGGAAGTCAGGTGGTCGGGGGGGGGTTTTGTTTCAATTTTTTAGAGACAGTACGCTATGTGCTCTCGCGCTTAACATTCACAAGTAACACCTGTATAGTAGTGGATGTCACATAATGAGCAGCTCTTCACACCGTCCTAGTCGAAGGAGAGAGGAGGCAAGTAGCACCATAGGCTAAGGCAAGCCCCGTCGGCAGCTGGACCATGTGCAATTCCCTGTATCCATAACAGGTTGTTAGGCAGCATACTTGGAACAGATGCGCACCATTCTTGCCCACCCTAGTTAGAGATAACCGCTGACCTACTGGTGGCAGCCAAAGACTGGATTGCGCAGTGGCCGCAAAACTTGGCCGAGTGTTTTGCAGTGGGAGAAGCTGTCCTGCCCGGCCAGTAGTGTGGCTTCAGTCTCGGGCTGTTCCAGTGCGGCGGGGGCCATTCCGTTACCCAAGGAGAAGAACCCGCTTGTCCACGGGAAATGTTGAACGACTGACCCTTTGTCAAGATGAATCAGGAGTGGATTCGCGCCAGGATTTCCACACGCTTCCCAATGCCTTAGGAGTCAGTCTGGGTTCAAACTAACCTTGCCTCAGCCAACTATTCTGATGCCGCACCCGCCTGATGCCCAACATCTTCTAGATAGTTTCTCCATCTGCCTACCAACCGTCTTTACCAGGGGGAATGGTTTTGCCACCCACCTCCAACAACTATGTTCATTGATGACATCTATGTGCTCATGCTCGCTGCTGCTGTTGCTGTTGCCCGTGACATCCACACTGTGTCATTGTGCCATACTCTGCGGCTGGATACTGTTTGCCACCTCAGAATGTCATTGTGCACCACTTCTATCGACCTCATGCTGTTGCTCCTGTCATCACCTCCACTCTCTGTCATTGTGCCACTTCCTGACATCATGCTGCTGCCGACGTGACCTCTGATTCGTCAGTCAATTGGCCGCTTCTGTGGCCTTATACTATTATGCCACCTGCAGAATGTCATTGTGCCTCTCTCTGACCTCATGCTGCTGTGTGTGTACTCTGTCGTGACCTCCACACTGTGTCATTGTGCCACTGTACTGACCTCATGCTGTGACCAGTGGCTGCTGCCGTGGCTCCTCCACACTGTCGTCATTTGTGCCACTGTCTGACCTTATGCTGTGCTGTTGCTCCTGCAGTTGGCCCTCACACTGTGTCATATTTACCACTCTTTGGCCTACTCTCTTTTTTGCCAGCTCCAGAATTTTGTCATTGTGCCACTGCCTGACCTCATACTGTGCCGCTGTGACCTCCACTGTGTGACTTGTTGCCCTCTGTGCCCTAATACTGTTTTTCCACCTCCTAATGTCATTTGTGTCACTGTCTGACCTCATACTGCTATGCTGCCGTGACCTCCACACGGTTAAATTGTTCCACTCTGTGGCCTAATACTGTTTTGCCGCCTCATAATGTCATTGTGCCACTGCCTTGACGATCATACTGCTTACGCTGTGACCTACACTGTGTGATTGTGGCCACTCTGGGCCCTATAATGTTTTCCCACCTACTTTATGTCACTGGGCACCTGTCTGGACCTCCATAATGCTTGCCGCCGTGACCTCCACTTCTGTTATTGTGGCCATCTCTGTGGCCTAATACTGTTTTTCCGCATCCATAATGTCATTGTGCGACTGCCTGACCTCATTACTGGCTGCCGCCGTGACCAAACACACTGTGTGATTGTGCAATCTGTGGCACTAATACTGTCTATGCCGCCTCCATAATGTCATTGATGCCACTGTCTGACCTCATACTGCTGCCGCCGATGACTCAACAATTGTGTGATTGTGGCCACTCTGTCGCTAATACTGTCTTGCCGCCTCCATAATGTCATTGTGCCCACTGTCTGACCATCTACTGCTGCTGCCGTGACCTCCAACACGGTATCATCATGTGCCACTCTGTGGCCTAATACTGTTTTTTTGCCGCCTCCATAATGTCATGTGTGCACTGCCTGACATATACTGATGCGCGTGACCTCCACACTGTGTGATTGTGCCACTCTGTGGCTTAATTCTGTTTTCCGCCCTCCATAATGTATTGTGCCACTGCATGACTCATACTGCTGCCGCAAGTGACCTCCACACTGTGTGATTGTGCCTCTCTGTGGCATAATACCGTTTATGACACTCTCAGAATGCCATTGTGACTCTTCTGAACCTCATACTGCTGCCGCATTGTGACCTCCAACAAACTGTGTGATTGTGCCACTCTGTGCCACTAATACTGTTTTCTCCGCCTACATATGTAATTGTGCCTCTGGTCTGACCTCATTATGCTGCCGCCGTGACTCACACCTGTTTCATTGTGCCACTCGTGGCATAATACTGTTTTGACGCCTCAATAATGTCATTGTGACACTGTCTGAACTCATACTGCTGCCGCCGTGACCTTCCACACTGTGTGATATTGGATTGTGCACTCTGTGTGGCCTAATACTGTTTTGCCACACTCCAGGAATGCAATTTTGTGCCACTGTATGGACTCATACCTGCATGCCGACGTCGACCTCCCACTGTGTGATTGTGCACTCTGTGGCCTAATACTGTTTTGCAGCCTCCAGAATGTCATTGTGCCACTTGCCTGACCTCATAACTGCTGCCGTCGTGACCTTACCGCTCTCAGTCATGTTGCCACTCTGTGGCTCCTCGTGTTTGCCCAGCTCCAGAATGTCATTGTGCCAATGCCCTGACCTCTGCTGATGTGGCTGCCGCCTCACCTCCACACTCTATCACTATTGCCCCCCCCCCCCCCCCCCCCCTTGCCACCTGAGCTCTCAGCTTGTGTTTTTTTTCAGCTTTCGCTGGCCATGACTTTTTCAGGTTACATCCCGCTTTGAGTTTTTTGGTCAGTTTTGCCCTCTTAAGTGCCCAGGAATTTTATAGTGAAGGATTCTAAAGAGCGGCGGCACAGTCTATTGTGAGTGTATACTAAAACAAAACATTGTATGAAGATCCAATACAAGCTCCCTCTGCTTATTTAAAGAGAACAACGTTCTACAGCACCCTGCAGGCTCTGGGCAGCCTGGAAATAGCTGTTTTTTAACTTGATTCGTGCCGAAGTAATTCGGACCGAAACGAATTTTGTCGGAAAATTCGGCGAAGTGACCGAACCGAATTTTTGAGAAATTCGGCCATCTCTAGTGCACGTGCTCAGCATTATATCCAGAGATTGTCTTTTCAAAATAGATATATTAGTGCTCCCAGTATTGCTACAGAGGTTACAGAGGTGGTGAATTAGCCTGTCAGTGCTCAGACTATACGCCGCACACTGCATCAAATTTATCTGCATGGCTGTCGTCCGAGAAGGAAGCCTCTTCTAAAGATGATGCACAAGAAAGTCCCCAAACAGTTTGTTGAATACAGGTAGACTAAGGGCATGGATTACTGTAACCATGTCCTGTGGTCTGATGAGACCAAGATAAATTTATTTGAGTTTCTGATGGTGTCAGTGTGTGTGATGTCAGCAAGGTGAGGAGTCAAAGGACAAGTGTGTCTTCCTACAGTGAAAGTTGTATGGAGTGTCAAGGTTTTTGGGGTGCTGCCAGTTGCCGGAGCTACAGTTCATTGACGGGAACGTGAAGGTGAAACATTGTACTGTGACACTATGAAGCGAAGCATTGTTCCCCTCCTTCGGAAAACTGCACCCATAGGTACTATTCCAACATGATAATGACCCAAAACATGACTCCAAGATAACCACTGCCTTGCTAAAGAAATGAGGGTAAAGGTGCTGAACTGGCCAAGCATGTCTCCAAACCTAAACCCTATTGAGCATTTGTGGGTCATCCCAAAAAGAAGGTGGTGGAGCGCAAGGTCTCTAATATCCACCAGCTCCATGATGTCAGAGTGGAAGGAATTCCAGTGGCTGCAACCTGTGAGTTTCTAGTGAACTCCATGCCCAAAGCAGTGCTGGAAAATAATGGTGGCCACACAAAATATTAACATTTTGGGCACAATTTGCCATTTTCACTTAGGTTTGTACTCACATTTGATGCCAGCGGTTTAGAAATTGAAGGCTGTGTGTTCAGTTGAGGGCACACCAAATTTATACTGTTATGCAAGCTGTACACTGACTACTTTACATCGTACCAAAGTGTCATATCTTCAGTGTTGTCCCATGAAAAGATACAATACAACATTTTCAAAAATGTGAGGGGTTTATTCACTTTTGTGAGATACTGTATGTGTGTATTTGAGGCACTGTTATGATTATCTCTAAAATAGATTACCTAAACATATAAATATTACAAAGATTGTAACGCTATTAGTATAATGGCAGTTAACAAGTAGTGACATGTAATATCAGATACTATTAATATTTTATAATTTGTTGCTTTCTTTGGGGTATGTTCAGACAGAGGGCATGTGCTGTTAGGCTATGTCTACACTGCAGTGGACAAAAAACGACCTGAAAACGAATTACTAAAAAACGTTCATGAAATGAGTTTCTGTCACTGCCTGTCAAAAAGCAGCTGAAATAACGTACGTTTTTTGGCGTGTTTTTTCGTGTTTTTTTTGGAGGTTGTTTGAAGCATTTTTTTGAGGTTTTTTGAAGAGTCTTTGCTTGCTTTTTAATGTATGCACAAATTAGCCATTGGATGTAAAACTACACCATAGGCTAGGTGACACACGGCTTGAAATGGGCGTATTTCGGTCCGTTTATACGCCGCGAAGTTGTCGTACAATTTGCTGCGCTAGTGTGGACAATTACGGGCCGGAAAAACGGCCATACTTTACGGTAATTCACAGTTCTCATAGAGAACTATGGATTAGTCTCCTAATTGACATGTCACTTTCTGCGGCGTATACGCGCCGCTAGCAGTGATTGTCTATGGGCGGCGAATGCCGGCCCCCCCGCTCCGCCCCCGTCCACACGGCGTAATTGCGGAGCGAAATTACGCCCCGCAGTTAAGCCGTGTGAACCTAGCCTACAGGTGGAGTTAACATGTTAAGTAGTCACTTCCTTTAGATCACTGTAGCCATTGTGAGCACATTGTCCTTTGTGTGCTGCTGCTGCGTGCTACTGCTTTATTAAATTTTGCACCAGATTCTTGCACCAAACTCCAAACAAAACCCTCATTATCTTTGCATACAGAAAAGTTTAACTGTATTATGCGTCAAAATCTGTAAAGAAAAGGATTTTAGGGCCCAAAAACCCCCAAAAATCGCATTATTGTGCCACATTCCGTAAAAAAAAAATATTTTTAGTGTTCAGGGAAGCGTGATCAGTTTATTAGCGCCAACATTTTTAAAGATATTGATCTTAGCCCCCAAATCCGTCAAAAAACGGATTCTGGCGGCGAAATCCGTAAAAAATTTATTTATTTGCGTCAAAAGCTAGATCCCTTTTTATAGCGCCAAAAATCTGTAAAGATGCGGATTTTAGCCCCAAAACCAAAAAAAAAGGATTTTGGCGCCGAAATCTCTACAAAACTTACTTCTTGGCGTCAGACGCGAGATCACTTTATTAGCGGCAAAATCTTTAAAAAAAATTATTTTAGTGTCAAAAAACATATAAAAACGTATTTTTGTGCCAAAATTCGTAAAAAAAAAAAAAACGTATTTTTTGGCGTCAGAAGCGAGATCACTTTATTAGCGCCAAAATCTTTAAAAAAATTATTTTTGTGTCAAAAAACATAAAAAAACGTATTTTTGCGCCAAAATCCGTAAAAAAACGAATTTTTGCGTCAGAGGCGAAATAACGTTATTAGCGCCAAAATCTGTAAAAAAAATTATTTTAGTGTCAAAAAACGTATTTTTGCGCCAAAATCCGTAAAGAAAACGTATTTTTGCCATCAAACGCGAAATAACGTTATTAGCGGCAAAAGCTGTAAAAAAATTTATTTTTAGTGCCAAAAAACGTAAAAAAGCGGATTCTTGCGCCAAAATCCATAAAAAAACATATTTTTGGCGTCAGATGCGAGATAACGTTATTAGCACCAAAATCTGTAAAAAAAAATTATTTTAGCGCCAAAAAAACTTTAAAAACGGATTTTTGCACCAAAATCCATAAAAAAACGTATTTTTGGCGTCAGAGGCGAGATAACGTTAATAGCACCAAAATCTGTAAAAAAAATTTATTTTAGTGTCAAAAAACGTAAAAAAACAAATTTTGCGCCAAAATCCGTGAAAAAACTTATTTTTGGCGTCAGAAGCGAGAAAAACGTTTTTAAAGTGCCAAAATCTGTAAAAAAGAACTATTTTATTGCAAAAAAACGTAAAAAAATGGATTCTTGCGCCAAAATCCGTAAAAAAACGGATTCCTGGCGTCATAAGCGATATAACTTTATTAGTGCCAAAATATGTTAAGAAAAGGATTTTAGCATCAAAATCTGTAAAAAAAAAACAGATTCTGTTGCCAAAATCTGTAAAAAACGTATTTTTAGCGAAAAAAAAAATTGCCCCAAAATCGTTAGCGACCAAAGCATGATCATTTTATGACAAAAGGTCCCAAAAAAGGACACATCAGACACTTTGTATGCAGATTTGATAAGAATATAACCTTTGTTAACACCCACTATAGTTTGGGGCTTGGGTCTCCTGGGAGGGTTTTCATTGAAAAATCGCGGCAAAAAACGCCTCGAAAACGCGCCAAGAAACGCGCCAAAAGACGTCCGCCGCTTTCCATAGACTACTGTAGTAAATTTTCTGCCCTGCTCTGGCGTTTTTAAGAGCATGTTGCAAAATACGACCAGTGAAAAAAAGCGAGCAGAAAAAAGAAGCTCAGTGTAGACAGCAGGAGGTTTTTACATTTGAAGTCTATGGGAGATGATTACAGTCGTTTTTACAGCGTTTTTAGAAAACGAAAAACGCTGAAAAAACGGACGTTTTTCTGTGCAGTGTAGACATAGCCTTAATTTTCCCCAGTGGAAAATTCACAGCATATTAAAGTAAGGGGATTTTAATAACTCTCCACTATATGCTGCAGAAAAAAATCTTAATTAGTGGTATTGGTAAATGTTTGTGGTCCGAGAGGCGCCATTAAAAAGTTTGCTGTGGGGCCCAGCTTTCTCTAGTTATGCCTCTGCTCAGAACTCTCATAGAACAAAAGGGAGAGTCTTATGCAAGCACAACCGTTCCTTCATTCTGAGCTAACACTTTTGATGGCCTGTTCCTGGCATAGGTGTGGGTCCACCTATCGGACTTTAGGTTTATGGTGGGAACACCCCTTTATTGAATTTTGTTAAGGGTACATATACACGTTAGGTTTTTCCTATCGGAGGGGATACCTCGAATTTCTGATGAGGATTTTTACTTCACAGGGCAGTTTTCGCCTCTGATTTAGATACATGTTAACTTCATTTCAATGGGGTTAACCCATGTCAGTCAAGCTGGAAGTGAATCTGAGCAGGATCCACGTGAAAGAAAGGACATATCCATTCTTTTTTTTTTCCCTACAAATTTGAAATCTGTGCTGTAGCTTATGGTGTAAACTTTTAATACAAAGTTACAATCTTTGGGATATAGACAGACAGTGCATGCAAGCAGTTTTTCAGTCCAGTTTGACAATATGAAAATAAAATAAAAATAAAATAAAAATTGTGAAATTCAATGTTTCATACAGCACAATGCAGTGAATTGCAGTAGTCGCTGTGCAGGTTAATGACAGTTCAATCTTCGTCATTAGTCTCAAGCTTCATGTTAGTTTCCAAAATACCTTTCACTACTCCTGCCTCTCCCTTAAAAAGGAATTCTGTTATCAGCAGATATTCTTTTTTGTTTGATGAGAAGTCATACAATTTCCCAATATACATTCTGTACAGGGGTGTAACTACAGAAGGCTGGGCCCCATAGCAAACTTTTTAATGTCCTCCACCTCCCCTCTGACCAATCTCCCCTTTAACCACAAAAAGTTATCAGTACTTCTAAATCATAGTGATACAGTGGCCAAATAATACAAGGAGAAAATACCTCACCATACATATTACCATACTGTTACAAATCAAATCCCACTACCAAGAGCAAATAATACCACTAAAATATAACTACATATTACCACCAAATAGTAACTGAGTAATACTAGTACTTAAAAAAGATCAGGATACAAAATGCAATGTTACTGCCATTCAGTAACCATATAGTGAAAGATACAAGCCCCACACAGACGTTCTGCACCGTGCATTTGCATCCAGTGTCTCACAGGTGATGTCTTCTCTGATGAGTTGTTCACTTTCCCTTTTCTTCTCTTTCTGATCCAGACCATCATGATGACTCCTCCCAGCAGTATTTACACATAAATATCTTAGAATCTTTACTTTTCCAGTATCTTCCTACCTGTTCCCAACCTCTGTACGAACTTCCCATAGCATGATGGGTGGAGTCAGGGTGGGTTGAGTGATGATGGGTAAGGAGTTGTGTTTTGTTTTAGCAATAGGCCGCATAACATAATTGAAGGGAGGGAGAGGTAGTAAAAAGAGTGCAGGCCACAGCTTACATGACTTTTAGGCTATGTTCACACGGCTTATTTCAGAACGTATTTACATCGGATTGCCGATCGTAAATACGTTCTGAAATCAGTTGAAAATCAGTTGCAAATAACTGTCACTAAGTGTGGCACGTATTTGTAACTGATTTCCCGACGGATTCACCATCTCCAATCATTGTAGGTGGTGAATCCGTCCGTAACTAATTGACATGCACATTGTTTTTCCGTCCGGATTGCCGTCGTCAACGTGAACGACGAGCCGTATTTTCTATTGAAATCAATAGAAAATGGGCTGTTACTTATTTCTGAATGATTTGCCGACGGATTGACGATCGTCAATCCGTCGGCAAATCCGCGGCGAAATAAGCCGTGTGAACGAGGCCTTAGGGGATGTGGGGAATTAAGTTTACTACTTTCATGCTTTTTGTAATGTTTGTGTTTTTCAACAGGTTTCCCCGTTGGGCAATGATAGACTCATTGGACTACATTGGACCAATGTTACATCCATTTCTTTAATAAAATGGTCACTGTTAGGATGTTGTCGGAGAATGTTTATATAAATCAGTGTCAAAATCTGACTGCAGTCTGCCTCACATTGTTTCTAATGTATAAAGAAAAATCCACATTGCACATGATGGTGATTTTTCTCAGCATGGATTTACTTTCAGCACTGAAGAAATTCAGTGCTAAAAAAGAACTGACATGTCAATTTCTGAAGTATATTGGAGACTGAGGGCGACATGTATGATGTTTGGTGCTCAGGCACCATTTTTTTGCACACATTAATAGCATAGAATGCGCCTGAATCTATTAACCTGCTCCAGTTTGGGCCATAGATTTAGTGCTTTCTAGCTACAAAGCGACACTTCTGGCTCAGTGGTTTACCTGTTCCAGCAGTAATGCGCCTGGATTTGCCGTACTAAAGAAAATGTGAATTTAGTGCAAAACACGCATCCACCCAAAACCCCGATCTCAGGCGCTTCAAAGTGCCCCGGGTGCCCAAAAAATGCACCTGATATTGTAGTGCTCCTGATTAAAAAATATAGCGAACGGGGCTGCTCTAGTTTTTGGGCTGAAAAACTAGTTTTTATACATGTCGCCCTGAAATTCTGCCTCTGAAATCATTGTCATCATGCCAGAAAATAGCAAATCCATGTTCAAAATCCACGCTTACTGGTGGGGATTTTAGGAGTAGATTTCATTCGGATGTGGCATTGAAATTTTCAGCACTGAAAATGAAACGTGAACCTAC
Organism: Phyllomedusa bahiana; assembly: GCA_025379985.1. Taxonomy (NCBI): domain Eukaryota; kingdom Metazoa; phylum Chordata; class Amphibia; order Anura; family Hylidae; genus Phyllomedusa; species Phyllomedusa bahiana. Next base: position 79,902 of record JAODAL010001842.1, read on the forward strand.
CCCACATATGGTGCTTTCACATGGGGAAATATTGCTGTTGCAGTACTGCAGCCGTGAAACTGTCTTAACTGTATTATCAACAAGCAACTTTCAGTTTCCTTAACCCCTTAACCCACCTGGATGTATGGGTACGTCCTGGTGGTGTTAAGGAGTTGTGCAGCGTTTGGGCTTGCGATCCCATACGCCCCGGGGGTTTTATGGCTCCTTCAGCTAACACGAGCGGTTAAAGCTTTTAAAACCCTTAGCGTCGGGGGAAAGATGCCGGGGCGTTAAATGAATAAAAACGGGGTGCGGGCACCATGCTTCCCCCGACTGTATAAATGACGCACCCCCAATGGTGAAGCGCCCTAGGGGGACCCCAAAAATTAAAATGAAAAAAAAAAAATGTTAAAAATAAAAAAAAAAAAAATATATTTTATTTAAAAGTTTAAATCCCCCCCCTTTGCCATTTTAAAAAAAAAGAAATAAAATAATAAAAAATTACACAAATTGGGATCGCCACGTCGAAAAAGTCGATCTTTAAAATTAACATCACCTATCCGTATGCTGAATACCGTAGAAAAAAAAATTTGAAACGTCAAAGTTGGGGTTTTTTGGTCTTTCATGTCCATAAAAATTTGAAAAAAAAAGGATCAAAAAAAGTTGCATGGTTTCAAATATGAAAATAAAAAGTGCACTTCATCCCGTAAAAATTACACCCTCATGTTTTCCCGTTAAAAAATGATTGGTCCCCAAAATGGCGGCGGGGGGCAAATTTAAAAAAATAGAAAATTTTTGGAATTTTTTTTACGCCACCAAAAAACAAACGGAAACTGTACGGTTAAACCTGTTAAAATTAAACAAAACATTTTTTTTACTGAAGAATGAACCAAAAAAAAAAATCCCGAAAAATGGCACAAGTAAATTTTTTTCCACTTTTAGAATTTTTTTGCCCTTTTCCCATTTTTTATGTACGACAAAGTAGTAAAATACAACTGTCGCAAAATAAAACCCCTATTGTCTATGTGGTGGAAAAAATAAAAACGTTATGGCTTTTGGAAGCGAGGAGGAGAAAAAAAAAAGAGTAATATTTTTTTTTTTGGAGGATTAAGGGGTTTAATTTTCGTAGAAAAATGTTGTGAGAATCAATTTTTTCTTATTCCCCCAAGTTAAACACAATAATCTTTTACAATACCTTTCTATAGAATTTAGAAAACTTAAAGGTGCTTGCAGATTGTCATGGGCAGGTAGTGGATCCTCTGTATCAGTTGCGAGTTTGGCATAAGGCCACGCCTAGGAGTGAAGATTAGGGAGTCCCTGGTCTGCACTATCAACCCTCATAAAGAGGTTTGAATTCCACTGCAGGGAACTCCCAGATTGCTTCCCTCAAAGTGATCATTTGAAGTGACAGCTGCTGTGCAGGCGAGGTACAGAAGAAACAAAGTCGTAGTTGGGTCACAGGCAGAAGATCATGCAGGCAGAGTTCACTCAGAAATGGGTTAAGGGTAGCCAAAGGTTGATACCAGAAAACACGGATGGAATAGCTTGCTAAATACACCAGGAAACACCAACAAACTATCAACAGACTAGGAGGAGGTGCTTCTTTAAATATCTGCTGGTGGCAGAGGATAAGTTTAGGGAAACCAGGCAGTGCACGCTCTCTCTTTAAATGGTTGAAAGTAAGTACACACGTCCCCCTGAAGGATAGCTGGCAGCAGAGGAAGCATGCCGAGAGACCAAGAGCACAAGGTACTCGAGTGCGCCTGCTTCTCGGCACACCAGTTGCGACTCAATTCCTGACAGTAGAAAAGCAATTTCACAGCTGCAGTACTCCAAAAAAGCACCATATGAAAGCACCGTAAAAGCGTTAAATTCATTACGGCTTAAGTGACATGCTTGATACATCTGTAATTTTTTGGTTCATTGCTTGTTTTGTTTTCTGTTGTGAAATTAATGAGCATCTATAACAGATACATTGAGCTCACTTGTTGAAAGTCCTTAACCTGCATCAGTTTTAGTAAAGAGTGTGTCAATATGTAAAATGTACATCAAAACGACGAGTAAAATTTACTCGTCAAATTTTAAGATTGAAAACTGTCGGACGACGTGGTTTTCAACCAGTATTTTGTGTGAATTTAGGTTGTTTTTTTTCAGCGGATTTACAGTCAGAAACCAAGTTCCCATTATCTCTTTGGTGTTTTAGACACGGATCAGGATCCAAAACAACATAATCGAGATTTTTAGCCATCACCCTTAACCTTAATAGTAAATTTTCCGCAAGAAACACAACAGAAGAATGAACATGTTTTAAGTTTTTTTTACATTTAAAAAACAATCAATGAAAATATGCGTTGTATGAACTACAACGTGTATTTTCAATTGAGGTCAATGGGGAGGGTTTTATTTTCCGTTTTAAATGAGTATTTCGTATTCCGAATTGAAATACTCATCGTGTGGTAATACCCTTAGGATGTGTAGTGTTATCTGCAGATCAAGATGAGTACGGGAAGTATTGTCATGGAAATAACTTCTCCATAAAAGACACTATACACTTGGGAGAGAATAATGAAGAAGCTTGAATTTTCCTACTGTAACAGTTTCTTAGATTAGTCACAGAAGGTAGAGGGACAGTGTAGTAACACCATTGTGGTCAATTTGCCCTCTAAATGAAATGTGTGACCAATGTAAGTAACTGTTTAGCAGACTGCACTTACAAAATATAGAATGTCCAACCTGTGGGAGATCAGTTTCAGTGTGTTTATGTCACCATTGTAACGTATATATGGAAAATTTTAATTAATGCTATAAAGAATTGAATAAAGAAACCTGCTAAAACTCCTGGATTAAAGTGAGCAGAGATGCTAGGGTATACTCCCATGTGAGAGAATTGTTGCAAATACATATGTGACTGTTCAATATAATTTGGTAGGATTTTTACAAAACCCTAAAACCCAAAAAAATAGCCCATTCTAATTTGGGGCAGATTTTTAGGCCCCAGAAAATTTTTATGAAATCTGAACTTGTGAAAATGCCCTTTAAAACAGCAAAATTTCAGTTTAAAAACCGAATTTAACAAAAAAAACCAAATAAAAAAAAAAAAAAAAACCCAAAGCAGCCCTTTCCCCAACAATGACTTTAAATCAGAAAAACCCTTAAACCCCTTTTTGGTTTCCCAAATTGGTTTTCCAAAAAATTTTTTATTTTTGCCAAATGCCCGAAAATGAGAGAAAAGAAAAATTTTTTAAATCCAATTTTTTTTTTCCCTTTCTTCGCAAAGGGCAAAAGTTTTTTTTCATCTTCATTAGTATTTGGTGGGACTGCCCTTAAAATGTTGACTTTGGGGCCCCAAAAATTTTGGATATTCCTTTTTACAAGCTTCTCACAAATTTTGGGTTTTGGTAGAAAAATTGGGGGGGGGTTTGGGGTCATTTCCCCTGGGGGCAGGGGAAAGGGGGGGGGTTTAACTGGGGGGGGGTGGGGCCCCCCCCCTTTTTAAATATTCTTTGGGAATTTTGGGCCCCCCAAAAAAAACTTTGGGCCTTTTTTTTCAAAACTTTTTTGCCCCCTAAAAATTTTTAAAAGGGTTAGTTCCCGGGCTTTGTGATGGCCACCTCCAAAACATTGGGCCTGGTTTTTCCTTAAAAACCACTTTGTAACCCTTTGGCAATAGGCTTTGGGGTAAATTTTCCAATTTTGGGAAAAACCCAAATTTCCCCCCCCCCACCTTTAACTTTTGGCTGTGTCTTGAAATGTGGGTTTAGTAAATTTCCAAATAATCTTTTTTTCCTCATGATGCTATCTATTTTGGAACTCCAAACCCGCACCAGTCCATCCCCGCAGCAAAAACAACCCCACAACAAGAAGGGGTGCCACCCCCCCTGTGGTCCCCAGTTGGGATGGTGTTCTTAGGCTTCCAAGCTTCCCATTTTTAACCTCCCAAAAATAAAGATGGGGCAAATTTTGGCCAAAAAAATTCAATTTTTTGTTTTTGCAGACCCCGGACTTGGTCCCCAAAAATGTTGTTCTTTTTTTCCGTAGCATTTGCCCAAAAATTTAATCTGGTTTATATGGTTTTTTTTTGGGGTAATGGCTTCTTCCCAGCACAGTAGCCTTTCAGCCAATTACAATCAACCCCCCTTTCCTCCATTTCCCTTGGATAATGACAAAAATCTTACAAGCTTCCCGCCAGCATCTTCAGAAGGTCTTTTTGCTTTTGTTCTTTGGGGGTTTATATGACATGTCGGAGCAAAGCAATGTTCATCTCTGAACCCAGAACCTGTTCCTTCCTGAGGGTATGATGGTGGACCCCAACTTGTTTTTTTTTGTGTATAAATTTTTGGTACGGGAAACATGGCCTTCAAGTAACTAAAAATTGCACCTAAGGTCTCATGCCTTTGAACGGAGAAAAGGAAAATAGGCAGGGATTTCCCCCCCATCCCCCCTTTTATTTTTTCCTGTTTCCCCAACCCCCTTTGGGCCCAAAAATTCCCGGGGGGGGCTCCAGCTATTTGAAAGGTATTAAAGTGGGACAAAGGGAAGCCAAATTTTGCAATGTTTGCGACGACGGAATCCCTTTTTTTTGGGCAAACCCTCGGGAAAAAATTAAACCACGATTTAAAATACTAAAAATTTTTTTAAGCAAGGGTACAGTTACAAACGAAAGTAAAAGTAATGGGAAACTATTATTAAAATTTTTTTGTTTTTTCTTTTTATTTTTTTCTTTTTCTTTTTTTTTCATTTGCAGGAAAAGGATATGCGGCTAAAAAAGAGTTGACCCAAATTTAAACACAATAGGCCCTTTTCAAGAGAATTAATTCGGGAAAATTTTAAAATGTCTTTTGGGAAAAAGGGAAAATTTTTACTTTTTACCCTTTAAAATTGCACCCACTTTATACTGTTTTTTTACTTTAAAATTTGTACAAACTTTTTGAAATTTATTTTTCTTTTTTTTTTTTTTTTTTTGTTGATAGATGGGAACCCAATAATTTTAATAAAAAGAATGTAAAAAAAAAAAAAAAAAAAAGGGAAAAAATTTCACCCAAAGGGTGGAAAACCAGCTTTTTTCAAGTCCACAATTTTTTTATTCCGATATCTTGGGCTAATTTTTTTAACTTTCCCATGTTTTCACACAGAACAGTGTGGTTTTTTGGTTTTGGGAATTTTTAAGATGCCCGAAAGGGGTTTTCCCTTTAAAATTTTAACTCAGGAAAGTTGCCCAAAAAACCAATTTTGAAAAATTCCAAAAAAAATGGGGCATCCCTCAAATGGGCTGTTCCCAAAATTTTTTTTTAAAGGCCCGGGAATCCTAGTGTATGTGAAGAATAATTTATAAACAACATAACCAAAGAAAACAATTCGGGTTTTAACATTTGTGACACAATATGAAAGATTCTTAAATTTTGTTAAAAAGCCTTTTTTTAACCCAACTGGCAAAATTTTTACAGCCCAATTCCCCCAAAAAGGACATTTTAATTTTGGGGAAAAACCAAAGGGTGTATTTTCCCAAAAGAGGAAAAACCAAGGTGACACTTTAATACATTCGGGGAATTAAATTTTTTCCTCCTAAAAGATTCTAGGGGGAGAAACTTTGCACGACAAAACATGGTACATTTTCCCTTTCCTTTCAGCGTTTAGTTTTTCCCTCTATAATAAAAAGGGTCATATATTTCCCCAATGACTTTGGGGAAATACAAATTTTTGGGGCAATTTTTTAAATTTCAACACAAACAAAGTCCTTTTTTAAATTAATTTCCAGTGGGAAAAAATTTTTCGTTGGGCAAACAAATTTATTCCCGGCAAATTAAGGGTAAGCGAACATTTTTAAACTTTCTATTTGTAATTTGTAAAAAAAAGGGAAGGGGAATAAAAAAAATTTAAAAAGAGAAAAGTCAAACAAAAAATTTGGTAAAACTAAGTTAGATCAACATTTTTATGACCTAAAAAACATTCCCGGGCCGTTTATTAAAAATGGTGCGTTAGAAGAAATAAAAAGGGTCCAATGGGAAAAACTTTCAAAATCAAAAACTTCTCCAGCAGGAAGCGTTTTGGATAAATAAACTAGAAACATTGATACCAAAGGGCCTGAACGAGGTTTTTAATTTAAGATGTTTTTTATAATGTTTTTCTAACATGATGTAATATTCAAGTATTAGAGATAAGTCAATTAAAGGTATATTAGGTAGTATTATAATGTTAGTTTAGGTTAGGGTAGGGATATGTTAGTGTTTATGTATTGATATGTTTGGTGATATCTTGATCTATGTTGTCCAACTAATGGTTAATACTCACCTGCTTCTTGAGTACGATCTGTATATGAAGGGAGTCAGTCATTGCAGTGCGCATGCCTGAAGAAGGAAACTCAGCTTTCCGAAACGTTGCATCCGCTGCTTTGCAGCAAACGAGCTTCGGCTCACTACTGGTCAGCTCCAACACTGGACTACATGTGCTTTTCAGCATCTATGTAAAGCTGGAGACTATCAGCTAAGTACTGGTTTAACCCCTTAAGGACCCAGCCTGTTTTGACCTTCCTGACACAGCCCTATTTTTGAAATCTGACATGTGTCAATTTATGTGAGAATAACTTTTTGACACTTTTACCTATCCATGTGATTCAGAGATTGTTTTTCTCGTGACACATTGGGCTTTAAGTTAGTAAGAAATTTTTATCCGTACAATCCTTGTTTGTTTGTGAAAAATATCAAAATTTCATGAAAATATGGAAAAATTAGCGATTTTGAAAGTTGCAAAATTTCTGCGTGCAAGACAGATAATTATTCACCACAAATAGTTTAACTAGCATCTACCATATTGTCCAACTATAGGTTGGCATCATTTTTTAAATGTCTTTTTTTTTTTTTTACGACATTAGAGGGCTTAGAAATTTAGTAGTAATTTCTCACATTTTCAAGAAAATGTGAGAATATACATTTTTTTAGGGACCACTCCAGTTCTACGTGGCTTTGAGGGGCCTGCATGTTAGATACCCCCATAAGTGACGCCATCTGAGAAACTAGACCCCTTTACGTATTTGCAACACTATTTAGGAAGTTTGATAACCCTTTAGATATTTCACAGAAATTAAAGCAAAGTAGTGGTGAAATTTCAAAATTTCACTTTTTTTTTTGCAGATTTTTCAATATTTATCCATTATATTCACTGGAATACGTAAATGTGATCAGGTAAATGCAACTTAATATCAATTCCCCCAGGTCTGCCGTTTTTAGAGATATCCCATATGTGGCCCTCGTGCATTATTTGGCTCACCCATAAGCCCCAGAATAGGAGGAGCACCTACTGGACTCTAGGGTCTCATTTTCAATTCGATTTTATTTAGACGTCATTTCAGGTTTGGGGACACCCTAAATAGACTGCATATTGGAAACTACACCCCTTAAGGAATATATCCAGGGGTGCATTGAGTATATAGACCCCCACAGGTGATTCACAATTTTTTTTTAGCATAAGGCTGTGAAAATTAATTTAATTTTTTTTTCCAATAATCTGCAATTTTAGCTTAAAATGTTTCATATATACAAGGAATCCTGGAAAAAAGAACCCTAAAACTTTGTTAAGCAATTTCTTCCAAGTTCGGCAATACCCTACATGTGGGTGTAAACTGCTGTTTGGGCGCATGGCAGGGCATACAAGGGAGGGAGCACTATTTATCTTTTGGAATGCAGACTTGGTGGGGCCATGTCGCATTTGCAAAGCCCCCAAAGTAGCAGAACAGGCGAAACCTTCCAGAAGTCGCCCCATTTTGGATTCAACACCCATCAGGGATCTCATCTAGGGATGTATTCTGCATTTTAGGCACACAGGTGTTCCATAGTTTTTTTTAGCATTGGGCAATGAAAATGGGGGGAAAAACGCAGTTCGGTCATTGTTTTTTGAGTTTCAATTTTACAGCATTCGCCGTGCAGTGTAAATGATGTGATAACTTTACTATGGGGTCGGAACAATTACAATGATCTGGATTTTATATAGTTTTTTCTGTTTTATTACTTTTACACAGTAGAAATACGTCTATAAAAAATTGCGTTTTTATGTTGTCCTATTCTGACAGCCATAACTTTTTTATTTTGCTGTGTGCAGAGCTGTGTATGGGCTTGTTTTTTGCAGGATGAGTTGAAGTTTTTATTGGTACCATTATGGGGTGCATATGATGCTATGTTCACTTTTATTAAGGTTTTTGTGAGATGTTTTGAACAAAATACAGCAATCTTGGTAGTGTTTTTTAATTTTTACTTTTTATAGCGGTCACTGTACGGTATATATGACATGGTAGCTTTACTCAGCAGGTCAATACGATTACACTGATACCCAATTTGTATATTTTTTTATGTTTTACTGCTTTTATACAATAAAAACACTTTTATTCAACCAGGAAAATACGTTTTTTCATCGCCATAGTCTGAGAGCCATAACTTTTAAAGTATTCTGTGCTTGGAGCTGTGTAGGGACTTGTTTTTTGCGAGATGAATTGACGTTTTTATTAGTATCATTTTTGGGGGAACAAGGCTTTTTGATCGCTTTTAAATCCATTTTTGGGAGGCCAGGGTGAAGAAAATACTGCAATCCTAGTAGTGTTTTTTTATTTTTATTTTTAACAGGCTCACACGTGCAGTATCGCGTGATAAGTTAGCTTTACTCTTGGGTCGCTACGATTATGGCGATACCCTCTTTATATAGTTTTTTTTATGTTGAGGCACTTTAAACAAAAAAGAAAAGTGTTTTTAGTGTGTAAAACAATATTTATGCATCGCTATCTTCTTAGAGCTATACATTTATTATTTTTCCGTATACTGAGCTGTATAAGGACTTTTTTTTTGCGGGATGAACTGACGTTTTAATTGGTACAACTTTGGCGTTACTAGGAGTTTTTGATAGCTTTTTATTCCATTTTATGTGCTGCAGGATGAACAATAATCTTAATTCTGTGATTGTTTTTTTTTTTTTTTTTACGGCGTTCACCGTACGGGTTAATTAACATGAAATATTTATAGGGCAGGTCGTTACGCACGCGGCGATACCAAATATGGGTACTTTATTTATTTTTGATCTTTTTTGGGGCGATTGGCGTTTGTAAAGGGGAACAGGGCGGTTTACGTATGTTCTTTTTAGGTTTCGTGTTTGTGTTTTACTTGTTTTTCACTTTTGTTGACTTTTTTTTAACTTTTTCACGTTATTTTTTTACATTTCCCCATAGGGGATTTGAATGAGAGATCTTTAGATCTCTCATTCAATAGGAATCAGTACATAGCTTGTTGCTATGACTGGTTCCTATGACAACTGTCAGTCACGATGCCGGGACATGCCCACAGGGCACGGCCGGGCATCGTGACGTCACAGACAACCCGGAAGGCATTCTGTGCCCTCCGTGCTGTCTGTAGGAAGGCAGGAGCTGCACGGATCGCCCGATCCGTGCGCTGCTGCCGCCGACAGAGACGCAGGAGGAGCGATCTCCTCCTGCGTCTCTCTTAGTTATTGCGACCCGATGGTCGCGATAATTAAGGGGTTAACCGCCCCCCCGGAGCGATCCGGGGTCGGGGCCGACGCTGCGGGATGTCAGCTGTAATATACAGCTGACACCCCGCGCCGATCGCGCGAACTCTGCTTTAGAGTTCGCGCGAACACTGCTTTAGAGTTCGCGCGATCCTCAGGACGTATCCATACGTCCAGGTGCGTGAACCCCCAAACGACCTGGACGTATGGATACGCCCAAGGTCGTGAAGGGGTTAATATTGTGTTGTTCATTGCGACTATTAAGCTGTATGAGGACTCATGTGTCTGCTAATCATATAGCAAGCACTTTAAAAGGAAAAGTAAATAAGCTTTTTTTCACAATTTGAGTATCTAGCCTCACGTGTGTTTTATAAAGTGCAATTTCCAGATACCTGAAGGTACATTCTCAGGTGTGTCTCTAATTAACTCAGATGTTGCCAATAAACCTATTAGAAGCTTCCAAAGAAATTACATCATCAAATGGGCTGTCCCAAATTGTTTAAAGGCACAGTAATCCTAGTGTATGTGAACTTTTGATTTTGCAGAAAGTAATAAAATGCCTTAAAAAAATTCTCTCATTATTCTGGCATTTGGCAAATATAAATCATTTTGGTAATCCTAATTGACCTAAAACAGGTAAGGTTTATTGTAATTTCATGTAAAATAGTCAGAAAAAAATGCACATGTGTCTTTTTATGTAGTTTATGTAATCTTATGGTTTCAACTGTAATAGGCTAAGTAGAACATTCAGTGCATAGAAGCAAATAATTGGTTTAAAAAGGATGTGCCAGGATTTTACAATCACTATAATTACGATTAATTAAATGGTGGGGTAGACCCTGATAACAGGACTGGGACAAGATATACTGGTGCTCTAGGCAAATAAGGCACAAAGTGCCTCCCCCAATAGTAAATTCAGCCCACTTCATGTCTCGTTGCACTCTCTTCCTGCCCGGGATGAAGTGGTGCCCTAGGCAGTCGCCTAGCTTCACCTACCCGCCTGATAATCAGCACATTGAAGGGGCCAGGTGCTTAATGCATGGAAATATGGCCACTGTACTGAGCACAGTATACAGATGTACAGATGTAGCAAAATTTTAGAGTGATTACACAGCTTTCCATGTTATCTGTTCTAAGATCACAACAAAACCTTTTAAAAAATTAAGAAAAAGTTGAGGTAACTTTCTGTGTCGTAGCATCACGGTGCATTATTTGTCAATTTTATCTTTGCCACAATCTGTACCTATAAAGGCATTACCCAAATGATAATAGGGTCAAACCATACCATCATATGCATCCAATTTTGTACAAACTAGTCACCATACAGGTTCCATGCAAGACAATATGCACTAATCACAAAAAGTTAGGGATATTTCGCTTTTGGTTCAATTTTTTTTTAAAATAAAATAAATGAGACAATCTCTTAACTTTAGAATGCACATATCATGTCCAACTGTTCAATGTTTCAGTAATTTTTGCACAACTTGTTGATCTCTAAGGGTGCTTTCACACAGAGCGTTTTTGGTGCCTTTTTTATGCGTTTTTTGTGCAGAAAGGCAAAGCAGTTAATGGTACTTTTTGCACAAAAAAACGAATAAAAAAAAGCCCCAAAAAAACCTTGTGAAAGCACACAAACAAAAGAGAGAATTCACAACTGGTTTGACCCCTGAAGAGTCAAAAAATGGCAAAGATGTGCGCTTTGGTACATCACACATGATGACCCTTCATTGTAAACAATGCCCTGGGTAACCGGATGATGAATGCCGCACAACTTAGGCAGTTTAAGGAAGGTGAGGGGAAAAACCAAGTGTATGTAGACCGTTCTTAACCGTTTACATCCGCATGGTCTGCGTGCTAGATGACTGGCGAAGGTACATGACTAATACCTGACCTGGCAGATGCATAGCGCTCTCCTTGACATCTTCAGAGTGAATCAAGACAATGATGCCTATGCCTAGTGGTGTGGTCAGGTTATCAAGCATGAAGACCACACTAATGTAACCAGTTACAAATGGTCTGACGTGACACTTGTGTGCTTCTCACCTCCCTTAAACATGCCTGGAGTTGTGTGGCACTAATAAATAGTTCCCCGAGGGAATTGTTTAAGAGTGGTACATTGTGTGTGTAGCCAAAAGGGGGCCACTTCTTTGCCTTTCTGACACTCTTCCCCGTTTCGCTGTATCTCTGTTGCAAAAATGCTGGGTGAACTATGTGACCTCTAAGCAGTGGCCCCTTTGTTGAGGCATCCCGCTTGAACCTTGCAAGGCGAGGTACGTTACTGTTAATTTAAAGGGGTATCTTGGTTTCAGATGTAACTAAAAAAACCGGGCAACCAAATTGAAAACCCTAAGGTAAATAACAAACAAATACCAACAACAGCCTTATAGAAAAATCAATCATTATTACACCAAATAATATAAAACAATAACAGTGAAACAATAAAAAAACTAACAAAAAAATAAAATATACACAAACCACCTAAAAGAAAAAGGCTACTACTCTCCACCATCTATGAGTAAATAAGCTGACGAAAATACATTTAGGCAAAGAAGTACAAGCATATAAGAGCTAATGCGATATAAAACATACTTGGCCAACCAGCCACCCACAATTGGAGAGGAGCCAAACCCCGACGCACGTTTCGCTCAAACGCTTCCTCAAGGGGGAACAACACAGATGGGAACACGAATACATATATAGAAACTTTGGTGCAATCACATCACAGAAAGAATGACAGGCATATAAATGAACCAATGAGTATAGATCACATGACCTTATGCTACTACCTCATGACGTCATACAAATTAACATATCACATGACACAACAAAAATTAACATATAACATGACAAAACATAATATAAAGATACAATGATATAAAGGATATAAATTAGATCATACACCACAAACCATATACCCAAAAATAAATAAATAAAAAACCTCAATAAGACCAAGGCAGCCCGCATAAAAAAAAAAAAAAAAAATGAAACATAAAAAAATATATATATACAGTATATATATAGTAATGCCCAACAGTCACGTCTAAACCAAAACCGGGACTGTCTGCGGGAGTATATATACGATCCCACCGCGTCCAGACCAGAATCGGAAGTACGTATACATGGTATTAGGGGTTATTTTAAAAACAAAGAGTTCTTAAAAAAATGGGAAGTGCCACGTGGGTGGCTGGTTGGCTAAGTATGTTTTATATCGCATTAGCTCTTATATGCTTGTAATTCTTTGCCTAAATGTATTTTCTTCAGCTTATTTACTCATAGATGGTGGAGAGTAGTAGCCTTTTTCTGTTCGGTGGTTTGTGTATATTTAATTTTTTTGTTAGTTTTTTTTTTGTTTCACTGTTATTGTTTTATATTATTTGGTGTAATAAAGATTGATTTTTCTATAAGGCTGTTGTTGGTATTTGGTTTCATGATGTCAAAATGTAAACAGTATGATGAGGAGGACTGTTTAAATGCCAATTCAAATCGATTCCCTAAATTTATTGGCCGATTGAGGGATGAAGCACATGTTGTGAATTTTGCTATTTAGCTCCTTGTTAGAGATCAGCAAGTTGTGCAAAAAGTACTGAATCATTGAACAGTTGGACATGTACTTTCTAAATTTAAGAGATGGTTTCATTTATTGAATATACAAAAATTGTCAAGAAATTTTATGTTCATCCTGAAATTTCAACCAAAAGTCAAATACCCCTAACTTTTTGTGAGTATTGTAAGTACCATCTCTAACAGACCCTTTTAAAAGGGTCTGCTACAAATGTATGAGGGTTTACTTGGCAGTCCTGAACGTGTGTAAGAAGAGTTGATTGGACACCCTTTTCTTACCACTCCTATTAACCATTGATGCTAAAAAAAAGCTGAGGATGGTTGGGGAGAGCAATTGATAAAAGAAATATAAAGGGAGACATCTGATCCTTTCAACTATATCAATAAGGCCCCCCTACAGGAATCCTTCATTTTTTAGGGTATTCAGGTTGCGACAACTCAGTGAAGACATATTGGGGCAGATTTACTGTGGCAAGTGTGCCAGAATTCCGACACAATGTGCACTAAAATATTGATGTACATGCTTTACACCCCTTTTATTATGTGCCTCAGACAATTTTCAGACACTTCTGTTTTGCGGTAACAAAAGGAGAATTATGCTAACAGAGGCATGGCCTAGCATGCAACACCTTGCACCAAAGAAATGCACTCGCATTTTGGCGCAATTGTTGGCACAAACTAAAACAACTAATAGATTATTTTAAGTAAGACAGAAATGTCTTAACATGCACCAACTTCCTCATACACTGATAAATCTGGTGTAGTTTTAAATGGTCTATTCTAAGTTTATACTGTCTAAGTTTTAGACAGTATTAATAAATCTACCTCAATCAGGGGTGGAACTAGTGGGAGCAGCTGTAGCAACTGCTATGGCTCTCACTGCCTCAGAACGCCCAGGTCCTCTGGCCCAAGCGTTCAGCGGCAGGACTACCTGGTCCTAACAGAGCGAAGCACCGCTTTAGGTCTTAAAACTACTAGATGTCTGCCCCTACTGATGTCAAGGCAGTGCAATGTCATATCATCGCGCCACCTGCCCCGGGCTCAGAAGCTGGCTGGACCCTTGTCACGTTGGGGGATTGTGGAGACAGGTAATTTTTTTTCTTTAATACTAATGGACACTGTCTAATGCCTGCCTAACTATATGGGACAACCTATAATTGACCTTAAGCCTGACTACCTATATAGGGCTCCCTGTAACCGATCCTAAGCCTGCCTACCTATATGGAGCCGTCTATAAACTACCGCTAAGCCTGCCTATCTACTGTATATGAGGTCCCCTATAACCTATCCTCCAGCCTATATAGGCCTCACCTATAGTCTATATACCTACCAATGTGGACCTCACCTATAGCTTATCTATGTGGGCTTCACCTATAGTCTACCTATCTAGCTACCTGGGGCCCTCCTACAGCTTACCTGTGGCCCATCTACTGCCTACCTATCTACCTGGGACCTACCTACAGCCTACCTATCTACCTGGGGGCTGCCTACTTAACTGGGGCCTAAATATTGACTATCAAGGGCCAATCTACCTATCTGTAGCCTACCTACCGAACTGGGAAGTGTGTGTTAGTCACTAAATCAGCTGCGTTAACTAGCTGACTGTCCTACTTCACCTGGAGCCTACTAACCTAACTACCTATTGGCATACTCGGAACCCCTGGGTGGCCCCTTTAAGATGGTTCGTTGGTCACGGGTTACACGGTGTATGGCACGAGTTGGTATGGTGGTCTATACTTCCCCGGGACTGAGACCCAAAAATTCTTCGTTGTCCCTTAGTCAAGACACCAATCACTAGGTGTGACCTCTCATGCCAGGGTCTTCGGAAAACAACGGTAGTAGCATTTATGTGCAGCAATAACTAGTTGAGCCCTTGTCTCTGGATGCAAACAGGAATGCAATAACTGGGTGATGCGCAGTAACAATGTGATTTGACTTGAGTATGATGTAATGTAGCGGCTAGCTTTGATGAATGATACAACAGTCTATGAGTATGTGTCGACTATGGTACTGAGATGTGGAAGTAATACTACCTCTTAGAAAGATAAATTATTACAGACATATTTCCGGAAGAGTGGATTCTTACACTGGGAACAGGCTTTGAGAAAAGACCTGGTTTGATGGATCTCTGATTCTTGAATACTCGGATTTGAGACAGACTGAAGCTACTTCCGCACGCGTTGAAGCATGAGAAGTGCGTGGACTCTGACTGAAGCCAGGAGAGGACTATGACCGTGGTGGAAGACTGTCTCTATTCCCAGACGGTCGGACATGGAAGGTTTTCTGGATGTCTTGCACCCTCCTGAGTAGCAAATGGAGGTTCCTGTGTGTGAGGTCCCTTAGGTGGTAGGAGAATTAGGACAGTTTGAGGTAGGCTAGGGGCCGTAGCAGAATGGCTGAGTGTGAGCTCAGGGAGCAACCATTCACCTTGACTTGCCGGAGGACCTCGCACACCTTCCTCATGGAGTTGAGCAGGGATTGTAACTAACTAACTGCCTCTGGCCAGCAGTTGGTGATTGGCATGGTAGCAGGGAGGGTCACATGTCAGAGTAGCTATTGCATCATTTTGAGATGACTAGGTTATGCAGTCGTCAATCATGCAGATATTCATGTTATACATAGGTAAAACTGTTATAAAACCAAGGAACCTGCAGTAACAGCAGAGGGGCACCTAGAGAATACTTTAGGACTGCAAATATTATGATTTGCTTTTCTGTCCGTTGACTTAAAATTGTGACAGATATACAGCAAAATTATGGAATCAAAGGAAATCTTTCAGTGCTGGTGTGCAATACACTATGGTCTACCAACCTATCCAATGGAGGTCTACCTACCTGGATTTTTATTCAGTACTAGTATAGGGGTATTATTCAGTCACTATGTGGTGGTAATTTGTGGTCGTGTTCTGGTGGAATTTTCAGATTCTTATGTAGTTCGTTGTTATTGTAATGATGGTCTTGGTTTGAGTAGTGATTGTTTGGTAGCAGTATGATAGTGATATGTATGGTGAGCAGGGCTGTGGAGTCGTGGAGTCGTGGAGTCGGAGCCTATTTTGCAAGAGTCGGAGTCGTCATAAAATGGACCGACTCCAACTCCCAAAATATTAAATAAGTTCGGTCCAAGTTAGCTTGTTGATGCAGTGCCCAAGAGCAGAAGATTTGGGTCGGCCAGTGCTACTGCTTCATATCTTCAGTCCTTTCACATGAGGAGTGTAATTGATGACATGGAGCAGGCAAAGCACTGCCCCAGGGGAAAAGTTTCCGCTCCCATGGCAAATGTGATTGTTCAGCAAAATTATTCACCTGCTTTCAAAGAAGTGGAAGAATTCAACTATTCATCAAAACTGACTGTGCCTGAGGCAATTCCTTTATACCCTAACATTATTAGAGATGTTGCCCTTTCGGTCACCGCTTTGTCCCTGACCCAAGTTAGTGGTGTAGAGGCCGTTAATTCTCAAGCCTGGAATATGGAGGTCAGGTGTGAGGGTCAATGTATGCAGGATCTGATGGAGGCAATACTATTTCTCAGAACAAATTCAGAGACTCCACAAATGTTCCTGCAGTGTTTTGCATATCTCACCATCCACTACAGCTTTGTACATGAGGCTACTGTAATTTTATATACAGTCATCTTACCTATCTTATACATAAATGTGACTTGCAAGTATTTAGCATCTGCTTAGTTCTGCAGAATCTTGTCATGTAACTGCATTTTTACTGTATTTTAATATTTATTTTTGTTAGTATTTGGGAAATCCACCTTTTGGTTTTCAATACTGCCTGAATCCTTCTGGGCTCTGAATCGGATTCAAGCATGTCTTAACCAAAATCTGATCCCAGATCTCTTCAACACATTCCCAATGTTGGTGCAGACTGGACTTGGATAGAAATACAGCTTTTTCTTCAACTCTAGCCACAAGTTTTCAAAAGATCAAAACATTGTTATCATTTTGCTTGTCAGTGTCTGTTCTACCTTAATAGCTTGATTATTGTATCATAAGGTGATAAACAGCCTGATGTTACTATTTTACTACGGTAAAGTTATCACTTAAACAGGCACCGTGTATGAGGGAGTCAGTAGTCGGAGTCGGAGTCAGGAGTCGGGAGTCGGAGTCAGAGGTTTGGGAAATTGAGGATTCGGAGTCGGGGCCTTGGCTTGCCGATTCCAGAGCCCTGATGGTGAGGTATTTGCTCCTTGTATTATCTAGTAACTGCATGACTTATGTTCATCCTTGGTGGGCGAGAGAGGGGCCCCATCCAAAAGTTTGCTATGGGGACCAGGCTTCTCTAGTTATGCCCCTGACCTCAATGTAATTTATTGTTCACTCACAAAACAACATTTCTAAAATCACTAAGGCTTTGAACTCCTCTGAATATCTGGCTTTAAAGTAAATGCCGTTAAGTGCGAGTTCCTAGAATTATGCCCAGAAGTAGTGGACCTATGGTATCATAAAATCAGAGCAGAGCTTAAAAGGTGGTACCACCTATAATTCCAAATTTTAAACTAGTCTTATTTGATCAAAATAATTTTTTTCAAAGGGGCGTGCCCTGGCATGCAGTAGGAACCACGTAAAAAGGGCTCCGTGCTTTCTTGCTATAAAGTGGCTGGTGACGGCTAAAAATCAGGGAAAAACCCAAAAAAAGAGGGCTGCTAAGCCCTGTTTTCAATCCCCTCGTCCCAGGGGGACACGAAACCCTATTTCGCCCATGCCCCCCCCGGAATCCAGCGGCCGGACGATGGGGGCCCCCGCAAAAATGGGGGCTGTTTTTTTCGCTCCGCCCCATGCGCCGAACCCCCCGCGCCACAGGCACTTACCTCCACTCCAGCCTCCTTTGGGGTCCTCCTCCTCTGATGGACCCCACACCGAGACCCCCCGCTTGCCCCCAGGAACCTCGTGTAAACAGAGAGCCACCACAGCTGCGCCTCTAAAGCGGCGCAGACGACACGGCCCCTTTCCCCTCTACCTCACGGCCGCGGACCTCTCACCGCTCGCGGCGCCCCAGCCTGCCCCGGCGCCCCCTGAAACCCTTTGGCTGCCCACTTGGAGCCACGGATCACCCGATCTTCGGGCACCGTCCCGGGGGAAGGGCAGCACCCGGAGGGACTGCCTTGCCTCTCCTGGGACATCCCCTGTAGGGCACAGTTCCCCGGGCCGGGGCTTGGGGATGAGACACACTCATCACATAAGGCGTACCCCCCCTGTTCCCATGAGGGGTCCCCTACCTCCCGCAGAACCTCACTATACCCTTTTTCCCCCTCTTGGGGATACTAATTCTGGACATTGGGGCATCTTTTCTGTCGGGGCCCAGTCCCCCCTTGAAAATCCACCCCGTGGCTTCCCATCACCACCCTGGGCCCCCCCGGCGGGGGGACAACAGGTCCCAGATTGACCTTTTTGGACACATTGCATTGGGCCCCCCCCCCCCCCCCCTCCCATGGAGCCCCTCCCCTCCATTGTACATTCAGGTCGGGCCCTCCCCACCTTCTCCACTCCACCAACAATCCACATCCGCACCTCAGTGGCACACGGCACTGCACAGAACGCAGCCATCACCCCAGGGCCACGGGGTCCCCCGGGGAGGACCCCCAAATGAAGCCCCTAGACGCCTCGGCCCCTGCCTGAGTCAGACCTCCCTCCCTTACCAGCCCCTTTCTACCACTGGTCGAGGCCTTCAAACTGGGGGCCCCAATCTCATTTTTCTCCTCCTCGCCTTCGTGTTTCCTGCTCCGCTAAGAAAGACCGGGTCCCCCCCCCCGACCTCGACGCTTACTAAATCACTTTTGTCCGTCCACATCTCTCTTTTGGGCGCAGCAAATAGCCGCGGTGAACAGGAGTTTGCGGGTTCGGCAAACAAATGAATCTTACACAAATCTCCATTTTGGATCAAGCCCAAGAATCGTCGAGGGCATCCACCAAAGCCGCAGTCCCCACGGGCCAGCATCTACCCAGTTTTCTTCACTCCCAACACACTGGACGACCGGAATTACCTAAACGGTTGGGGGCAGCGGAATCACACTGTCCCACTACCATTTTTAAACGACTTAGGGGGCACCCCCCAGGGCCATATTGAATGAAAAGCGCACCGGGGCATTACGCCCTCCTACCTAGATCCAAACGACCACGAGACGTGATTTCAAATTCATTTTTTTCCAACTAAAAAAAACATCAGCACAGGCAAGCAACTAAAATCTTTTTGTGTTCCAGGATTCCCCTTGTTGTTCTTACAGGACCTCCAAAACCACACTCGCCCAACTGCAGCCTTAAACCCTCGCGTGCTGTGCAAAGGACCGGGTCTCCTCTACGCGGGGGGTTTTCCCCTTCGCCTACTGGTTCCAGGGGGGATAAACCTTATCATTCGTTCCCCGATGAATCCCATCTTTCTCCGGGAACTGAACACCAGAACTTTCCTGCCGCCCGGCCAAACCCTATCTCCCCCTGCCCCCGGGCATCTCAAACAGAATCACTCTGAGGAGACCTCCCACGTTGTCCCCACTGACTCTTCGCTTTCGCCCTACCTACGGGATCTGTTTTTCCCTAGGGCCCAAACCTTTTACCAGTATACCCCTATTTTGGGACCCATCAACGGTTCGGCTTATCCACAAATTTGGGTGCAATGTTTCCTCCTCTATTTCCCTTGCTTTTTTGGTTTCTGTTCCCCATTAGTGAAATAATCTGTACTGAAAGAATGCACACTTTTTTATGCCTTACTTTGAACTGTGGCGAGTTCTGGAGCCCTGAGGGTTATTACAGGTTTACCTGAGATACCCAAGGTGGGGGCAGCCCCACATTGGGACAGTCCCCCCCCCCCCTTTCTTTTTATTTTTTCCTATTCCTTTTTCGGGTTACCGGTTTTAGGATATGCCCTGGGGCCCCGGGGAAATCATTTTGGGTTATTACCTCCCGGCGGCACATATTGGATTGTAAGACTGTTTATTATATGGGCTTGTTTATCCCTTAGCCTACTTTCACCTTCTTTTTTTGTTTTGGGTTTATTCCCTCCCCTTCCTTTTCCTCTTCTTTTTTTCTAGTTCTTGTACCAAAAAGCCCCCATTTTTCGATACTTTTTTTAAATGGGGACCCAGACACGTAATTTCTCTTTTTCCTCTTATTTATTCTCTTATCCCCCCCGTTAGGTCTTATCCCAGTTAGTTTTCTTGTAAACCAGGGATTATGACTTTATATGCAAATTTTTAGACCCCATGCAGGCTATTTTTTTCTGCTTTAGGAAAACCCTTCCTTTCTTTTTCCTTTTCCTTCCCCCTATTGGAGGTGGTTTTTATTATTCCTATGGCTGAACTACAGGGGCCCGTTTAAGCAAAAGGCTTAATACCCCAAAAAAAGGGCCCAGGTACTATACCCATTTCATGGGCAAAAGCCACATAGTTTTCTTTCCGGGAAACCCTTTTAAAGGGGCCTTTCCCCTACCCCTCCGTAATAATTTCATCCTACGGTTTTTTCCTAATAACAAGTCCAGGCCAGAGGACCCCCCCCAATTCTTTACATAGGTCACGCGCACCGGGTTTTGGATTGGGGGTGGCCTTTTTGGGCCGTATCAAATTTCCCCTCTCTATGATCGAGGGTTTTGAATTCACTCTATAAATGTCTACGCTCCCAACAGGGGAAGTGGCCTTTTTTCCACAATTGGTGGACCAAACCCCCCTAGCGAAGGGCAGGATAAATTTTTTGGGAGGAAAATTTTAATGAAAACCTTGACCCCCCTTTTGATAACTCCAGGGGAAAAACCGCACTTTTCAACCGACCCAAAACAGCCCGGGAAGCCCAAACTTTTCAATTAGGGCGACGCCTGGGCCACGCAACACCCGGGAGAAAAAATTTTTAACCCTTTTTTTCGACGCCCCCAAAATTTTCCTATAGCCAAAATTGATTACCTCCTAATCTCACATGTCTCTCCCCCTACCTCTACCTGGATAGGGAACAAATCTGGTCAATCACCCCGTTTATTGTAAAATTCCTGCCCCCCTTTTTTTCGAAACCGGCTTTTTTTGGGGCGACTAAAATGAGCCCCAACTGTTTTTACAAAAGGTCGTCTGGCCGACCTTTTTAAATCTGTAGAACATTTTTATTTCAGACCATCTCTTGACAAAAATTCCCCAAATACACAAGGGGAAGCACTTAAATGTGAAATGTGTCCTGATCAAGCAGGGGGACAGATTAAAGAGGGATAGAGATTCAAAACTAACGGCCCCCTTTCAAGATTTTGCTTGGGAACCCCCGCCCAAAAAAAAAGGGGGCCCTTTCCCCGGAAGTTCTAGCAGATCTTCAAGTGGCCCGGTTGAAGTAAAACGCCTCCAAAAACTTTCATGGAGGCTTTCTTGCAAACGGGTCGTAGTAGATTTTATAAATACGGAAATAAAAGCAGGTCTTTTATTGGTCGTCCCCAAACGTCAGCAGTTTTGCGTAATCCCAATCCCCTGCATTTAAGACACCCAAAAGGTCATTTGTACATAACCCCCCCGAAATCAACCCTCCTTTCCCCTTTTTCAATTCAAATCTATACAATCCCAAGGCCCTCCCCCCCTTTTCCCGGGGAGTCCCCGGCCCAGGTGTCATCACATCTACGGAATCAGTCTTTTTCAGACCAGGCACCCTTTTCTGCATTAAGTCCCTTCCCAAAGGGGAAGAGCTCGGGTCCTGACGGCTTCACTACAAGTTCTAAAAAAAACTTTCCAGGGCCTTCTATCCCCTAGGCCCTAGCAGTCTTTAATTCCCTCTCCTCTGCTAATCCCTTCCTCCCTCCGTCCCCCCCACTACTCATGTTTCGGTCACCCCAAACCGGAAAAGGACCCCTCCTCCCGTGGTATTATAGGGCCCTTTTCTCATTGAACGTTATTTAAAAATTTTGCCAAAATTTTTGGGCCCAAAAGGTTTAAAACCCCTTTTCGCCCGGCCAACCCCAACCAGGTGGGTTCATCCCGGGGAGGGAGGCCGCGCAAACTCTGAAGACCTGGACATTTTCCACTAGCCAAAAGCGGCAACCCCCCTTTATGGTTCTCTCCCTGGGGCGCCGAAAAAGGCTTGAAGAGAATTTTCCTTTGGACTTCTTTTTTTGCCCCTTTTGGCGTCTAGGGTTGGGGCCCCTCTTTTTGCTCCAAGCTGGCCCTATATAACCCCCTCCGCCCAACTTTAAAAATTAGTGGTTTTCTTTATCGAACCCCTTTTAGATCATAACGGTACTTGGCAGGTTTTCCCCCCCCCTCCCCTTTTTGTATGTCCTTGTGATGGGAATTTTTTATGGGCCGGGATCGCTCCAACTCGGCTTTTGGGGAATAATAATTAAGACCATAAATTAATGTTCACCCCTTCCGATGACCTTTGGTTTATGTTACGGACCCATTTACTTCCAGCCCGCATGTCCGAGTTTGGAGAGGTTTTGGATCCTGGTCAACTTAAGGTCAAAAATTTTTAAATCTAGGGTATGGTAAACAATCTCCCCCCCGCGGACCTTAGGCATTTTTAAAGTCGTCGACCCTTTTTTTCTGGCCGCTCAGTGGTCTTTCTACCAGGTATTAGGAACCCCACCAACCTCTCTAAATATTTGCCTTCAACTTTGAACCCTTATTTCAGAAAATCTCTGCTTCTAAAGGGCTGGATTTAGAGAGTTTTCCTGTTTTGGCAAGTGAACATTCTCAAAAAGACCATTTTTTCCCCGTTTACTTACCCTCTCCAAAATATCCCTGCTTTTTCCATAACTTTTTTTTTGGCAGCGGTTCGCTCTGTTCACGACCCTTTTTCTGGCCAACCGGCCGCCCAGGCACTTTGCCACCCTTTACTGGAAAAGATCCGGGGGCCTTGCCACCGGACTCAAAAATATTATATTGGCCGCTCTCTGGGGCCTAGACCTAGAGGGGCCCCGGGGAAGGGGAGGTTATGGGCCGGTTGGCGACGCGGGGTTTCCCCTTTTTCCTTGGCGTCCCCCCGGATCTGGGCTTGCTCCTTTGGGGGGAAAACAATCCCACGCTTATACTCCCTTTTCCACGATTGGTTTTACTTACAAACCTCCTATAACCTAAATAGAAGGCGGACCCTTTAAAAAATTCCGTCCCTGCAAACCTGCTTTCCTCCTGGTTTAGCGGGGCCTTTCCCTTTTTAGGGGGCTCCAAAATACCCCACGGGGATTGCCCCCGATCTAATCAAGGGGCCCACTACTGCCCCGTTTCCCTTTCTCCCTGCGAAGTCGTGGACAAACCCTTCCTCACCTATCAATATACTCATTCCGAACTTTTTCTCTTCACGAAGGATTCAGTTTACTTTAGGGGACCATTTTTTACTTTTAAAGATGTTCATTGGACCCCCCTAGGCACACCATTAATTTAAAAAAAGAGCCCCCCTGTTTCGCATTCGCAACTCTAAACCCCGGTTTCTGGGGGCAGCCCGGGAGTCGGAGCTAGGGAAATCTTCTCACAAACCATGGAACGCTCTTTTACACTCGCGCATAAACATTCATAGCTACCAGGCACAAAGACTATTTTTTAAAGTCATCTCAAGTGGTTAAGGGTCCCCTCTAATACACCGGGGTTTCCCCCCCGTGCCGATCTCCGCTGGCGCGCGGGAAAGGAAAAAAGGGGCCATGTTTCACATTTGGTGGGGCTGCAGGGTTTTTCAGGACTTTTGGAATGTAGTATACACACTATGAAGACTGACGGCCCCGAAACTCCCCAAAACACCTAGGGGGCCTCCTCTTTAATTTCACATGCCGACCCCATTTAAGAGATCCCCTGCTGCATCATCCCTTCAGGCGGCCAAGACATTATTCCCCGGGATTGGAGGGGCCCCTGATCCGCCCCCGTCGCGGAGTGGATGACAGAGGTCACTCACACACCATAGGGAACTTTTGGTTTCCTCTGAACACAGACGAACAACTTTCAAACATGGGCACCTGGCTTTCTTCCAACTCTCCCCTGCATTTCGTGCTCTTTGCGATAATCCGCAAGCCCCCCCATCCTTTTTTTTCTACAGACTTCCCCCTTTGTAAATGGGTGCCGTTGGACAGGCTTTTGGGTTTCTTTTGGGAAAACCCCCAAAGCCTCCATACCCCCACCCTCCCCCCCCTTTTTTTCACTCCCTTTTTTTTTTTTCTCTTTTTCGGCCCTTTTTATGTATGATATGTGTTTAAAGGGATAGGGGTATGTTTTACGTGATTGTGTTATAAAGGTTTTTGTGTACTATGTCTTATGTAATAAATTATAAATATGTTTTTTCGTATTTTTTAAACAGTTATTGTATTATTACGAGTTGAATGAATGCCTTTTTCCGGGGGGTTATACCCTCCATACTGCCTTCAAAAGAACATTATGCTTGCATTTGCCATGTCGATTCGCGATTGATTTAAATGATTTAATGCTTCTAACTTTATTTTATGAATTCTACACTGTTGATTTTCAAATTTTTTTTTTTTTTTGTTTTTTTAAAATTTAAATTTTTACTTTTCTAACAAAAAAAAAATTTTTTTTTCAAAAGTATTGTGTCTTCTGCAGATCACCTCTCATTTAAGTATGCAGACATAAATGCCCTTTACTCTGATTTCAGTACCTATAATGCAGGACAGGAGAACAGCCTAGAAATGCTTATCCTAGGAAAGGACAAGAGTAGAATCAACTTGCGGGGTATAGGGGATACAAATACCTGGGCCCGCCAGCTCATATTAGTTCTTCTCTAATCCTATGAGATACCATGGTATGCAAAGAAACACAAAGGGTTTTTGATCTAGTTTTCTTAGCAACAAAAATGTCATTCTGCGAACGCCGTGGGTTTCAGCAGGGACAAATCAACCACCTCTCAGGGGTTGGCGTGGTAGAGGCATTTTATTTTCCTTTTCAAAGCTTTGTAAAACATGAAATCTCCCATCTTTTCAGTACCTACAGTAGTGCAAATTAAAACAGACTTACTGATGTGGGGGGGGGAAATATCTAGTTACCTCTTTGACCCTCGTAGTTTAGCCCTGGCACTGCTCTCTGATTCCCCACTAAGGGCGACATGTATGAACGTGCTTTACGTCTGTTTTTTGGCGTATACTGCGCCTCCTGGCCCGAATCCCCCTGTCGGACGCAGGGATGCGGTGTTAGGCGCAGCGTTCGCCACTTTCAGCTGCGCCCCGCATGAAGGGGCGGGCAATGGGCGCGGTGTGGGCGCGGTGTAGGCGTTCCGGGGCGGGACGCGGCGCACTCGTATACTCCGAGGCATGTACGATCGCGAGTCGGCAAAGCGAGGCACAGTGCAGCGCTCAGCAGCTCCGACAGTCAGACCTGGTTTATTTTGGTCTAAATGCTCCGGCGGCGGCGAAGTGAAGCAGGATCGGAACATGCGAGGAAGCAGATAGAAGATCGCGACAGAAATCTCGGCGCTCCGCTCCGTGCAGCAGGAGTATGAATCCGAAAAAAATCGCCTTTATAAAGGCGGAAAACAGTGTCAGAAAAGAGCTGAACCTCAAAAATAAACATAATTTAAAAAAAAATCACTTTCCAAAAATCTAGAACGGCGCAATATCAAGAAATCGGATATTGGAAATTGCCGGGAAATACAGTAATTCAAATTCTGAAAGCTATTCTCATTGGTCGGCATAAACCGGCCAATCAGAATAGGAGCGACAGTGAACCATTAAAACCTATGGAGAACTATTGACCAATCAGAATCAAAGGCGGAACAGTTCAAAATACAGTAAAAATGCAGAAAAGATCTGATTGGCTGAGCTAGTGGGGCTTGCCTATCCCAGCCAATCAGAGCGCGAGCTACTTCTCCCATTGTAGTCTATGGAGAGATGGGCGCAATGCAATCTCGGTGCTCAGCGCTGTGCGGCATGGAGTATGAATAAAAAAATCAGTTTTATTAAGTGTAAAACATTATCAGATAAAGAGCTGAAACCTTCTCTAAAAATAAATCAGTTAAATCCCGAACAACGCGTTTGTCGCCGAGACCGGCGCTACATAGGGAATTGCAATAGAGAGAATCGCCGGGAAATACAGTAATTCAAATTGTTTAAGCTCTTCTGATTGGTCGGCATAAACCAGCCAATCAGAATAGGAGCGACAGTGGCCCATTATATCCTATGGAGGAGAATTGACCAATCAGAATAGGAGCGACAGGGACCCATTATAACCTATGGAGAAAAATTGACCAATCATATTCCAAGGCGGGACAGTTCAAAATACAGTAAAAAGGCAGAAACGAGCTGATTGGTTGAGCTAGCGGGGGCTCGTCCAGCTTAGCCAATCAGAGCGCGAGCTACTTTCTCATAGAGTTCTATGGGGAAAAGAAATTCCGAGCAAGCTCTGTGATTGGCTAAGTTAAAAGAAGCGCCGTTATTTGGAAACGAAAGGGAAAATTACAAACCCCAGCAAGTAATGGGTGAAGGCGCCTATCTTTCAGGCTATGTCTGGAAGATGGCCTCCATCTTGAAAGCCTCCATTTTGGATCTAAGGCAAGTTTTCCAATATGAAGGTGGTCATGTAGCATATCAAAGAAGATCAGAATTGTCTCATAAATCGATTGACGCAATCAGATTTGCAATATCTCTTGCGATTCAAGTTATTAACACAGAAAGTTCTCATGCCAGTGCATATTGATTGGATCCAGCGCCTTCAGCTCTGTGTTCACCATCAAGGACAACACATTGAACATGTCAAATCGTCAAATAGCAGTTGTTGTTGTTGTTTCAACCTTTTGTGTTGATAACTCTTGAACCACAAGAAATATTTAAAATCTGATTGTGGCAATCAAATTCTGATACACTTTCCCATTGTAAAAACTTGATCACTTTCCCATTGTAAAAACTTGCCCTTGATCCAATATGGCTTTCAAGATGGTGACCATGTTCCTGACATAGCCTGCTGGGGTATTCAGATATGTCATTTTTTCTTTCATTTCTGAAATAAAATGGTGTTCTGGGACTTCTGACTCACCCTGCAGCATAGCTAATAATGTGAAATGGTTCAAAGGTTCAAAAGTAAGTTAAAAACATAAAAATAATAAATTTTTAAAAACAGATGCAACAATAGTCTGAATTTCTTATTTTAACCAAAGGGGTTTTTCAGGAAAGACAGAAAATTATGCACAGAAAGCAAAATGGTTTGGAAATCAATGCAAGTGATTCCTACAGGTTCTCAACTTCTGGAGCATCAACATATGAAAAATCGCTGCCACATAAAGAATATTTAGCAATCTTAGAAAAAAGTCAATGAGTATACACATGTCAAATTGTATAGCAACCAAGATTTGAAGTAGTCATTTATAACATCTGAAGTCTATATAACCAGTGTTGGAACAGACTGAATTATCACACACTCTAAGGCAGGATTTGGATTATTTTGCTCTTCAGGAAAGAGCACATTGCTAGCATAATGCCAAGAATAAGGCAATTAACAAAATAATACAGAAAGGCCATTAGAACTTTTTGCCTGTCCTACAGAGAAATTGCCAAGCAAGCCAAGGTGGCATTTAGTACAGTTTCTTATATCATCAAAAGGTACAGTGCCTTGCGAAAGTATTCGGCCCCCTTGAACTTTTCAACTTTTGGCACATTTCAGGCTTCAAACATAAAGATATGAACATTTTTTGTGAAGAATCAACAACAAGTGGGACACAAATGTGAAGTGGAACAAAATTTATTGGATATTTTAAACTTTGGTAAAAAATAAAAAACTGAAAAGTGGGGCGTGCAAAATTATTCGGCCCCCTTAAGTTAATACTTTGTAGCGCCACCTTTTGCTGCGAGCTGGAGCTGGAGCTCAGTGAGGTTGGATGGAGAGCATTTGTGAACAGCAGTTTTCAGCTCTTTACACAGATTCTCGATTGGATTCAGGTCTGGACTTTGACTTGGCCTTTCTAAGGGCTTGTTCACACGGAGTTTACACTCCGTGTTACAAGCGCTTTAGGGATCCGTCTTGGGGTCCGCTCTGTCGGTCCCCAAGACGGATCTAACAATTAGCAGTGAGATTATCACTGCTCGCTGTGCTGAACTCGCAGCAGCGTTCACATGAGAGAACGCAGCTGCGTGTTTCAATGGCGCAGCTGCGCTCCGTCTTGAAAAGAATTGACATGATTGGAGCCTCTCAGCTCAAATCTTTAGGATGCTTTCACATGGACCGTTTTTTTGGTGAATTTTTAGATGCATTTGTTGTGCAGAAATGTACAGCGTTAATTGTTATGCCTTTCTGCACAAAAAAACGCATCCAAAAAAGCACCCAAAACGCAGTTGCGCTTTTGATGCGTTTTTGGATGCTCCATGTGAAAGCACCCTTAGGCTATGTTCACAAGTAGTGTTGAGCGATTTTTATCGACAAAGTTTAAATCGGCAAGGTTTTTATGGTGATCGAAATTTCCAGATCAGGCGAAAATTAAGGTTAAAATCTGACCATCATCTATAAAGATCGCGCCTTTTTTTTTCGGCGCTTCCTGTAATTTTGGCGGCCAGCAAATGAGATTACAGAATAGAGCAGGGTGAGATGTGTGTGCGACGTCATGACTGGATGTGTATGGTTTGCGATTGGCTGGAAAAATCACATGACCTCGTTTTACATAGAACAGTGTTTCCTGTTTCAGCCTCAGTGTCTCTCAGCGTCTAATAGGGATAGGACCTGCGCTCTGCCTGTGGCCAAACAGCTCAGCGAAATTAGTCTATTTCTGCACAGAGAAACCTCTACTATTAGCTGTGATCCTTCCAATTTAGTTAGATTAGAGATTTGAAGATTTTATGTAGTTAGCTAGAGAATTTTACCGCTGTAAATTCACGGTGGTGGGGGCGGGGGGGGGGGGGGCCCCCGCGGGCGAACACAGACAAGCTCTACTATAAAGAACACTGGATAAAGTTCACCAAGACTTAGTGTAGACATTGTAGTG
This sequence comes from Phyllomedusa bahiana, assembly GCA_025379985.1. NCBI lineage: Eukaryota > Metazoa > Chordata > Amphibia > Anura > Hylidae > Phyllomedusa > Phyllomedusa bahiana. Next base: position 108,796 of record JAODAL010001842.1, read on the forward strand.
GAATATCTTTATTATTAACAGTTTGCTATTGAAATATTTCCTGGATATTGGGCAGCCTGAACTTATATTGGATACACATCATTTCTAGTAACTGCAGGTCTCTTGTTAGCTGCAAAAACTCCACTTTTATTATCAGTAATACATTTCAGATAGTTTTCTTTTAATTTTACCCATACACCTGTGACTGTTGATATATCCACCTTGCAGTAAATTACAATCCAGCAATCTTGTAGTTCAGCACAGGTTGTTGAGTTGCCAAAATACCGTGTATCGTACAAAAACATCACAGTTACGTGTTTTTTTGACTTTTGCGCACCCAGCATTGTTCATTGACGCAGCATCCACGTAAATCTTAAAACAGCAATTCTATATTCACCACAGGTGAATTGAAAGGTGCAAAAAATACCGTTATTATACCAAAACATAACAGTTACGTGTTTTTTGACTTTTGCGCACCCAGCATTGATCATTGACGCAGCATCTACTAAATCTTAAACAGCAATTCTATATTACCCACAGGTGAATTGAAAGGTGCAAAAAATACCGTGTATTATACAAAACATAACATATACGTGTTTTTTGACTTTTGCGCACCCAGCATTGTTCATTGACGCAGCATCCACATAAATCTTAAAACAGCAATTCTATATTCCCACAGGTGAATTGAAAGGTGCAAAAAATATCGTTTATTATACCAATACATAACAGTTACGTGTTTTTTTGACTTTGCGCACCCAGTCATTGTTCATTGACGCAGCATCTACGTAAATCTTAAAACAGCAATTCTATATTCACCACAGGTGAATTGAAAGGTGCAAAAAAATAGCGTTAATTATACCAAAACATACCAGTTAAGTTTTTTTTTACTTTTGCGCACCCAGCATTGTTCATTGACGCAGCATCTACGTAAATCTAAAACAGCAATTCTATAGTCACCACAGGTGATTGAAAGGTGCAAAAAATACCGTTTATTATATCAAAACATAACAGTTACGTTTTTTTTGACTTTTGCGCACCCAGGATTGTTCATTGACGCAGCATCTACGTAAATCTTAAAACAGCAATTCTATAGTCACCACAGGTGAATTGAAAGGTGCAAAAAATACCGTTTATTATATCAAAACATAACAGTTACGTGTTTTTTGACTTTTGCGCACCCAGCACTGTTCATTGACGCAGCATCTACGTAAATCTTAAAACAGCAATTCTATAGTCACCACAGGTGAATTGAAAGGTGCAAAAAATAAAGTGTATTATAAGAAAACAAAACAGATACAGACATAACAGACTCCTTTTCCCAGCACTTTTTAATCTGGGGGTCAGACATGTTTAATGGTCATACTGCGGTCCAGGACAGGTATAGTCTATGTCCAGTGAAACTAAACTGGTGGTTGAAAGACTCCTTTTTGCGGCACTTTTTAAATCTGGGGGTCATGCAGGTTTGGGGCTCATGCTGCGTTCCAGGACAGGGATATTCAATGTCCAGTTCAAGTAACATGATGGTTCAAATCATACTGCCTTCTGGCACTTTTTAATTTGTGGGTGATGCAGGTTTAAGGGTCAGGCTGTGGTTCAAGACAGGGATAGTGAATGGTCTGTGACTTTTTTTCTGTGACTTTTATAACCTAAGTGTGTTGCCTAAGATGTAGCACGTATCCATTTGACTGTTGTGGATGTTAATTTCAGCTTCTCCAGCCTTGTTTGGGTGTAATAATGAAGGTGTTGTTGCTCTCTTTAATGGTAATCGCTCATAATCGATGCTCACTATCGAAAAACCTTATCGATAGCGGCCGACTATCGACTATCGCTCGATCTCGATAGCCAACGCAATCGCTCAACACTATTCACAAGGCTTAAATTGGGATGTATTTCGGCCCGTATTTCGTGGCATACTGCGCTCAATACGGGGTGAAATACGTCACAATAATTACAGTAATTAACAGTTCTTATAGAGAACTATGGATTACGCCTCATCTCCCTGCTCGGACAATACGATGCATAGGGAGATAAGTGACATGTCAATTATTCACGGCGTTTACGCGGTGCAAGTAATGCATGTTTATGGGGCCGGTGGATGTCGGCCCCCTCGCCCCGCGGGAGCTCCAGAACACACGGCAATTATGCCGTGTGAACTTAGCCTTAGGCAGCAAAGAGTAAACAACTTTTTGTTACAACTGTGAAGAAAAGACTTCTACCTGCAGGGTGACAAGTCCAGTATAAAAAATAAAATAAAAAAAAGACTTGCCTGGGCCAATTAGCACCTCCAATGGAAAACTGAAGAGTGGAAGTGAAATTATACATGAAAAGAAAATAAGTCTTTGTAGTAGAGATACTCTGTGATTCACTGGATTAGACTATAAAACTTAACTTTTAATAAATATACATATAAAAGGAGTCAGATATACTCCAAAGTACACACAGCCAAACAATTGAAAATACTATCCCTAGATAATGATCCTAAATGGGAAGCTACCTATTACAATTGTGGGGTGTTCGTCCCAATAAGGACGATACCACCTGGAACCTAAGGGGAAATATATCCCTATTTAGAGCCTATACACATGAAAATAATATGTCTTTCTTAGATTACCTGTGCAATGAATACAATAAAAAGATGATACAAAAAAAAACCTAAATCCACCATAGAACGGATAAGGCTATCATATAGATCACCAAGCCCAACGCGTTTCATACCCCAATGTGTGGAGACTCATCAGGGGCAGAGACTAATACATCCTAGCCTTAAATACAACACACCATATAATGTAGGGGCTGCAAGAGATAATAAAACGGTAGCCAGATAGTAAGTACAGTGCTTACCCATAAAGATATCCACTTACACTCACCGGCCACTTTATTAGGTATACCTGTCCAACTGCTCGTTAACACTTAATTTCTAATCAGCCAATCACATGGCGGCAACTCAGTGCATTTAGGCATGTAGACATGGTCAAGACAATGTCCTGCAGTTCAAACCGAGCATCAGTATGGGAAGAAAGGTGATTGAGTGCCTTTGAACGTGGCATGGTTGTTGGTGCCAGAAGGCTGGTCTGAGTATTTCAGAAACTGCTGATCTCCTGGATTTTCACGCACAACCATCTCTAGGTTTACAGAGAATGGTCCGAAAAAGAAAAAACATCCAGTGAGCGGCAGTCCTGTGGGCGGAAATGCCTTGTTGATGCCAGAGGTCAAAGGAGAATGGGCAGACTGGTTCGTGCTGATAGAAAGGCAACAGTGACTCAAATAGCCACCCATTACAACCAAGGTAGGCAGAAGAGCATCTCTGAACGCACAGTACGGCGAACTTTGAGGCAGGTGGGCTACAGCAGCAGAAGACCACACCGGGTGCCACTCCTTTCAGCTAAAAACAGGAAACTGAGGCTCCAATTTGCCCAAGCTCATCGAAATTGGACAGTAGAAGATTGGAAAAAACGTTGCCTGGTCTGATGAGTCTCGATTTCTGCTGCGACATTCGGATTGTAGGGTCAGAATTTGGCGTCAACAACATGAAAGCATGGATCCATCCTGCCTTGTATCAACGGTTCAGGCTGGTGGTGGTGGTGTTATGGTGTGGGGAATATTTTCTTGGCACTCTTTGGGCCCCTTGGTACCAATTGAGCATCGTTGCAACACCTTGTGGAATCTATGCCACGAAGAATTGAGGCAGTTCTGAAGGCAAAAGGCGGTCCAACCCGTTACTACCATGGTGTACCTAATAAAGTGGCCGGTGAGTGTATATTATGCGGCTAAACAAATAGTAAAAATATTCTGACTCACCAATTCCAGTAAAGAGTCAGATCCACATTAGATCATAGATCATTGCTTACTTACAGTAATATTGAGAACTATCCCAGGACATAATTATAGTATAAGAATTCGCCTTAGGGCAGTCTATATACAGCAATACCGCATCAAGTGATATCTATAACAAAATCAGCAATAAAGGCAATTAGCTCCAGTATACTGAATAAATAATAAAAAATGGGGGTAATGCACGGTACTTACATATGCTAGTTGCTTGGACACCTACAGAGCCCCGGTTAATTGAGCCAACTGTAGTAAGATGCGGAGTGCCGCATCATAGCGCGTGTCTCTATTCACTCAGATCGCGCGCCTCTGTTGTTCAGCGTCTGACGTCATACGGCGCATGCGCATTCTTAACTTACGATCAGCCTATAGCTGGAGCGGAGATTCTCACTCCCTGACGTCAGGTAAACAGGGGGAGATCTACCAATACACCATACTGCAGCTAGTAAAAGCGCACCTGTGTAGGACCGGCCAGCCTCGTCAACTAGAAAAGCACTGCGCTATTCAATATATGTAGATAACATGGGAATTACGACTCATCCATTTAGACATAGACTGACAGCAAAGTACTATGGAAGTGCTAGATAAATAAACGACCAGAAGCTTCTTAGCTTATATAAACATATCTTAAAGGGTGCGAGGTATTGAAGCACCGCAGTAGGTGGAGAGAGAGAGAGGATTTACTATGCAATAATGCATGAGATGTTAAACCTATCACATTATAAGTATATCATTAGGGAAGATCAAAACAATAATAGTATTTTGAGGAGGAATGCTTAATCAGATAAAACAGTTAAAGTTAAGTTGTTCATTAAGGCCATGTGGGGATACCGTATCCAACCTAAAAATATATTTAGCCTCCACTTGTAAAAGCCTTCTATCTATATCACCCCTACGTTTCGAGACTCGAAACAATTCCAGAGGTTCAAATCATAAAGAAGCATCATTACCACCATGAGTCGTATTGAAATGTCTACCCAATGGGGTGTCACGTTTGTTTCTGATGTCCCCAATGTGCTCAAGAATTCGTTGTCTCCAAGGTCTTATTGTTTTCCCAATGTATTCTAGGTTGCAGGAACATGTAGCTTTGTATATAACATGGGAAGAACTGCAGTTCACAAAATCCCTAATGTCATACACACGACCCGTCCGATGACTACGTACAGTCTTGGTTTGTTTAACCCATTTACATGCTTTGCAATGTCCGCATTTAAAGCATCCATTAGGCTGCCTACCCAGCCATGAACTACCAGTTAATTTTGGGGCTAAATGGCTGTGTACCAATCTGTCACCCAGACTTCTTCCACGTCTGTAGGTAACCTGGGGATGCTCGGGTAAGACATCAGTTAAGTCAGTGTCCATTTTCAGAATACCCCAATGTCTCTTCAGAACATCTCTAATAGATGAATTCGCTCTGTCAAAGGTGGCTATTAACCTGATTTGGGGATTCTCTGGCTCTCTCACCCTTGGAGCCAGCAAATGGGAGCGGTCCTGGGAAAGGGCAAATTTATATGCCTGTTTGATAACCTTCCCAGGATATCCTCTGTCCCTGAATCTTACCTCCAAGTCCCTTGCTTTAGTATGGAACTCAGCAAGGCTTGAGCAGTTCCGTCTGAGCCTAAGAAACTGGCCCTTCGGGATTCCTCTACATAGGGCCAATGGGTGACAGCTCCTCCAGCTTAGCAAGCTGTTTGTTGCGGTGGGTTTACGATAGACTTTCGTAGAAAGCTCACCCGATTCCCCCCTCCTGATCTCCACATCAAGGAATGGTAAAGAATGATGGTTCAGTTCATGGGTGAATCTCAAGCCTATATCATTATGATTTAAGGCTGTCACCATATTCTCAAAGGACCCCTCCGGGCCCTGAGCTGGTGGAAGATCCGGCCGTCAAACATGAAATAATTTTTTGTCAGCACAAATTCCAACAATTTGAGGATGAAATTTGTTATAACCCCCAAATTACCCCCCTCATAGAAGAAAGTACCAACTCCCTTTAAGGCCCTTTCAGGGTATGGATATACAAGGCTTTTACCAAGCTGCCATGACATTTTGATCAAAATCATGAATTTCCATCAATTTTTTCCCAAAAAGACCCTTTTTTCCCTTATGTATGGGGGGGAGTGCCACAACAAATTCCTTTAGGCATTTGTCCAGATAAACCCAATGCTTAAGCTACAATACCGGGACTTAGACAATTACAGAGAAAAGGGAGAGGTTTGGGTAAAGGGCCATTTACAAATTGAAAATTTAAAAAAACACCTCTACCCCCCAAATTTGGGGAGAAATCTCCTGTATTGATTTTTTTTAAAGAAACGGGTACTTAGAGCTTTAAAATTTACACAAGACCGGAGAATATCAAATTTGATGCTTTACAAACACGGCTTTGCTTGCCTTAAGAGAAAATATTTTGATCATAAAACCATTGAAAAAGGGTGGTAAGGGGGCCTGAGGATAACCAATTATTCAATATGTCCAAATATCTTGAAGGAAACAAACAATTATGAGATTTTATCTCGGATCCTACTGAAAACAAAAGAGAGCTAAAAAAAATACGGAAAGTGCAGGAGAGAGAGGTTATTGAGGGGAAAATTTCAACTTTCTACTTCCGAAATCACCCACAGTTTGGGAAATTTCTAGCTTGCCAAAAGCCCACAAGGGACTAACGCCCCCAAGGACGCCCAATCGACTCCGGATTGATACTTAACGAAAAACATTGGCGTTTATCGGACAATGCCTAAGGGAATTTTTTGTGGCCCCCCCCCCCTCATACATAAGGGATACAAGGGATTTTTGGGGGAAAAAAATTTTGGGAATCATATTGATACAAACCCGGCAAGCTTGACTAGGGGGCCTTGTACCACCATACCCCAGAAAGGGGCCCTTAAGGCTTGGAACTTTCTCTCAATGGGGGGGGCTCAATTTGGGGCTCAAAAAATTTTCACCCAAATTGTTGGAAATTTTTGGGGCTGACAAAAAATTATTCCTGTTTAAAACGCCGGGACTTCCCCCAGCTCGGGGGCACCGCCAGGGAAGCCCAGCGGCCTACTTACCAAATTTGCTCCTGGGCTGGTGGGAGGCAACGGTCGTCTTTTGGGGAGGGGGGAGTGATCTGTGGCCCGGGAGCACCCCTGGGTCCGTTACATAGACTTTTAAATGGCTGGGGACGGCCCGGAGGGGTCCTTTGAAATAGGTGAAGCCTTAAATAAATGATATAGGCTGAATTCACCCCTGAACTGAACCATCATTTTTTTACCATTCCTTATGGGAAAACGGAGGGGGAATCGGTAACTTTCTAACGAAGCTATCTTTAAACCCACCGCAACAAACACTTCTAAGCGGGGGACTGCCCCCATGGCCCTACTAGGGGAAATCCCGAAGGGCCATTTCTTGGGCTCAGGGGAACCCCCTAAAGCCTTTTGCTGTTTTCCATACAAAACCCCAAAGGGACTTGGAGAAAGATTCAGGGACAAGGTACCCGGGAAAAGTTATCAAACAGGCATAAAAATTTTAGCCCTTTCCCAGGACCCTCCCATTTGCTGGCCCCAAAGGGGTGAAGAGCAAGAATCCCCAAAATCGGGTTAATAGCCACCTTGACAACGAATTCATCTATTAGAGAGTTCTAAAGACATTGGGGGGTATTCTGAAAAGGGGACACTGACTTAACTGATGTCTTCCCACATCCCCAGTTCCCTACAAGTGGGAAGTCGGGTGACAGATTAAAAACACACCATTTACCCCAAAATTTAACGGTAGTTCAGGTGGGTACAGCCTAATGGAAATGTTTTAAAAGCGGACATTCAAAGCAGAAAAGGGGTTAAACAAACCAAGACCGACGTAGACCCGACGGGCGTGTGTATACATTAGGGATTTTGGAACTGCAGTTCCCCCATTTTTAAAATAAAAAGCTCATGTTCCTGCACCAGAATACTTTGGGAAAACAATAAGCCCTTGGAGACAACAAATTTTCTTGAGCACATTGGGGACTCAGAAAAAACTGACACCCCATTGGATAGACTTTCAATACACTCATGGTGGTAAATGTTCTTTACTTTTGAACCTCTGGAATTGTTTGGGTCTCGAAAGTGGGGTGATATAGAAAAAGGCTCTTAAAAGTGAGGCTAAATGGATTTTTAGTTGGGAAATAGGGACCCCACATGGCCTTAATAAAACAACTTAACTTAACTTTTTTAAATCTGATTAAGCATTTCCTCCTAAAAATACATTATTGTTTTGATCTTCCCAATGATAACTTATAAGTGATAGTTTAACACTCAGCATTTTTGCGTAAACCCTCTCTCTCCCCTTCCACCTCTGCGGTGCTTCAAAAACCTGAAAACCCTTTAAAATATTTTATAAAGCTAAAAGCTCTGGTCTTTTTATTTATCTACACTTCCATAGTATTTTTGCTGTCAGTCTATGCTAAATGGATGAGCCGTCCCATGTTATTTCATATAAAAATAGCGCAGTGTTTTTTCTAGTTGACAGAGGGCCGGGCCCACACATTCCCTTTTTACTAGCTGCATAGGTGTTGGTAAAACCCCCCTGTTTACCTGACGTAGGAGTGAGAATCCCGCTCCAGCTATAGGCTGATCGAATTTAAGAATCGCATCCCCGATGACGTCAACGCTGAACAACAGGGGCGCGCGATCTGAGTGAATAGAGAAAACCGCTATGATCGCACCCCAAACTTACTACATTGGTCAATTATGGGGGCTTTTAAAAGCGTCCAAGCAACTACAAATTAAGTCCCCGTGCATTACCCCCTTTTTTTTTATTTATTCATATACGGAGCTAATTGCCTTTTTGCTGATTTTTTTTATAGATATCATTTGATCGATTGCTGTTATAGACTACCCAAAGGCGAATTCTATACTAAAATTTATGTCCGGGGATATTTTCTCAATTTTTCTTAATAAGCAATGATCATGACTATTGGATCTGACTCTTTACGGGAATTGGTGACAGAATTTTTTTTACTATTTGTTTAGCCGCAAATAAAAGTGGATATTTTTATGGTAAGCACCGTACTTACTATCTGGCTACCGTTTTATTATCTCTTGCAGCCCCTACATTATATGGTGTTTGTTTTTTAAGGCTAGGTGATTAGTCTCTCCCCCCTGATGAGTCTCCACACATTGGGGTATGAAACCCTTTGGGGCTTGGTGACTAATGAAAGCCTTCCTTTCTATGGGGGATTTGGGGGTTTTTTTTTGATCATCTTTTTATTGATCATTGCACGGTAACAAGAAAGATAAAAATTTTTTTCCTGTGAAAAGGCTCAAATGGGGATATTTTCCCCTTTAGGTTCCGGGTGGGATCTCCTTTTGGGACCAACCCCCACAATTGTAATAGGTAGCTTCCCATTTAGATCATTATCTGGGGATAGATTTTTCAATTTTTGGCTGTTGTACTTTGGATATATCACTTCTTTTATATGTATATTTAAAAAAATTAAGTTTTATATCTAATCCATGAACCCCGCATTTTCTCTAGCTAATATAGGAAGAAAAAGGAAAAAAACCCCAACAATAGGAAATATTTTACACTGTCGGTGTATTGTATAAAATTTTTGGGTTGTGCCACCTCTGTAAGTTGTGCAAAAAAAGAGGCACAACTCTAAAACACATGGTATCCCCTTTATAACCTACTCTCTCGCAGCCAGGTACCGTGTGCCCTTGTCAGTATATGCCCACGAAAAATTAGAAATAAACAAAAATAGGGAAATTTTCAGCGCTCCTTGGGGAAATCAAAAAAACACTGACCCTTTTCAGGGTTTTTATTTTCTTAAAAAAAGAGGGATGACTCTCAAAAAACAATGTACAAAACTTGACCTTTTCTCGTGGATCCCCACCCTTCATCAAATAACAATTTGAATCCCCAAATTCTGGCGGGTTTTTATATTGATCCTTTTGCAAAATTTAATTGGAAATTTTGCCCACCAATCATTTGATGCTTTCACTTTTAAAAAATGTGTCAAAAGTTCGTGAACAAAAAAAAAATTTAAAAACACAAAACTTTAAAAGGAAATCTTTTGTGCCAAACCTTCCAATTAACATAGGGGTGCCAACCACGGGTCCGAAAAAATGCGTGGTTTTCTTTTGATCAATTCAATTAGCTAACAGCGCCTCCCCGATTATCCTGCGCAGCCACACATACGAACATATTAATCAGACCTCCCCGGATCGAGTACCCCCGCGTATCTTTTTGTCAATCGAAACACATTTCTCAAACATATGTTGAACTTACATTGCTTTCTAACCTTTTCGAAATTTAGCCCTACTTTGTATCGAAAAACAGATACCTGCTGTTCTGTGGGGGGGATGATTCTCCGATGCTAAACACCTGCATAGGACGGGGAAGGGTTATAATCCTATAGGTATAAACTACTTTCCTAAATAATACAATAGGGGATCTTTGCAATAGTCATTATCGTTGTCAATTATTAAATCAATCGTTCAAATTACTCATTGGGGGGTGAGCCATACAAAATCGTTTAGACCCATAGCGAACCCTATCTAACGCGCGACCCACAGTATTGCTGTAAATTGTCCATATAAACTAAATAAGAAAAGTTAAAAAAAAAAAATAAAACACTTGACATAAAACACGAATAAAACTTTTAAAATTCAAAAAACTTAAAAGGATTCAGGGGGGGTCGCTGGGGTTTTTTCGGGGCTTGGGCCCCGAATAAAACTCCCTGTGTCCCGAGTCTCCCGGGCTCCAGGCCGCTGCCGTGGGCTTGGAGCACCGACTGGCCCTTCAGCTGCATGTGCGTCCGCTGGACGCACATGCAGCTGCGGGCTTCTGCGGAGCAGAGAGCGAGCGCTCCCTGCCCCGCAGACAGTGTCGGACCGGATCTGGGTCCGACACTGCGGGGCCGCCGGGTCCTCACAGCGATGAGGACCCGCTGCGGCCCCATGCGCCTCAGCCGGCAGCGTCGCTATGATGTGATGTCATCGCGATGCTGCCTCTCCTCGGGCGCACAATACGTCATAGGCCGTGCGCACGAGGAGGTGCCGGAGGAGCGCGGGCTGAAGAGGACGGCGCGCGCTCTCCGGGGGAGTTAAGGTGAGTATGAATGTTGTTATTTTTAAAGCGTTTACCTGCCTCAGTGCCCCTATATACTGCCTGTGGCCCCCATATCCCTGTCTGTGGCCCCCTATATCTGCCTGTGGCCCCCATATCCCTGCGTGGCCCAACTGCTGTGCCCCTATAATGCCTGCCTGTGGCCCTCTATACCTGCCTGTGGCCCCCATATCCCTGCCTGTGGCCCCCATATTACTGCCTGTGGCCCCCATATTACTGCCTGTGCCCCTATAATGCCTGCCTGTGGCCCCATATCCCTGCCTGTGGCCCCCATATTACTGCCTGTGGCCCCCATATCCCTGCCTGTGGCCCCCATATACTGCCTGTGCCCCTATAATGCCTGCCTGTGGCCCCCATATCCCTGCCTGTGGCCCCCATATTACTGCCTGTGGCCCACATATCCCTGCCTGTGGCCCCCATATTACGGCCTGTGGCCCCTATATACTGCCTGTGGCCCCCATATCCCTGCCTGTGCCCCTATAATGCCTGCCTGTGGCCCCCATATGCTGCCTGTGCCCCCCATATACTGCCTGTGGCCCCCATATCCCTGCCTGTGGCCCCCATATCCCTGCCTGTGGCCCTATAATGCCTGACTGTGCCCCCCATATACTGCCTGTGGCCCCCATATCCCTGCCTGTGGCCCCCATATCCCTGCCTGTGGCCCCCATATGCTGCCTGTGGCCCCCATATACTACCTCAGTGCCCTATATTCTGCCTCAGTGCCCCTATATACCTTCTTGTGGCCCCTATATACTGCCTCAGTGCCCCCATATACTGCCTGTGGCCCCATATACTACCTCAGTGCCCCCATATACTGCCTGTGCCCCCCTATATACTGCCTGTGGCCCCTATATACCTGCCTGTGGCCCCTATATACCTGCCTGTGGCCCCATATACCTGCCTGTGGCCCCATATACTGCTTCAATGCCCCTATATACCTAACTGAGGGGATTGCTATACCTATAATTAAGGAGTTGCTGGAAATGTGAGGATTCTAAGATATTTGTGTCCAAATTCTCAGGGACGAGTATTGGCCGGGAGCAATCAGCATGAAGGTGTGAACCGGATGGAGAAGAGAAGGGAAGGTGAACGACGCTGATCAGAAAAGACGTCTCCTGTGAGTCACTAAATGTAACTGCAGTGTAATCACTTATATGTCTGCAGAGCGTCTACATACAACTAGTAACTACCACTATATGGTCACTATATGGCAGTGGTATATGTCTTCAGAGCCTGTGTACAGCTGATAGTCACATGTGGGGTCTGGCAGGATTATGTGATCCTTATGGAGTAATAGTTTTGGGTCTTGGTTTTGTAGGAGGGTTTTAGTAACAATCACTTGTCTGGTAGATTTGCTCCATGTATCGGTGTATGTTTTGGTGACTGTTTAGGGGTATTGTCATATGAAGTTGAGAAGTTCTGAAAAAGTAAATTTGTCATTGGTGATTTTTACTGTACAGTGACTGCTGAGGAGATGGACGGGATCTGTGTGGGATGTGCAGAAAATTAGTGACAGGAACACAAGGTTTTTCCTGTAAGAAAACATCCACAGTTCACAATGTGGCGTGAAAAATGTCGTGTGAACCCAGCCCTACCCAGAAAAACACAAAGGGCCCGAGCCCCGGATGTTTTAGGACCCTAGCAACGCCCCTGCATGGATTAAAATGTAAGTAATAATACGTATCTATCACAATCCAATATAACCACTATATATAAGTGTACAATAAAAATGCCCTTCAGATATATATCCATAAAAAGAAATATTAAACGGGGATCATTGCTATGTCCATTGTGCATATATTATGAAAAAAGTATACATATAAACTGACAATGTTGTATATGTCCTTTTGTTTTCTCTAGACTATATATTTTTTTTCTTCTCCTGGGAGAGATTTATTTCCCGTCTATTTTAGTAGAGATACTCTGTAGTGTAAATTCAGAAAACAGCAGGAAATTCTCATTCCTTTGTTGATTCTTGGTCTTCTACATCAGCTCTTGTTAAATTCACAACTGTTGATTAGTGTAACATTATAAACTGATTTTAGATTACTCATGGAGTAAATTTTGAAGTACATATAGTAGTGCCTTAAATGGAACCTGTCACCATATAAATGTTGTTCAACTTGCCGCCATTATGCTAGACCTAAATGTCTATTTATTTTGCAGTTTGGAGTCCAGCAGGTGGCCCTACTCAGTGACTGGCAACTATCTCTGTATGCACATTGATACAGGGAGGCTCTCAGTCACTCAGTACAACCACCCATTGGACTACTAAGCCCACAATGATCAGATATTTAAATCAATGAAATACAAATTCTACTGAATCTTTCCTCACAAAATACATATCCATCTGCTAAGCTCCTCTTGCTCTGTAACATGAAGCAGGCCCATCAGACACCAAGTTCAATGTGACAGCCTTTTTCCAGCTTTTAGGAAAATGTTTTGTGTCTAGTTCTCCACGGCAATTTTTTTAAAATATATTTCTTCCTGCAACATACACATGGTTCTCATAAGTATGAGACATTAAAAATCTGGGTTACACAGAGCAGTAGTGGCAGTGGTGACCTTATCAGATTTATTTTTTTATTACCACAACTTACTACGTCTCCATGACATATCTGAGACCCCACCACCACTGACTTCAGTGTGAAAAAACACAACATTGGAAACTGCACCTGAAAACAGCAAGTTCTATTTTCATATATGATATCACTAGGAGGTTTTTAATACATTTCCTGAAACTATTTCTTGAAACAGAAAAAAATGCTTCTATGCATAAGCAATAATATCAAAAGATGGAAAAGACTGTAGAAAAAGAAAGACCTCAGTTGAGTAAATGGTAAAACACAAAATCTAAAAAAGTCACATGTTTATAAATGGAAGTACATAGAGATAGTGTTTATTTATTAGTTGTTTAATATAAAGCAGAATTTTTTTTTCTCTTCCACTTATTGATATATAAAATGACTATAATGGTACAAATATGTTTTTGTTTTTTTTGCTCATAATTATGCAGCTAATGTGATGCTCTTATATTGTTTTGTTCTCACAATAGAGCGTAGTTATTTTTAAAATTCTTAATTTACATTACAATTTTTCTAAGAAAGGCTGCCTGCTCTGTTTCTGCAATTTTGTTGGATGTGCTGCAAAAGAGTCTACCGACTGTCTAAAACACAAAATAAATGTGGTGTAATGAATGTACATCAGTATATTGATAAAAATTGCATCATTCTCCCTAGAAAGAGTTAAACAAAAAAAAATAATCATTGAGTAATATATAGAGATGTGCGAATTTCTCAAAAATTCGGTTCGCCGACTTCGCCGAATTTTCTGACAAAATTTGTTTCGGTCCAAATTACTTTGGGACGAATCGCGTTAAAAAACAGCTATTTCCTGGCTGCACAGAGCCTGTAGGGTGCTGTAGAACGTTGTGGCATGCTTAAATATGCAGAGGGAGCTTGGTTTGGTCTTCATACAATGCTGTGTTTTAGTATGACATGCACATGACTGCCGCCGCTGTTATAATCACTTCACTCTAAAATTCCCTGGGCACTTACGGGGGCAAAACTGACCAAAAAACTGAAGCGGGAATGCAGTCTGATAAAGTTATGGCAGAACCAGCTGGAAAAAAACAAACTGAGGGCTAAGATCCTACCATAGCGTCAAAGAACACAGTAGTAGGTTACTTGAGCCGCCACAGATCGTAGCACAGTAAGGGGACGTCACAGCAGGGGTCACTCCATGAGGCCAGAGCTTTAAACCATCACAAAATATGACAGCACCTGTTCTGTTAAACGCTGATGCATGTAGAGGCCCCCCGAATGAGGGTAGAGAGTGTCGGCAGTAATTTTGCGTTGACGTCTCTGATCATTTTGCCCTTCCTTTCATCCATCAGTGTCCGCTTTCAATCGGCCAATAATCTATCAGTATTGCTATGGCCAAAAACAAACAGGAGTTGATCCAAAACAGAGATGACCAGTAAATGGGATATTTGCATGTCTTCTGTGTTCTGTTTCCACTCCTGCTTTTGGCTAGACAATCCTGATCCTTCCCATTCCTTCTGACAGGTGAAAAGAAGGGGAAAACTAAACATAGTGGCAACGTCATAGAGTGGTGAGGGTGGAAACAGCATTAGGAAACCACAGGGTGTTCCAGTGAGACAGCGGTCACTTGGCAGCAGCATGAGTAAGCCACAGAGTGGCATAATGACAAATTCTGGAGGTGGTAGCAACATCAGGAGCCCACAAAGTGGCACAATGACACAGTGTGGAGATGACGTCATCAACAGCAGCAGCATGAGGTCAGACAGTGGCACAATGACAGAGTGTGGAGGTGGCACCAACAGGAGTAGGCCACAGAGTGGCACAATGACAGAGTGTGGAGGTCACGGCAGCAGCCACAGCAGCTGAGGTCACCGTGGCACATGACAGTGTGGAGGGCACACACAGCCACAGCAGCAGCATGAGGTCAGACAGTGGCACAATGACACAGTGTGGAGGTCACGGCAGGAGACACAGCAGCAGCATGAGGTCAGACAGTGGCACAATGACATTCTGGAGGTGGCAAAAACAGGAGTAGGCCACAGAGTGGCACAATGACAGAGTGTGGAGGTCACGGCAGGAGCAACAGCAGCAGCATGAGGTCAGACAGTGGCACAATGACAGAGTGTGGAGGGCACAACAGCAGCCACAGCAGCAGCATGAGGTCAGAGAGTGGCACAATGACACAGTGTGGAGGTCACGGCAGGAGACACAGCAGCAGCAGCATGAGGTCAGACAGTGGCACAATGACATTCTGGAGGTGGCAAAAACAGTAGTAGGCCACAGAGTGGCACAATGACAGTGTGGAGGTCACGGCAGACCACAAACAGATGAGTCAGCATGGCACATGACATTCTGGAGTGGCAAAAACAGTAGTAGGCCACAGAGTGGCACAATTACACAGTTTGGAGGTCCCGGTAGGAGCAATAGCAGAAGCATGAGGTCAGAGAGTGGCACAAGGACACAGTGTGGAGGTCACAGGATCACCAGCAGCAGCAGCATGAGGTCAGACAGTGGCACAATGACATTCTGGTGGTGGCAAAAACAGTAGTAGGTAACAGAGTGGCACAATGACAGAGAGTGGAGGTGACGGCAGGAGCAACAGCATGAGGTCAGAGAGTGGCACAATGATACAGTGTGGAGGTCACAGCAGCAGCATCAGCAGCAGCATGAGGTCGGAGAGTGGCACAATGACACAGTGTGGAGGTGATCGCAGCAGCAACAACAGCAGCAGCAGCAGCATGAGGTCATAGAGTAGCACAATGACAGAGGGTGGAGGTGGGTGGCAATACCAGTCCCTGGTAAAGATGGTGGTAGGCAGCTGGAGAAATTGTCAGCAGATGTGTGGCATCAGGCGGGTGGCGGCATCAGAATAGTGGCTGAGGCAGGTAGTTTGAACCCAGACTCATTTCTCAAAGTTTGGGTGAGGCGTCATGGCTGATGTAATCTGACGCCTAAGGCATTGGTGTGTGGAAATCCTGGCCGATCCACGCCTGATTCATCTTGACAAAGGTCAGTCGTTCCACATTTCCCGTGGACAAGCGAGTTCTCCTTGGGTAACGATGGCCCCCGCCCGCACTGAACACACCCGCTCTGATGCCACACTACTGGCCGGGCAGCACAGCTTCTTCACTGCAAACTCGGCAAGTTGTGGCCACACATCCAGTTTGGCTGCCCAGTAGTCCAGCGGATCTTCTAACTGGGGTGGCAGAGTGCTGTCCAAGTAGGCCACCACCTGTTTGTTCAGGGTCTGCTCCAGGTCCTGCTGCTGCTGCTGCTGGCGAGTGCCCTCCTCACTAGGCGGGTGAAGGAAGCTGCTCATCAGCGACTCCAGACTTAGGTTGCTGCTGATGGAGCTGGTATAGCTCTGTTTTGCCAACTCTTTGTGTGGGTCTGATACGGCTTTAAAGAAGGCAACATCCAATGCTTTATTTACTTTATTATATGAGTAACTCAATGATTACATAAAACTACAAGAAGATAGTGTGATATTGTATATACTTTTGCTTAATATAGATTATAAAGGCAAGGCACGCATAATATGGATGACAAATACTTACATCACATCTATATATGGGTCAAAGCTTCATCAGATATCTTATAAGCATCATCTATTGGCATCAGCTGGTGACACGGACCAGCGAAGATAGATAGAAAATCCTGAGATCAACACCTTTCACTGGTGCCCCCATATACAGGTCCAAGCTTCACCAGGCATCTTATCAGCTTAATCTATCCATATCATCAGCTGGGAGAAGGGGCCAGCGAAGATAGAGAGATCTACCTGGGATCCACACTGTGGTGACGAGGTGTCCCTCTTTAGCCCACAGGTACAGCTACTTCTAACTTCGCAGCAAACTTTCCCAGCTTATATCTTACTTGAAACAAATGCCTGCGTAACCAAGTGTTACGCAGGCTGACAGATCAGTACTTTTCCAGTATAAGGTCCCCCTCCTTCGATGGCCAGTTCTTAAGAGGTTAACCTGGCACTGGAAAAAAACCATGACTAGATGCCGAGCGACCCTGAACCATGAACACATTGGTTCCCATGATTTTCCTCTAAACATCGCTGGGTAGTAATTGTTTACACCAGCACAGAGCTATGTGGCTACTTGGTACAATGCTCCCACAACAACGAGGCCCTGATAACAACCCTCTGTGTCAATATACTGTTTCTCACAAACATTTACCAAGCGCTAGGAAAATTACAGCTTAAAGACTAGCTATTATCATCTATAATTCTTAAAGTGATACTGTCAATATGGATTCCGGATGGTCAATAAATCTATTAGCACTACAGGCTCCTACCCCCCCACCTTCCCACAGAAGCCGCGGCAGTGGTACGTGAGCGCTGAGGAACCCCCCGGTCAGACCTGTCAGAGGAGGAACGATGCCGCACATAGGCAGCAGCCAACTGACTACGGAGGATTTCTCTATAGTATTTGAGTTAGTCCTCCCTCTCAACAGCTGGGAAAAAGGCTCCCATTTTGGACCGGTAGCGAGGGTCCAATAGGGTGGAGAGCCAGAAGTCATCACTCTGCCGGATGCTGACTATTCGGCTGTCACTAGCCAGGCAAATCAGCATGCTGCGGGCCATCTGCACAAGTGACTCTGAGGGACTCCCTGCCTCCATCTCCACTGTATACTGCCACGGTGCTTGCGGGTCATCTGCCTCATCTTCCTCAATCTCCATCACCTCCTCCAGCTGCTCCCTCCTCCTCTCTCCTGTCACCTGGGTAGAAAAGCCACTCATTTCACCAGACAATGCTTGTGCTCCAATGTCCTCCTCCTCCAGTTCAATCCCCACTGGACTCATGTGGCCGCGAGATGTAGTCGCCACGTCTCCAGTCCCCTGCCCAGACAGATTTTTCAGCATCTGTTCCAGGACATGAAGCAGTGTAATTACGTTATTCCTCCCGTAGTCCTGGCGACTCCTCACATGTATACTCTATTTTAGCAATGACCAAACTTTAAAATTTCCATTGTGCTTTAATCATATAATGATTTAAAGTTTAGACAACAGTCTATGAAATATAGAAAAAGTGCAGGTACTTATCAAACGACCATGTAGTCCGTTTTCATGCAAAGCATAGTGATGAGGATAAGCTGGAGGACACTAGCCCCCCCGCACACCTGTGCGACGTTTCGAAGACTGGCTTCTTTCTCAAGCATGCTCAGTACGGTAGGTGGATCCCTTATATCCGTTTCTACTTACACAGATAAACTTAAACATTTACAAAATTACAACATTTTATAAAAACACTCTCATTTCAAGTTTTTCATTTAATCCTTTCGGACTGAGGGCATCGAGCTTGACTATCCAAAATATATCTCTTTTAATTAAATACTCACTAGTTGTTGTGCCAGTGTAATTTTTAACCCTTTCCAGTACACACCATTTTAGTTCGGCCACATTGTATTGCGCTTCAAAAAAATGGCGAGCAACAGTGTTTTCCTCGTATTTACTGCTAACTATATTTCCTTCCTGGATTTTCTCACTAGCTTTTTCTTTTTTTGTTTTATAGAGCCTGATGGCTGATCTATGCTCATTTAATCTGATCTTAATTTGTCTGCTTGTTTGGCCCACGTAGGGTTTACCACAGGGGCATTTCAACATATTGATGACTGAGCTACTTGTACATGTATGATATTCACGTATTTCTATTGGGAAGCCTTGTGTGGGATGGTTAAGACCTGCACCTCTAATTATGCCGTTACAATTTTGGCAATTAAGACATGGGTATGTACCTTTATTTCTTGTATGTAATGTTGTTTGTTTCATTCGAGTTTTTTCTCTTATGTCAGAGTGGACAAGGTTCTGTCCTAAAGTGCGACCCTTACGATAAATAAACAAAGGGTATTCTTTAAACAAAGATCCATATTGTGGATCATACCTCATAATGTCCCAATATTTTTTAATCAACTTTTTTACAGCCATTGCATGTTTATCATATGCTGTAACCATAGTTGCTCTGTTGTTTCTCCTATCATCTTTTTTTCTTGAAATCAATAAATCTTTCCTGTCTTTTTGCAATATTTCGTTCCCAATTTTTTCAAGGGTATCTTTTTCATATCCCCGTTTTACAAATTTTTCAGTTATTTTTTGCATTTGCTCTACTTATGCTTCATCTTCTGAGCAAATACGACGAGCTCTAATGTATTCTCCTTTGGGTATTGCCTGAAATGTTTGTGGGGCATGGTAGCTTTGACGATGGAGAATTTTGTTCCTATCTGTTTCTTTAGAATACATTTTGGTTCTTAAAGTGTTTTCCTGTTTTGTTATCAATACATCTGGTATGGTTTGTGGGGTTCGTCTTTGGGGGCATTTTAATTTCCCAATAGAATATCATCCGCAATATATTTAATAAAATTTTAATTAATTGATTTCTGTGCCACTCCAAAGAAAAAACCCCAAAATCTCCCCATACCTACTTTAGATTTTTTAAAATTTTGGGAAAAATTTCAAAATTTTAGAAAAAAAAAAAATTCTAATGTTGACAAAAAAAATTTAGCGAAACTTACCCCAACAGGAACCCCATCGGGGTCCCCGGGAAAATTTTGAAAAAAGGAAAGTATCCCCAAAAGCAAAAATAATTGTTTTTAAAAAAGATTTCCCCAAAACGTCAAAATGAAAAAATATGGGTTTTGTATTTAGTGGGGGCTTCATTTAAGGGCTTCCCCCACTGCCTTTTTAAACCATAAAATTGATGGTATACTGGAAAAAAATTTTGTTTTAAAGGGTTTTTAATGTGACGGGAAAAGTAAAATTTGCACATAAATCCCCAGCGATATTGGGGGCAGAATTGACCTTTTCCCAAATTATTTTTTGGGGGTTTTTTTTTTTCTCTTAACCAATCCTTCCCGGTATAAACAACAATTTTTGCGATGGTTTTAAAAAATTTCTTTAACCCTCCAGACAAAATGGGACGACCGGGGGGGGCGATTTGATGGACTTATGTACCTTGGGAACAAAAAATAAACTGGTACTCGGGGGTCGTTGTTTTTTAAAGAACTTGGGACAGGGGCCCGAACGTTTTTTTCACGGGAAAAAAACAAAAAATTCAAAAACCAACCCCGGAGAAATCTGGCTTAGGACTCCAAAGAAGCAGAGAGCATACAGCTGACTACCCAAAGAAACTAGAACACCTAAGAAAGAAGGAAACCAATTTAACCCTCCACGCGTCCACCATTGCAGAATACGTAAAAGTATCCCGTATACCAAGAGGCCTGAGAACCCTTGCAACCAAACAAATTTGCAAAGATGATATAAAATTTAGAAAAAATGGCTTTGAAATTTGGGAACAAAAACTCTTTTTAAAAACCTCATGAAACCTCACGTTACCCAATTTAAAATTTAGCAATTGCCCAAAATAAAAATGAAATAATACAAACAGAAGACTCTTACAAAAGAAGTGTCACCTTAGAGCAATTTAACTAGACCCAACAGGACTTGAATAAAAATATTGATAGCTTACGTCAACAAATGCTACAAAATAAAATAAAGAAATTCGAAAGGGACACCAAAGAATTTCAATTTTTAAACCCCGTTAAAACCTGGGGGAAGAAGATCAAGAAACTCGTTTAAACCAAAAATTTCCCAAAAAAAATGTCAACACTTTAATTTTTTGGAAGAAAACCAATCTGAAGAAAGTGAAATTACCGGATTTCTGAAAAAAAAAAAGCCCCCAAAAATAGAAATAAAAAAAAAGAAAAAAAAAATTTTTTTGAAACAAACACGGAGGGTACAGAACATGGAGACAGCAGTGGTTCGACCACCAGCCACGCGGTCGGCAAACCAAAAAATCATTGCAAAACCCAAAAAAAGGGGAAAAAAAGAAGAAAACATAGAAAAATTTTTGCTATCAATATTTTCCCTAAGTCATTTAACCCGGGTTTCACAAGGGCTCCCATAATCAAAAAGGGTTTAACTTTTGTACCTGTTTTTTTGGGCAGAAGTATTTTTGACTTTACTTTGGGTTTTT
The DNA here is from genome assembly GCA_025379985.1 of Phyllomedusa bahiana. Taxonomy (NCBI): domain Eukaryota; kingdom Metazoa; phylum Chordata; class Amphibia; order Anura; family Hylidae; genus Phyllomedusa; species Phyllomedusa bahiana. Next base: position 130,211 of record JAODAL010001842.1, read on the forward strand.
CCCCATGGGGCTGTAACAGCGTGTGAAAATTTTTGGGGGAACAAAGGAAAAAAAACGTCCCTGTTTAAGGGTCCCGATAGATTTTAATTTTGAAATTTAAAACCCAAAAAAAAGTAAATTTGACCCACAAGGGTTTCATCACGCCTTAGATATATTTTAAGTTTAGTTCTTAAAGAAGAAAAAAATTATGGAATTTAAAAACAGAAAATATGTAAAATCTAACATTGGGAAAAAGGAAAAAAAGCAAACAAAAAAACTTTAAAAACCGACCCTGATATTAAATTTTCAAAAAATCAACAAAGGGAAGCACAGTATGATGAATTTAAAAAGAAGTATTTTGGGTGAGGCCAAAAAAACATTGGCCGAAATTTATATATATTTTCGCGTTGAATAATGACCCCCCTAAAAAAATTTAACAAAATCATAAAGCCCGTATAAAGAAACACCAAAAGAAGGCCCTAATTACAGAAAATAAAAAAAAAGCTTTAATAAAACCGACCCCCAAATACCAGTAAAATTTTTTTTTTTTTAAAAAATTTTAAACCCCCCCCAGGGGGATTTGTTTTTTTTTTCTGGGGGCAATTCAAATTTTTTAATTTTTAAAATTTTTTTGGGGAAATTTTTTTTTTTTTTTAATCCCCCCCAAAGGGAAAAAAAAAATTTAAAAAAAAAAAAAACCCTTTAAATGAGATGTTTTTTTAATTAAAAATTTTTTTTTTGTAAAAAAATAATTTTTTAAATTTATCTGTGTAAGTAGAAACGGGTTAAAGGATCCACCTCCCGTACTGAGCATGCTTAAAAAAAAAGCCGTCTTTGAAAAATCGCACAGGTGTGCGGGGGGCGAGGGTCCCCCCCCAGGGGGGTTATCCCCATCAAATATGCTTTTCAGGGAAAAAGGCAAAATGGGCGTTTGATTTAAATAAACCCGCACTTTTTTTTATATTTCATAGAAATGTTTTTCTAAACTTTAAAAACGTTATAATTTAAAACACAATGGGGAAATTTTTAAAGTTTTTTGGGGCCCCTTGCTTTAAAAAAGGGGTCCGGGATAGCTCCACGGGTGACTTTAAAGTTTCACAGGGGAGGGACTCCCCGTCCCGCCTGGATCATCAAAAAATCGTTTAATTGGGGTTTTTCGTTCATACAGCGGTTTCCCAACCCGGGGCAGGGGTGGAATTCCCCAATTTGGGGGAAAAAAACGGGATATAGCCGGGGTTTTAGGGGACCGTTTCGCCGCTGCAAAAACCCAAAGGGGGTGGGGTGCCTGGCTTTTGTTTTGGGGAAAAGGATGGTTCCTGCCCATTTTTCCCGGCCATTTTCCCGCCCCCCAAAGGTCGGGGAATTTAGGGCCCTTTTTCCCCCGAATTTTAACACTTTCCGGGCCCCCCCATTGGGGCATTGGCCCCTCCCCCTCGTTTCAGAGCGGACACCATGTTCCTCCCATTGTCCGTCACCATGGTTCCGTTTTGCAGTTGGCACGGAGAAAGCCACAGATCGATTTCTTGCTGCATGACGCGGAGCAGTTCCTCCCCTGTGTGACTTCATTTGCCGAGGCAAGCCAGGTGTAAAACTGCGTGACACTGCTGTACCCTACACATGTGCTGTGATGGAGCAGTACTTGTGGAGGCTGAGATGGTGGTGGTGGTGGTGGAGGAGGAGGAGGCGGATATTGGCGCAGGAGCCGCAGTTTGACAACATGGAGGAGAAAGCGCGTCTCCTGTCCAGTTGTTGGTGTGGCTGGGCAGGAAGCACATTCACCCATTTGGGCCGTTAAAGGACATGTACTTGCTCTGACCGTAGTTAGAGCTCCACACGTCCGTGCTGCCGTGCACATTGGAACAAACCGATAAGCTCCAGGACTGGCCCACCTTCTGTTCTACATATTTGTGAAGGGCTGGTACTGCCTTTTTGGAAAATAAATTACGGCTTCGAACTCTCCACCTCGGCTCGGCACAGGCCATTAATTCTCTGAACGGTGCAGAGTCTACCATTTGGAAAGGGAGGGACTGCAGTACCAACTACTTGGACAGGAGCACGGTCAGCTTCTGCACCTTAGGATGGTTTGACACATACTGTTGTCTCCTTGCAATCCCCTCATTGAATGACTGCTGGCGCTATGAGTAGCGAGGAGCAGGAGCGTCCGGACCAGGAGATGATGGCAAAGAGAAACAGCTCCCTTCTGCAGAGGTGGGGGCCTTGACTGGCTGCAAGGGAATGCGGGCCAATGGCCGCTGCTGCTGCTTTTGGCGGCGGATGGACCCACCACATCTGAGCCACTTTTTCTCCCAGGCCACCGATGGTGACCCTGCATTTGTTGACGCAGGGCCGTGGTGCCAGCGTTAGCTCCCTGGCCATGTTCCCTTTCTGCCCACAGATTCTAAAATGTACCCTTATTCAGCTCCTCCCGGTTTTCTTAGCAAAAAAACTGCCACACCGTGGAGTAGCTGATTTTACCGCCAATGTTCCGCACTGAGTGACTCGCTGAGCCTCTGTGCCGCTACTTTTTTGGACCTGCGAAGCGGGTTTTCTACCCCGTGGCCGCCTTGCTCCCGACCTTGCACTGCTGCTACCCTGCTGACTCACTTCCACACTACCCACTTGCTGCCTGCGCCGCTGCCTGAGGCGCAAGCTGACGCCTTTCTCCCTGACAATGATGAAGCCCTTGCTTCACCCGGCTCCCAAGTACGGTCGGCTACATCATCATCGATTATTGTTTGATCTTCACTGCTGTCCTCCTCAATGGTCTTGGTATGCAGAAGCTAACCCCTCACAATATGACCTCCCATGCCACTCTCCACATCTATACTTTGCCGCCTACTGTAAGAAGCAGGGATATTGGCCCCTTTCTTCGCTGCCAAGTAGCTGCTGATGTCCCCCTCAATTTGTTCATCCCTCGCTGTATAGTGGTGCTGAGCCCAGACCCCATAGTAGATCTCTGGCTGAGGGAACCAGATGGAACAGAGGCGGGGTTGAGGAAAAGGTGAAGGCCGCTGACCCGCTCCCGGGCCATGCCAACTAAGGGTTTTTGTCTGACGTTTTCCCCTCGACTCTTGGCTGGGGTTGTCAGATGTCATCTGGGAGGAAGTGGATACCTAGTCAACCATCAAGAACCCTTGGGTTGCTGGTCAACACACGCGGGTAGATGACAGCGGGAGTTTTTGGCCTCACCGTGTGACCCCTGCTGCGATGTCCCCCTTACTGTGCTGCGACCTGTGCCCGCTCCAGGAAGTTTTGTGCCACTGCCACTCACAAGTGAAGAGCCTGCCACCTCTCTGTCTGACATACTGTTTGTTCAAAAATGTACAGACTCTGTTTAATTTTAAAATATCTGTTTTTGATAAATACACACCCTGTATTTTACTCTATATGAACCCACTAACAAGCTTGGGTAACCCTTGGATATAAATTGTGCTCCACAAAAGGGCAGGAAAAATTTACTTGTATGTGCCGTTTAAAAACACTGTGTTTTTAACTGAAATAAAAGCACAACAGGCTTTAAATTTAAACCCTTTAGATCTAAATTGCGCAAAAAAAATGAGCTGGCAAAAATTAACAGCTATGTGGCGTGTTAAAACGACGTGTATTTACTGACTACAACAGCAGAAAAACGCTTAATTAATCTTCGGATATGAATTATGCTACAGGCAAAATTTCTTCTTTGGCGTTGAAAAACACCGTTTCTATTACTGACTACAACAGCAGAAAAATGCTTAATTAACCCTTGGATATAAATTGCGCAATAGAAATGAGCTGGCAAAAATTAACAGCTATGTGTCGTGTTAAAACGACGTGTATGTTACTGACTACAACAGCAGAAAAACTCTTAATTAACCCTTGGATTTAAAAGACCCCTACTGGTGAGCAAAGTTCAGCTGCCATTCATTTTTGGCTGTCAGCCAAACGCTGGTTAGGCCCACAGCTTGGACTGTATTTCTCCCTAGACACCCGTGGGAGGAAGGAGAGAGATGGGGATGTAAGAAAGGTTGCTTGTGAGGTAATAGGTGGAGGTTGGTTGGATTATAGGGGGGTTGGGAGGCTTGTAGGATGACATGTTGGGGGTGGCTTTGGGGATAGGTGGCAGTTGTATATTGGGATGGCACTAGACCACACAACACATTTGTTGGAGGTGAAGAGAGTGAGAAAGGGAGTACAAGCTGCAGCAAAATCCCTGGTGATCTCCTGCGCCTGTGCACTGTGGCCTCTACCCCCTCCTCATACACACACAATTGTTTTGTGCAGCATAGCGCCAACACAATATACAACTACCACCTATCGCTATAACCTATCCCCACATTTTACCCCACAAGCACCCCTAACCCAGATTGTATAATGGGGGTTGTATAATGTGTTGGTGCTAAGCCACATAACAGAATTAGAAAGAGGGGACAGGAGAAGGGGTAGAGGGCATAATCCTGGGGGGCTGTGCTGCGGCTGTGGCCTCAACCCCCTTGGATTATATTGTGTGGTCTGAACTCTGTCCCCTGCACCTCCTGCATATCAGCCTCACGCATGATCTACAGGTGAGCAGGGGATGAAGTTTTATGCTGGCATGTTTTTAGCAGTGTTTCTGTTTTATTTTACAGGTTTCCCCCTCGGACTACATCAGATTCGTTGGCTCCATTTTTTTTTTTATAAAATGGTCAAAAAGGGCTGGTGATAGGGAGTGTTTATGTAAATAAATTGGTTTCTTTTGGGTTTATTTTGTCTTTTTTTTTACTAGTGTTAGTAATGGAGGTGTCCGGCAGACACCTCTCCATCACTATTGGTAGGGTTTGGTGTCAGTCAGCAGGGGTTTCTTTGTCACCCCAAGACTGACACTAACCCACTCACTATTACCTCAGAACCCAATGCACCAGGGATCCTGGGAAGAGCCAGGTTACCATCAGAAGTGCACCCTCTAATACGAAGGTCTGCTTCTGTGGCAGCTGTAGCCTGGTATTTTTAGAATAGGATTAGCCCAAAATTCATGAAACTTCCCATCTTGAAAGTAACAGCTTGCAGATGCTCGTTTTATCTTGACTGACTATGAAAAATGGTTCGTTCCCACGTCATTTATTTTTTGAAATTATTATTTTTTAATCATCTAAAAGACCCCATTCAGATACTGTTTTCGGCCCTAATTTGTGGTATCTGTTAGGATACCATAAAATTTTATCGCAACAGATACTGTGAGGGGAACATTGACTTCCATAGGGGAACTGTAGTCCTAATGGGCCTATGTTTGCCTTATTTAGTGAATGTGTACAGTTTCTGTACTGGACACAAAACTGTGGGCGAGAATGTTTTTGTGTCCAATGCTGAAACTGTACACATTTAGTAAATAGAGCAAACACAGGCCCATTAGCAATACAGTCCCCCTGTAGAAGTCAATATCCCTTTGCAGTATCTCTTGGATACATTTTACAGCATCCTAACAGATACCACAAATGAGCTGAAAACAGTATGAGAATAGGGCCAAAAATAAATAATTAAAAGAAAAAAATGTGGGGTTCCCCCCTTTTTCCATAAGCAGCCAATGTAAAACCAGCAACTGCAGGCTGATACTATCAGGATGTAAATTTCCATGGATTTTGGGCTCTTTCCATCATAAAAAGACCTGCCCACAGCCATCCCAGAAGGGGACCATCACATTAGAGGGTCCACTTCTGAAAGTAACCTGTCTCTCCCTAGCACTCCTGGTGCGTTGGGTACTGGGGTAATAGTGAGAGGCTTGGGGTGACAAAAAAAAAACCCCGTTGACTAACACCAAGCCCCAGCGACAGTAATGGAGAGGTGTCTGCCAGACATCTCCATTACTAACACTGTAATAACATGGTAAAAATAATGACAACCCCCTCTCTAAAAAAAAAAATATTTAAAACAACACTTCCCGACATCAGCCCTCGTTGACCATTTTATTAAATTAAAAATTTATCTGATCAGCCATAATACAATGAAACCAATGTAGTTCAATGGGAAGCCTGTAAAAAAAAAAAAACACTACTAAAAATGTGACAGCATGAAACTTCATCCTCTTCACCCCTGAAGATCATGACTGAGACTGACCTGCAAGGGATAGAGTTCAGACCACAGAATATGATCCAGGGGGGTTAAGGCCACAGCCACAGCACAATACCTGGGGGGGTTCCCCCGGGACTGTGCTAATAAACTGCAGCCTCTACCTCCATCCTGCCTTCCTTTACAATTTTGTTGTATGGCTTAGCACCGACACAATATACTACCCCTGCCTATCCGGGTTAAGGGTGTTTGTGGCATTAAAGGTGGAGGTGGATTTGGGTTATGGGGATAGGTAGCAGGTGTATATTGTGTAGGTCCTAAGCTGTGCATTTATATATGTGTATGGGGTTGGGGAAAAGAGTTGGAGTCCACAGTTCATGGGCACTCTCACAGAGTATGCTGCAATTGTGTTGTGTGGCCTAGTACCAACACAATATAAACCTGCCACCTTCCTGCATTAGAGTTATGGGGATAGGTGGCAGGTGTATATTGTGTATGCGCTAGGTGGCTCAAAACAATTGTGTGTGTGTATGAGGGGGCAGGGAGTAGAGGCCACAATTCATGGGCACAGTCCCTGGGGTCCTGGGGACCATCCAGGGATTGTGCTGCAACTTCGGCCTCTACCCCCTCTCCTGCCCTCCTCACCCACAACAATTGTTTTGTGTGGTCTTGCACCTACATAATATACACCTGCCACCTATCCCTATAACCCAAACCCACCTCTACCAGTGACCCCAAAAGCCCCCCCACATCATCATAACATATCCTACCCCCACCTGTTACACCCCCCCCACCCACCACCTGCTTGTGAGCTCGCGGGATCTCGTAGACGTACTCATACGTCAATTTACAGGAACCTCTTCCTTCCATGACGTATGGGTACGTCAAATGTAGGTAAGGGATTAAATGGAGTTTGCCACGAAGCAAAATACCTTTCTGAGGCCGACTTGTAATAGGCTAAAACTGTAGACTACAACAGTGCAGCATACTATGGTTGCAACAGAAAAGTGTCTAAAAATGCACTAAATAATGGCACAATTTTGGTGCAGTATGTCTCCAACACATTTATTATGGGCTTAAGACAGTTTATACACACTGCTCGACAGGTGGGCGTTGTGTCTTGAAAAGTGGGTGTGACCATGGGTGGTGGGTACTGAAAAGGGAGTATGGCGACTATGCGACATGCTGTGCCAAAATCTGCACTAAATTTGTGCCAGAATTCTGGCAGAGGAAGTAAGCTCCAAAAAAACTGGTTTAAAAGTAAAACAATTCTAAAGCTGCACCAATTAATAAAGCAGCATAAGCCACTTTTAAGAAATGGTGTATTCTTAGACTGCCTGTCTACGTTTATGCTGTCTAACTTTTAGACAGCAATAGTACATGTGGGCCAAGTGCTACATATTAAAGGAGCAATTAAGTGATAATATCTTTAAGTTGTCTAATGGGACTAAACAAAATTTTAATGCAATGGTCAAATATAGAAAACAAATTCCATTCCATTTATTATATAGAAAAAGTAAGAGCAATCAATAGAACTATAACTAATTAGTATCACAGTGACCATAAAATGAACATGTTATGTGACCACATGGTGAGGCATTAAATAAAAAAGTAACTAAAGCACCCAACTGCTATTCAAGCTGCCTCAGAAAATATGAAACCAAAAGTGACTGCAAAGTTGTGTGAATACCAAAATGGCCACAATACAGTTCATGCGAAAACAAAAACAGAAGTCACACACCTCTGTTGGAAAAAAAATAAAGTTATGGCTCTCAGAATGCAGCGACAGAAAAACAAATGATTTTTATATAAAATCCGGGGATTTTTTTTTTTATAAAAAGAATATTCTTGCACTAAACCAAAAATGAAGGTTGTATATTATTTATGCTGCACTGTGAACAGTGCAAAATCTAAAGTGGTAAAAACTGTGGTGCAATTGATGTTTAACTCTATTTTCGCCCAGAATGAGTTCTTTGTACCAAGAAGATGGAATGACAAAAACTAAAAATGTGTTGCCTCCCCTTAAGGGCCTAACGTGAAACTATAGGTGTAGCCAGCCACATGCCACCGAAACTACACCTCTATGCAGCTACCAATGGTGGCATGAGATACTGGCAATCGACCATTGGCGGCTGCATGGTCGTGTGGTTTCGGCTGCATGCCACTGGTAACTGGTTTCACACTTGGCGATTCTGTCACAGTTCCAGTATAGCTGCTGTCCTAGCTTTGGCTTGTGTCTGCCAAAGTAGATACTTTAATCAGAAAAACTATAAATACTTTGCATTAAAGCCCAAATCTTTAATGAAGACTGATTTATTTAGACCGCACCTTCTGTATAGTTCTAACAATGTATTGCAGAATGCAAATCACATATTTTATAATCACTTGTGTTAACTTCCGTCTTGTAGCACTTGTGAAAACAAAATATGCTTGTCATGCAGATAACATAAACCGGTGGGGCTGTTTGCCAACACTTGGGTTGGGGAAGGACGAAGAGACACCATCTGAAATGGAAAATAATATCATTTGTCTGACTAATTTTCTAGTATGAATGTTCTTCACAACTATAAAGTTGTTGTTTCTGAATATGATTCTGAGAATATTAAGTGGAGCATGCAGCAACGGGCAGTGGAAGTATGTTTCTAAGCTCACACTTGACTGTATACTGTACTATTTCACTGAAGGCTATTTCACTGTGCCTTCATTTGTTACCCATGAGATTGTAAAGTTATTTAAAGTTCATTAAAAAAATGTAAATAAAAAAAAAATGCTTGTCATTAGCAGCAGCTGGGCATTTTATCCCTTTAATACCTGCATATTTTGGGCCTTACTGCCGCAGCCAGTTTTGACCTTTACGAAAGAGATCCATTTTTCAAATCTGACATTCGTCACTTAATGAGGAAATAACCTTTTGAAATTTTTACCTACCCAAGTGATTTAGAGATTGTCTTCTTGTCACACATTGTGCTTTAAGTTAGTAAAACCTTTTGGTTGATACAATCCTCATTTATGTGTGAAAAATTTCAAAATGTCAAAAATCTGAAAATTTTCAGAGCTCAAAAATTTCTACAAGACAGATAGTTATATCACACAAAACAGTTTATAGCTAGCATCTACAATATGGCTACTTTATTTTGGCATAATTTTTTGAATGTCGGATTTTTTTATGAAATGGTGGGGCTTTTAAATAGTAGCAATTTTTCACATTCTCAAATGTAAATTTGCAACACCGATTTTTTTTTTCTTTTCTGGGGACCAATCCAGTTCTGACTTGCTTTGATGGGCCTGTATGTTAGACACCCCCATAAATGACTCTGTTTAGAAAAACTGCACTCTTCAAAGTATTCAAAACAACATTTAGGAAGTTTGTTAACCCTCTAGCGAAGTGAAGGTGAATTTTCAAAATTTCACTTTTTTAGTATATTTTCAATTTTAATTCATTATTTACTGGACACAGTAGATATTAACATAGAAACTACACTAAATATTAATTCCCCCGAATCTGCTAATTTTAGAAATATCACTATGTGGTTCTATTATGATATATACTCAACCACAAGGCTCGGAATAGACGGAGCACATACTGGATTATGGGACCTCATTTTCATTAGGATATTTTTTAGGCACCATTGCAGGCTTGCTAACACCCTAAGGTGTTAAAATTTAATAAACACCACTTAAAAGACATCATTTTGGAAACTACACTCTTTAGGGAATATAAACTGCTGTATGGGTGCATGGCAGGTCATTAGGGTGTTCATTATTTTCAAAAGTGTGTTTTCTTCAGTAGGCCCCCCTTAATTACGTTCCTGTATTTAAACTACAAATGCAGAAAAAATTCAGCCAATATACACACAGATTTAGGGGTTACTACCTACCATCAAACTTTCTGGATCTTTGCCATAGCCAAGTCCCATCTGCACCAAGACTAAAAGATCTGGGTGTGGCAGAACAACACAAATTGTGCTATATACGCCCTGACATTAATATGATGAATACTTAGGGCCACATGTATGAAAAAGGTTTAGGTCTAAAACTCACTCTTTTGCCCATAGTAACATAAGGGCAAAAGAGTGAGTTTTAGCCCTAAACCGGTTCACACGTGGCCCGTAGTGTACAGTGGCTGAGCAATTTCATGTAGAAATAAAGTTAGGCAATTGGTTCCTTAATTACTTATTACCATATATAACATAATGCATTTTAGCATTGACGCCAAGTTTTGTGTGATTTTTTAAAGCTATTCAAAACTAAAACATCAAACATAGCCACTGGCAGTATGTCAAAGCCGACCAGCAGATGTCTGAAAGTTTATCTTCAACCAAACTGCCATCCATGAGAGAGGTTATGTCACTGTTCTATTGCCACAAGAAAATGGCAAAACAGACAGTTTGTGATGCAGCTCATTTAACAGCTAAAGATGTTCTTGATGTCTGGGTGAAGGCAGGCATCCCTGTGGAACCGAAAAAACATGTGATTGTAAAAGTAGAAGGTCTCTTCAAAGAATATGATGAGCGGAAGAAAAACAAAGAAAAAAACTAAGGACCACATGTATGAACCTGTTTAGGTCTAAAACTCACTCTTTTGCCCATAGGTTACTATGGGCAAAAAAGTGAGTTTTAGACCTTAACAGGTTCATACATGTGGCCCTAAATGTTATAGCCTGAAGAAGAAGGTGGAAGAATGAAACGCAAGTTTAGACAACTAGTTTGATAGCGCACATGCTAGGGCTATGGAAAAATAATGAGGACTCATGTCAACAGCAGTTCCCCACATTGCAGCTAAAATCATAGCCTTTGCGGAGATACAACTGCTTCAGAACCAACCTCACAAGGACTATCAAGAATTACTGGAATTAACAATCATTTTCCTTTGTGGTGTTATATATGAATTTCATGAATTTCAGAGCTCCAGCTGAATTGTACAGAGCCAGATGGATTGCAAAAGCCATCTATGCACTAAAAATGTGGATGTTCAGAAGTCAGTTCGTGCAACAAATGAGGAAGAAAAGACTCTCACAGACATTTGCCAGTTCACTGTTTTGATCTATGTGAAGGGATGGTTACTGCCGTTTTTAGTACCATCAGCAACACATATTGACATTCAGCTGCTCAAAGACATCTACCTGTACAAAGAACAGAAAAACTCAGTGTCAGCAGTTGCGACTGAGAAGATGAATGGACATTTAGAGAACATGTCCAAGGAACTGATCGCTCTATCCTTGGTTAATGATGCAGTGTTAAATTACACAAAATCTCTTATGGTGAAGGCCTTACAAACACCAGCTGTAGAACATCCTCCAAAGAATATAATTGTCAATTCAGCATCAGTTGTGACGAAGAATCTGGAAGACACAGGTTCTTTATCATATATCATATCATCAGCATTCCTGTCCAAAAATCTAGATGTATGGTCTGCAGATGAAGGCTACCAGGCTGCCAAGAAAACAGTCAGAAGCATGAGAGTGACTAATAAAACTGCAGAACCATGAGTCACACTGATGGAATAATATAACAAGTTGCACACAGGTGAAAAACAAACAATTTCTGCTGCTGGTAGTTAGGGAGTATCGAGAGCGATATGGAGAGATAACGAAAAAGATACTCATAGACTGTAAATGATAAGAGACGCTATCAACCAAGTATTTAATTGTCAGGCAATAAAAGTAACTGTTTGTGTTGAGAAAAAATCCTGATTTGCAATTGCAGATCATAATGGTTAATTGTTACTAAAATATGATCAAACAACTATAGATCTTGAGTGGCATGGACCTCTAGAACTGAAAAGATTTGAAAAAGGTTGTCATTTATTTAGTTTCTTACCCAAATTAATCATTTCAGAGGGTGTCCCATCAAAAAAGTAAAAATATAATTTTTTGCTTGCATTAACCCCTTCCCGACATTGAACGTACAGTACCTGTACGCCCAAGTGGGAAGTGACTTCCTGCAAATGGACGTGCAGGTACGTCCCGGACATCGTGCAGGCTTATGATACAGCACAATCGCAACATAGGATAAGCTGTAAATGTATAACCTCTTAGCAGCCGTGATTAAGGTAGCGAAGGGAAAGACAGAGGAAGGGAGCTCCCTCGGTCTCCATTGGCATTACTGTGATATAAGATACAGATGTCAATGGGTTCCCTAGCAGCCAGGAAGCCTAACAAAAGCTTCTGGGCTGCCTGTGACTTCACTTTACCTGCCCTGTGGGTATGGCTGGGCATAGTGATTGACAGTCGGCATGGAGATGAGTGCACGGCAGTAATGCTGTGTACTGTTCACTATTGTATCAGTGATCTGAGGATCACTGATACAAGTCCCCTAAAGAAATAAAAAAAAATGTGAAAAAGGAAAAAAAAGGAAAATACAAACTCAAAAAAAATAAAAACACGTAAACTGCCCTTTTCCCTCTTTACAAGTCAGTCGCCCAAAAAAAGATTTAAAAAAAAATGCATGTTTGGTATTGTCGCATGCGTAATGACCTAGCCTATAAAACTGTTGTGTTATTTAATCTGCACGGTGAATGGCATAAAAAAACAAACAAAAAAAACAGATACAGAATTGTGATTTTCATTAATCCCGCAGCACATAAAATGGAATAACAAAGTGATCAAAAAGTCATATAAACGCCAATGTGGTATCAGTTACTGTAAATGTCCATTCATCCCACAAAAAAAGCTCTTACTCTTTCCTGTATATGGAAAAATAAAAAAGTTATGGCTATCAGAAGATAGCGATGCATAAATAATATTTTACACAATTTAAAGCGCTTCAACATTAAAAATCTTTATAAAATGTGGGTATCTCTGTAATTGAATTGACCCACAGAGTAAAACTAACTTGTCACATATACTGCATGGCGAGTGCTGTAAAAAATAAAAAAAACACTACTAGAATTGCAGTATTTTTTTCAACCTGCCTCCCAAAAAAACAGATTAAAAAGCAATCAAAAAGCCCTCTCCCCAAAAAAATGATACCAATAACATCAACTCATCCCGCAAAAAACAAGCCATTACACAACTCCATACACAGAAAAATAAAAAAAAGTTATGGCTCTCAGACTATGGCGCTGCAAAAATGTGTTTTTCCTTTTTGAATACAAGTGTTTTATTGTGTAACAGCCGTAAAACATAAAAATATACAATATAAAAACACTACCAGAATTGCGGCATTCTGTTTAAAACACCTCCCAAAAACCTCAATAACAAGCGATCATAGTGTCATATTAACCCCATAATGATATCAATGAAAACGTCAACTCATCCCGCAAAAAACAAACCCTTAATCAACTCTACTGAAAAACAAAAAAAAGTTATGGCTATCAGACTATGACAACATAAAAACACAATTTTTTATACATGCATTTCTATTGTGTAAAAGTAATAAAACATTAGAAACAATATAATATTCATTTCAATGTAATTTGCCCTGGAAGCGCGCATAGTAAACAGTATATCATGGTCAAGGTTATAATCGCAACGGTTCGGAACTCTGTAAAAATTTGAAGCACTAAAATCACAATGGTGAAACTGCATTTTTTATTGTTTTAGCTTTTTGTTTTTTCTTTTTATTTTTTTTTTTTTTCCATATTTCATGGTCCCAATGGAAAGTAAAAACTATGAAACACCTGTGTGCCCAAAATGCATAATAAAACACACCTACTGTATATGATAACCATGAGTGTGGTTGAATTCCAAGATATGGGGTGCCTTCAGATGGTTTTCTGACGGCTGTTCGTGGTACAGGGTTGAGTGGGCTTTGCAAATGGAACATGTCACCCACGCGAAAAAATCTGTGTCCAAAAGCCAAATAGTGCTCGCCTTCGCCGTGTTGTACGTGCCCTGTGCCATCAGCCCAAAACAGTGGTTTTACACCCATAGAAAGGGTATTTTCCGAACTAGGAAGAAATGGCATATTAAATTTTGGGGGTGGCTTTTATTTCCAGGAATCATCCCTTATAAAAAATAAAACATTTACGACTAAAAATTTTTGCAGAGATTGTTTGGAAAAAAATAGATTTATAATTTTCACGAGTCCTGAAATGCAAGAAAAAATATTGTGAAACACAAGGTTTTTATATGGGCTGAATATACTCATACTACACCTCTGAATATATTCCTTAATTCCTGTGTATGTTTATTATTTCGCAATATGTAAAACCCAGATCTTATTGGGGAATGTATATTAGGTTTTAGCAACTCAGAGGTGTCTTGGCGGAACTATAGTTAATGATGGGTACTTAAAGTTTGGTGGGCAGCTCTAAAAGACAACATTTGGAATGGAAATTGAAGGTTGAGTTCCAAATAGCACAACTAGGTTGCCCCACATATCAGATCTCTCTGATAAAATGGCCAAGAAACGTGTAGGAGATTGATTGTTGTAGTATGCATTTTCTCCTGAGTTACCATCTATCATGAATCCCCGTTAAATAATAGATAAAAATCTAGAAATCGTGCAACAAATATGAATAATTTTAAATTTATCACAGTCTCTATAATAGGCGAAAATAGAATATTCTGGCAACACCTAATTGGTTTAACAAACTGTCCGTATACACTGTTATTGAAAGTACTTAAAGGGGGGATCATTTATTATAGGTGAGGTCATTGAAGATCGTAATCAAACATGGAAACGGCCTATGTCAGAACTGGACTGTTCCCTTATGGGCAAGCTGAAAAAAAATGAGATAAATTTCATGCAGCAATTTTCTTGAAAATTTAAAAAAATTACTACTAGGTTTTTTTTAAGCCACCCTAATTGTCATAAAAAAATTAAAGACATTTAAAAAAATATGAAGACCACTTTACAGTTAGACGAATGAAGTGGGTAGGATTGGGGATGGGTTCTTAGTTTATTTAGAAGGATTGATTAACTACTTTTGGTTATGTGTCGTGACATAAAACTATTGAAATAAGGCAAATTGGTCTTACTGAAGTTTAATTAAAGCACTAGTAAGGTGTCACGAGAAAAAAACATGTATCCCGACGTATAATCACAATGGATAGGTAAAAGTAAACAAAAATGTATACCCACTTGTAAAGTGACCCATGTCCAGATTTAAGAAAATGGTACTACTCTCAGGGAGGTAACAACATTGCTGCATGAAGTGTGCATAGGGGGGTTTAAGCAACAGCAATTTAACCCGAGTGTTACCATGATTACAAACAGTGATTTGAGAAGATTGTAACTCAACATACTAGTGTTCAGGAAGGGTTTTCACACAGGAACCTGATGTAAGGGTACATACTTGAATGATCTTTTGTGCGTAGCTCTAACAAGCGAAGCGTACTGCAAAACTGTGTCATGGACCTAGTGGAATCCCATATAGCACTGCTTCGCACCGCGGCCTACCCCGGACGGGCCGGTGAGTGAACCTCCTTGGCCATTGGGTGATTAACACTTAGCTATCGCGATCATAAGTCCTGATTCATGATATCACAAGGGTACGTACAGGAGGATTGAGCTCCTTCTGCTTGTAATCATGTGCAATGACAGGCGACCCAATAAGGACCTCTTACAAAGTAGTCCTGCCTACATGACAGCCCGGGTTGCTTTATACTAAAGCATTTGGGCTGTCTGTATACTTCACCAAGCCCACAAAACATTATGGTCAGTGGTGATGACAATATCCAGTCGACATGGAGAGAGACCTAGTAATGGAACGGTATTATGTTAAGGGTTCAGTAGCAATGCTGTGTACTGATCTCCTATTGTATCAGTGATCTGGGAATCACTGATACAAATCCCCTATGGGTAAAAGTGAAAAAAAAAGTTAGAAAAAGTCAAATACAAAGACGAAAAATAAAATAGAAACACGGCAATAGTCCCCAAAAAAGATCAAAAATAAAAAAAGTACACAGAGGCTGGCTTGCCTCTGTAGGCCTAAAAGACTGCTAGGCTATGGCACAATTGGAGGTATATGTTAACTCCCTGGCTGGCTTGGCAAGCTATGACTCTATGTAAAGGGCTAAACTACTCTGTTCAGCGTTATCTCTGATCTCAGCACTTGCAGCCGAAAGGTGGCGGTATATTACACTGACCGTGTCCATATGTAACAGTGTAGCAGAAGTACAATTCAGGTCCTTTCAGTACGTGCCAACAAGCATTGTTCATTTGTTATGGCATAAGAAATGTCAATAGGCCTAAAGGAGGGTGTTTAATCAAAAAGTTTTAACTGTTTGTTAGTCGTTAGGGGATGTGGTCTTAGCAGATGACGTTACTGTTCATTTTTCACATAACCCTGCAGCTAATAATAGGAGTCTGGCAGCATCTTGCGTGGATATACCCGCAAATTGGTTTCTGAATGATAAGTGGCTTTAAAAGGTAAGTTTTTGGTTTTTTTTCCTATTGCTAACAAGCAGTTTTAAAATTTTGGAACACCCATTTAAGGTTGTAAGACTAGGGAACGTTTTATCTACTTTCCTGTTTGATATGTTTCAGCCTTCAACACAAAAAAGTGTGCACAAGGAATTGGGGTCTGCTGGGATGTCAAGCAGTGCATGCACATTGCACTTATATTCCCAGTCTATCAGGAAATTTTAGATTATAGCAGGATTCTATATTAGACTGACCTAACAGGGCATTCTTCTGTGACCGCCATTGTTACATAACCTGGTGTTCTTGCTCCACTAGGCTCAGCTGGCCTATAATGTTTCTTGATTCTATTCAACATTATTATATCCATTATGTTGCTGCTGGCAGTCTGTCAGGCTAGTGAGTTTTCTTGAGAATTAACTTAAAAAGAACAACCTCACACAAAAGTCCTGGGCCAGCATTGTACCATGACCCAAACTGATGTTTTAGAAATTATATGATCTGGTGTTTTTTTTTTTTTTTTATCTGGAATAATGAACATTACAGATTCATAATGAAGTGTTCATAAATAAGTCATGTAATTCTAAAAAATTTTAAGATACGTTAGATTGTAACGATGCAGTTGGAATCCAAACCACCAACAAACCAAGCAGGAAAGTTCACCAACAGCCTTAAAAAGTAACTATAACAAGCAAATAAATCAAAAACAAGATACAGGATTCAGTAATGGACAGCAGGAGGATGGTGACAGGTACATAGTTGGTGAAAATTCTACATGGGAATTTAATCTGGAAGCAAAATATTAATAGTTATAATTGATCCATATTAACTGTTCCTAAATCAATCCCTAAACCGAGTCCCTGACTCCGAACTTGAATCCCTAAAACTGTCGATAAAACTATCCTTCAAATCTTTCACCAAAATACAACAGACCATAATAAAGAAAGTGGTTCTAGGACTCCGAGACTCCCTGGGAAGAACATAGCAGGAATTACAAAAACACAAAACTAATATGCACAAGGATTACCAAATTCTAGGACTTTGACGATAAACCATAATATGCTACAACTTGGTACAACCAAACCTAGTCAGGAGACCTCCATAAACTAATCATATCAAGACTAAACTAGACTAAACTGCACCAGTTTTCTGGTGTACTTTGAGCCAAATAGAATGTATGAAAGACACGAAAAGTCCTTTTTGTAATGCGCCAAAGACACTTTTTAATGCGGCAAAGATTTGGGGGCTTTCTGGGGGCGTCACACCACATTCATAGAATCAGACACATTTATGAATGTCTGACGCCAAACCTAGGCGCATAACAGTTAGAACAGCCAGACCAGGTTAAAGGTGGTCTACCTGAGCTAGACTTGTCATATTGGCACTAGACTGCGTCTGTATGTATGAACTGCAGAAGAACAGGTTCATACATTCTGGCACATTACCCCCTATCACTACCTTAAAGCTATTTAGAACTGGCTTGTCATTGTCAAGATTTATACATGTCACAGTTACAATATAATCTCCAACTAGACTGCTAGATTCATAAGAACTTTATAGAGGTTAGGAATAAAATAACAGAAAAAATATCCCCAATAAAATTTATATTTATTTCAAACACTAACAATAACCCCTTTACAAATCACCGAGCGAAACTTATACAACCCGAGAGATATAGATACCAAAAAGATACAGTAAATACTTGTCTTGGGAAAAAATACACAAGAGGGAGCAATGCATGTTTACTTAAGGTACTGTTGTCATCACGCATAGGACAATCAGAAGATGAAGATTAATCCTAGAGATGGCCTGGACATCATGAGCGCCCCTTATTGTGGGATATCTCATTATTAGTGTGTTTTTGAGCCATTAAAAGCCATTGTTCCTCTGATGAACTCAATTAATATTTGGGGGAAACGCATAGGGAAGTGTTGCCTTTAGGCTTCACAAGGATTACTCTTCATCTTCTGATTGTCCTATGCGTGATGACAACAGTAAGTAAACATTCACTGTTCCCTCTTGTGTATTTTGTCCCATGACAGGTATTTATCTTTTTGGTGTATACGTTTGTAGTTATTGTAAAGGGGTCATTGTTAATGTTTGAAATAAAGTATAAGTTTTATTGGGGATATTTTTTCTGTGATTTTGTTGGTACCCTGATATGTTGTATTCTTGGTCAGTGATTTCTTTGGAGAGATTAGGAATACACAGATGAGCTCCAGGTTTACGGCCATGTCAGCTGACATGCAAGAATCTTTAGCAGTTGCCATGTAACTAGTGTTGAGCGATTTTTATCGACAAAGTTGAAATCGGGAAGGTTTTTTATGGTGATCGAAATTTCCAGATCATGCGATAATTTTAAAGGGTTTAAAAACTGAGCATCATCTATTAAGATCGCACCTTTTTCCGGCGCTTCCTGTAATTTTGGCGGGCCCGCAAATCAGATTACGAATAGGTAGGGTGAGATGTTTTGTGCACGTCATGACTGGGATGTGGGATGGTTTGCCCAATGGCTGGAAAAATCACTTGACCTCGTTTTACATAGAACACGTTTCCTGTTTCAGCCTCAGTGTCTCTCAGCGTCTTCCCTAGGGATAGGACCTGCGCTCTGCCTGTGGCCAAACAGCTCACGAAATTAGTCTATTTCCCGCACAGAGAAACCTCTACTATTAGCTGTGATCCTTCCAATTTAGTTAGATTAGAGATTTGGAAAAATTTTAATGTAGTTTTGCTAGAGAATTTTAAAAACAGCATCAAAACCCCTGTAAATTCACGGCGTGGGAGGCTGGGGGGGCCCCCGCGGGCGAACACAGACAAGCTCTATCTATAAAGAACACTGGATAAAGTTCACCAAGACTTAGTGTAGACATTGAATGGAATATCTTTATTATTAACATTTGCTATTGAAATAAATTTCCCGGATATTTGGGCAGCCTGAACTTATATTGGATACACATCATTTCTAGTAATGCAGTCTCTTGTTAGGGGGCAAAAATCCACTTTTATTACAGTATACATTTCAGATATTGTTCATTTTAATTTTACCCATTAACCTGTGATGTTTATATATCCCCCTTCACTTAAATTAAACCCACAACTTGAGTCAGAAAGGGTTGTTTGTTGCCAAAAATTTACCGTGTATCAACGAAAAATAACAGTTACTGTTTTTGATTTTTGCGCACCCAGCTTGTTCATTGACCAGCATCCACGTAAATTTTAAACCTTTTTAAAATTTCCCCAAATGGTGAATTGAAATTTGCAAAAAATCCTGTATCATACGAAAACATAACATTACGTTTTTTTTGATTTTGCACACCCACTTGTCATTGACGCAGCACCAAAAAATCTTAAAACAGCAATTCAAAATTCCCCAAAGGGTAAAATTAAAGGGCAAAAAATACCGTTTTATTATACCAAAAGTAAACGTTCCCCGTGTTTTTTTGACTTTTCACCCCCAGCATTTTTTTCTTGACGCAGCATCCCGAAAATCTTAAAACGCAATTCTTATTCACCCGGGTAAAATTGAAAGTGCAAAAAATACCGTTTAATATACCAAAACATTAACAGTTACGGTTTTTTGGACTTTTAAACACCCCAAATTGTTCATTGACGCAGCCTACTAAATCTTAAAACAGCAATTCATACCCCCACGGTAAATTTAAAAGGTGCAAAAAATACCGTGTATCTAGAAAACATAACACTTACTGTTTTTTGATTTTTGCACACCCAGATTGTTCTTTGACGAAACTCCACGTAAACTTAAAACAGAAAATTCAATTCACCACTTTTAAATTAAGGGCAAAAAAATTACCGTTTTTTATACCAAACAAAACAGTTACGTGTTTTTTGACTTTTGCACCCCCGCATTTTTCATTGCCCCAGAAATCTACGTAAATCTTAAAAAAAGAAAATTCTATATTCACCACAGGTGAATTGAAAGTGAAAAAAAAACCGTTTTTTATACCAAAATAAAAACATACGTGTTTTTTTGACTTTTTTCCCACACCCAGGTTTGTTTCATTGACGCACATCCACGTAAATCTTAAAACACAAATTCTATATTCCCACGGGTAATAAAAGGGTTTCAAAAAATCCCATGTATCATACGAAAACTAACAGTTATGTGTTTTTTGACTTTTCCAACCCAGCATTGTCATTGACGCAGCATCCACGTAAATCTTAAAAAAAACAATTCTATATTCCCACGGTGAATTGAAAGGTCAAAAAATACCGTTATCAAAAACGAAAACATAAAACATTTAAAAAACGTGTTTTTTTTTGACTTTTTTTGGACACCCACATTGTTCATTACGCAACTACGAAAATCTTAAAACCCGAATTTTCTATTTCACCACAGGTGAATTGAAAGGCAAAAAATACCGGTATCATACAAAAAAACAGTTACTTTTTTTTTGACTTTGCACCCCCAGCTTGTTTCATTGACCGCACCACAAAAATCTTAAAACGCAATTTAAAATCCCACGGGTGTTTTTGAAAGGTGCAAAAAATCCCGTTTTTATACCAAAACATAACAGTTACTTTTTTTGATTTTTGACCCCCAGCAATTTTTTCATTGACCAACATCCACGAAAATCTAAAAACAGCAATTCTATATTCACCAAAGGGAAATTGAAAGGTGAAAAAAATTTTACCTTTTATTAAACCAAAAAAAAACGATACGTTTTTTTTGGACTTTTGCCCTCCAGATTTGTTGATAAACCTTGCATTTAAAAATTTTAACCCAAAAAATTTTTTTTTTGATTGAGGGATTTGAGAATAGCTGTGATTTGCTGTTTTTTAATAAGAGATTTTTCCAAAAACTATTCCATACCTCTAAAATTTTTAATTTCTGAACAGGGGGAAATGGGTGGTAAGCGGAAAAAGAGGGGGTTTGCACAGAGGTAGGGTAGAAGGTTCTCCTTCCAGTGCTGGGACAACACGCATGCAGCGGACGTCGTTGCGGGACCGCAGCCTGCATCGCGGGGTGGGGGCCCGTGAATCTAAGTAACAACTCGCCCCAATCTTCCTTCAGTGGTTAATGCAACCGCATCTAGCAGTTTTCCCTCCTCGTCCTCGCAGTCCGACAACAATGCTCATCAGCACTCAGCTCCGCCAACATGAAGCAGCCCAAATGTCAACTCGTGTACCCCCCCTTGGGGGATAAACTTTGTCTGCGGACCTCTTTGATGAAAAAAAGCGTTGGGGCAGAAGGGCATTTTAAAGATAAAGGGATGATTTAGTTGCTTGACGCCCAGTTATAAAGCCATCAAGGGAAGGGAAGGAAAGCGGTAAATGGGCAAAAACCCGGGCGGTCGGCAACCCCTTTGCTGCCCTTGCTTGTACCCGCAGTTTTGGGATGAGAAAGTCAGGACGCCAAATCCCCCTGGTTGATATGTGATGAGACACATTGGGGATCCATCCGGCTTTTTCCGCAGAATTTCTTGCGAGCCTTCATATGAACGAGGGGAAGGAATGGGGTTTTGTCAAAAGGGGTCCCGCCACAAAAGGGGAGGGGCGGTCGCAGAAGTCCCCTGATATGTTTCCGCCACCAGGTCAGCGCAAACCCCCTCCTCGCTATCCGTCAAAAAATCCAGGCCTCTCAAGCCGGGGCCTTCTTTGACCAAGCCTCTGTTTCCCCCCAGCATGTAATCCCCCTTTGCGTAAACGCAAAAATAGAGCAAGAACCTTAATGGTTAACCCCCACCAACTGTCAGCACTTTCAGCGAATGAAGAGTTGAAATGGGGGGAACACTTGCCAAAAAAGGCCCCAAGCCGACCCTTTGCCCCCTCCTCCTCCTCTCCTCCGCCCCACCAAGCGTTCCTAGCTGCCCATGTCTTCAGAGTCTGATCGGGATCAGCCTCCCTTCACCTCCACCGTCCCGAGTACCACCACACCACCAAAACCCCCCACCCTCCCCCTTCTCCTTCCGCCATTTGACGACCAGCACACCGCACAGCACCAGTCTAGCACCAGCCTTCTGTCTTCCGGGTTTTGGGGACAGAAAAACACTTAACCCAAACCATCCCAAACCCCAAAAGCCTAATTTCGCATTGCCAGGTTTTTGGGCCTTGGAAATTTTTGCTTTTCCCCTTGGTGGACAGGGAGGGGTTTCCGCCACGTCAGGGCCCTCGTCTCCCCCCAATACCAGATCCGAGCAGCATTTCTTTGCCAGAAAAGCCGCCCCTGCCCGGCCCACCACGTGTCACCAAAAAATTTTCAAGCGCTTGTCTGCATCTTTTCCAAAAAAGTCCATCTCACCCCCGACACTTGGACTAGTAAGCACCCCAGGCCGCTAATCTTGTGAAGCCACGGGGGTGAGCTGGGTGGATGTTCGGGGGTGAGGGGCTCTCAGGCCGGCGCAGCTCTCAAACCGCAGGATGGGGGCGGGCTCTTTCCCCAAGGTCTCTTGGCTCCCTGCCCAGAGACCCCAGCCATTTTGAATTAATCTCCCTTTTTAACCGCCACACACGGTCGGGACTGGGGACGGCTCAAAGAAACGGACCGAGGCGTGGCTGGGTGACAAGAACCTTTCCAGCAGTGGGGGTGCGATAAGGTAAAATTGTGGTCGCCTTAAGATCGGTAGCGGAGCACACCCCTTTCCGGACATGCATAAAACCCTTGTCGTCCAAAATTTTTTCTAAAGACTCCCGGGGTCGGGACGCCTGCTGAAAAGGTCAGGTCTGATTTCGCATTTTCCCCGTTCGCCCCCTGCTTGCCCGCCTGGCTGCGTTCAGCGTCAGTGGGCCCCCCCTCAACCTCTCATTTTTGACGGGCAACACGCTGGAATTCCCCCCCACAGCCCACGATTGGGCAGCAGCGCAATCCCATTACCAGTACGAAGTGACACAGCCTGAAAAGCGCGGTGGGGAAACCCCCCGGGTGTTGAACCACCAGAGGGGGGCAGGTGAAATAGCTGCCCCACCCTTGCCATTTTTTGAAGAACCACCAAAAGGGTCAGTGCGAAAAACCCTTTCAATGGCATTGTGGTGATCTTAGTTTGGGAACGATCTTTGGGACACTCGAAAACGGGTCCCGCCGCGAGGGAGGAGGAACGGACACAGATGCGGACAGGGGGCCTCTCTCTCCGTAAAATCCAAAAGGCCCACAGTTTCACAATTTCATGGGTCTTCTTTAGCAGGGGTTCGGGCCCAACATGCAAAAATGGCGCATCGCTCTCAGGGTGCACATTAGGCAAGCAGGCGTGTTGAACTGTGCCGGAGGCAGAGGGGGGGAGAGGGGGGGTATTCCGCACCGAGTTTCCGAAAGTCCCGCTTTGGGGAAAAAGTTGGGGGCAATTTGAGGCGGAGGAGGAAATGAGGGAAATCATTTGCTATGCCCCCCCACCCAAGGCTTGGGGGAAACAAGGCTCCACTCTCACATGATATTGGGTGCCCATTTTTCCCCCAAAAGTCCCCGCATAAAGGGCCCTAAAATGAACAACATTACTGGGGGCCACCCCCCTGGATCCCCGGTACAAAACAAAACCACACTTTCTTCCCCCCACCCAAATAGAGAGTAAAATGCAGGAAAGGGGACCTGGATTTTATCAAAGGGAAAATCGTTTGTCTGCTTCCGTTCCCCCAAAGCAGGTGGAACAACATCAGGGGGACAGCAGTAGGTTTCCAAGTAGGCCAGCGGGAGCAGCACAAAGGGGGGGAAGCCAATGGGTGACCTGGGGAACTTTTTTACCCCCTCACCAAGCATCAATGCGGGCAACATCCAACCACAAGACAGCTTAAGATCATGGGGCAACCCATCCGTCTCAACCCGATTTTTTTGTATGTGTTTTTGGGCCCAATAGCCTTGGGTTTCCAAAATGGGACGAATGGCCCAGCTGGGGTCCCACGCCCTAGAGGGGTCCGCCCACAGCCAGCGTCAAACGGGCACCTTCAGCACAGCCGGGGAGTCATTGAACAAACGCATCCCCTTTCCACAATAATGTGGATCGTTTTTACTTTCATCAAGATGAATCAGGCTTGATCCTTTAAAGGGTTTATTGGCCCCCCCCCAAAAAGCCCCGAAAAAAAAAGTCACCGAAATTTTAAATTGCTTTTTTGGTTTTTTAAAATAAAAAAAATTCCAAAAAAATTCCTTTCCCCCAAAAACAGAATGTTTTTCTTTGAAAAACTTAAATATTTAAAGGGGGGATTTTTTTAAAAACCCCTTGGGCAAAAATTTTTAAATTTTTTCCCCCCAATTTTCCCAAAAACATTTTTTCCAAATTTCCAAAAAAAAATGTTTTTTCCCCTTTTTTAATTTTGAAAAAATTTTTTTGGATTTTTTAAAAACCAATTGTCCAAAAACGTTTTTTCTTCCCAAGTTGGGGCATGGGTTTTTTTTGAATTTTTGGGGGCATTTTCTGTGACATGCAGCTATACTACAGGTCAAATTCAAAAAATGTTTTTCTAACAGACATTTGTTTTCACAATGGTCAAATGCCAAGGGTGATGGGGGCTGCAGAAAAAGGGAAAAGGTAGGGGGCATGTTAATGGACACTATTCAAAATGACTTGTTTTTTTCAAGATCTTTAACATAGCTATCAATCCTTTATTTAGACAACCCATTTAATAAAATTAAAAAAGAGAAACAAAGACATGGTGGGATTCCATCCATTTTAACAATGTGTTTTCAAATTAAAATACTAAAAACTGCATTACAAAATTTCTGTTAAAAAAATTCCTTGAATTGTCAAGGGGGGGGACAGGAAAACTTGCCAGATGTATTTTTTCAGAGGACAGGAGTTGAGCACGGGCAA
The DNA here is from genome assembly GCA_025379985.1 of Phyllomedusa bahiana. NCBI lineage: Eukaryota > Metazoa > Chordata > Amphibia > Anura > Hylidae > Phyllomedusa > Phyllomedusa bahiana. Next base: position 155,271 of record JAODAL010001842.1, read on the forward strand.
AACAAATCAGAACTTTCCCCAGCACTTTAGTAAAATGGAAAAAAGATGCCAAGATAAAAGGGACCTGGGTGTAAAAGGGGGTTAACCACCAATTTTCCCAAATGAAGCTCAATTGGTCCACACACATCAAGGGGCAACGCTACCCAGGTAATGACGTGTACTGAGAAAGGCTGGAGTTCCACACTTCCGCTTCCCCACTTCTGCTTCAGCACGAATTTTCGTTGCTGCGGGTTAAAGGGGTTTTAACCTGCTGTTAATAGATGACGGACGCCCGCCCGGGCTCTAAACCGCACCCACGTAACTCCGGCCGGGTCATGCTTTGGCAAGGACAGGTATAGTCAATGTCCATTTTAACTAAAAGGTGGTTGAAAGATCCTTTTTCCGGGACTTTTTAATTGGGGGCAACAGGTTTAATGGTCATACTGTGGCCCAGGACAGGACAGATTGTCCTTCAACTAAAATGGTGGTTTAAAGACTCCTTTTTTTTGGCACTTTTAAATGTGGGTCGACAGGTTAAAAAGGGATTCGCGGTACAGGACAGATTTGTTTTTGTGTCCAATTAACTAAAATGTGTTGAAAGCCCTTTTTGCGGGGACTTTTTTAAAACTGGGGGGCATCAGGTTTGATCTCTCTGCTTCCGGGCAGGATATTCAAAAGTCCCGTAAGTAACAGGTTTAAATCAACGCCTTCTGGCCTTTTTAATTTGTGGTGATGCAGGTTTAAGGGGCAGGGTTGGTAAAAAGACAGGGATAGGGGAAAGGCGTGACTTTTTTTCTGTGACTTTTATAACCAATGGTTGCTAAGTGTAGCACGTATCCATTTGACTTTGTGGATGTTAATTTCAGCTTCTCCACCTTTTTTTGGGTGTAATAATGAAGGGGTTGTTGCTCTCTTTTAATGGTAATCCTCATAATCGTTCTCACATCAAAAAAAACCCTTTTCGAAGCGGCCGACTACGACTACGCCGTCTCGATACCAAACCAACGCTAACACTATTCACAAGGCTTAAATTGGGATGTATTTCGGCCCGAAATTTTTGGCTACTGCCTCAATACGGGGGGAAATAGTCAAATAATTTCATAATTAACAGTTCTATAGAGAACATGGATTACGCCCCACTCCCGCTCGGACAATACGACGCATAAGGGGGTTTAATGACATTCAATTATTCAGCGTTTTTCGGGTGCAAGTAAGCATGTTTATGGGGCCGGGTTGGGGTTTGGCCCCCCCGCCCCCCCGGAGCTCCAGAACACCGGGAATTTTCCTGTGAACTTTGCCTTAGGCAGCAAAGAGTAAAAAACTTTTTGTTTACAATGTGAAAAAAGATTCACCTGCAGGGTGACAATCCAGTAAAAAAATAAAAAAAAAAAAAAGACTTGCCTGGGCCCAATAGCACCTCCCTGGAAAACTAAGATGGAAGTGAAAATTTTACTGAAAAAAAATAAGTCTTGTGAAGATACTCTGTGATTCACTTTAGACTTTTAAAACTTTAAATTTTTAATAAATAACATATAAAAGGAGTCAGTATACTCCCAAATTTTCCCCAGCCAAAAAATTGAAAAAACTATCCCTAATTTAAAGATCCTAATGGGAAGCACCTATTTCAATTGTGGGGGGTTCGTCCCAATAAGGGCGATACCACCCGGAAACCAAAAGGGGAAAAATACCCCATTTGACCCAACACATAAAATAATATATTAAGAAGGTGTTGTTGCTCCCCATGACTTTAATGGTAATCGCTCATAATCTTTCTCACTACGAAAAACCTTACATAGCGGCCCACTTTCGCTAATCCCGATCTCATGGCCAAACGCAATCGTCAACACTCATGTAACCCTCCAAAAGACAGACAAAAGAAGCTGAAAATTTGCGGGCAATAACGGAGAAAAAAAGACAAAATTCTTTCCATTTGTAAAAGAGATTCTAAAACTATTGCATCCAGAAGAATTTTTTTAGAAATAGGAAACCTCCTTTTTACTGCACTGGAAGTCAAAAATTTTTTTTTCGGAAAAAATGTAAAAAAATTTTTTACATTTGGTTTTTCTAGTTTTTTTTCTTTTTTTTAAAAAATTCAAAAAACTTTATTGCCCCTTTTCCGTGCTGAAAATACTACGGTTTTAGTTTAAAACAAATGGTATACAGATAGTTGCTTGCTAACAGCATCACTCCCTCCATCTAACAAAAAAGTTTTTCACTTAATCCGGGGGAAGAAAAAACCTGTAAAGCAAAGTACTTAAGCCCAAACACCATTCATAGTGGAAAGCATGCTTATCACAACAAAACTGTAAAGACAAATATTGTTAAAGCCCAAATAACCTCTTTTTCAATAATAATGAATAGGGAAAGAAAGCAACAGAGGGCTTTTTCCGGACTAAGGGGCTCACCCGAACGGGTTTTTTGTACATCAGCCCCTACCGGTCCTAACAACATTTGTACTAGACAAAGCAATAACAGTGAAATGTAAAAAATTAGAAAACAATTCAAAAAGAAAAAGGGGGGGTGAGGGGAAAGGAAAGGGGGGCCATTTTGTCACCCCCAACCCCACTTTCCCCTGCGCCGGGATCAATCACAGGATAACGATAATTTGATTGGGGGGAAGGGCAACCATCATCCCATATCTTGTAGTAATTTTAAAAAAGTCAGCATAGGAATAGCATCGTAACTCCCCCATCTGCAGATCTTGTGATTCCTTAACCACTCATTATTAGGGGCGCCCGGGGCTGAATAATTTTTCCCTGCAGCGTTCAAAAAGATAATAGGCAGTTTTTGAGCGAATGGGATGAACCTCTCACAAATAAATAGCAGGTGACCCGGTTTACCATCTTTCACTGAAATTGTAGCAATACACATTCCCCCCAAAGTTAGCATGGGCCCCCCCACTATTGCACCACCAGCAACTTTTGGGAACCCTAGGGTATAGGGAGAGTAGGGCTGGGACCAAAACCCCGGGCAAAACTTAAAGTTAAGTCTTTCGTTTTATCGGACAGTGGTCCCCGGGGCCTACAAACACTTCTCCCATTGCTGATGATAAGACCCTGAAATCTTTTCCCAAGCTGTTTGGTAAGCAAACCTTTAATTGTCCCCCTTATTAACCAGCAGTCCATACGTCCTAGAAAGGGTATGTGTAGAGCGCGTCGTCTGCAGGCACCATCGCTCAAACAGCGAGAGAGCCCTACTCCAAGCTAACAGTGCTTCATATGCTGAACATACACTGCGCAGCTGATAGTAGTGTAGCCTAGCAAATTTTCTTCGTGAAGAGGAAGCCGTCAGTTCCTGGTACGACTTAAGCATAGCTCCCTTGTATACATCCAGCATCAGCGCAAATTCCCTATCGCCTCCTAGTCCTAGTCCAACATGCCTCAGGGTGTCTGGCACTCCTGGGTTACCTGAGATAGGGGTAAGTGGACCATCAGTTTGGAGAATGTGCATTGAAGGATAGGTCCTGCAGGTAAGGATAATATTTTGAGAGACAAATGGGATCTGGTTGAGTAGCTTTTTAGGTAATAGTTTAGGAGGCAGCCACGGAAGGGGCGCAACAGGATGACCATATAGCGCAACTTCAATTTGCACCCATAATTTGGATCTAGCATTGTGGAAACTGTCTAATATCCTTACTGCAACTGCCGCCAAGTAATACCCCTGGACATCTGGGAGAGATAACTCCCCTTCCAACTGTGGGGCTATGAGCGTAGCTCTAAAGACTCTAGGATACTTCTGTGCCCATACAAAGTGTGCAACAAGCTTATTCATTGAGTGGAAGAAGGTTTTCGGCAGTACGATCGGAACCGTTTGAAACAGATAGAGGAGTCGTGGGAGGGTGTTCATTTTGAGGATATTTATGCGACCTATCCAGGAGACATCTTTTCTATCCCACCTGGATAGGTCCCCCTGAATTAAAGCCTATAATGGAGTAAAATTAAGATCAAATGTGCGCTTGAGATTCGATGGAATGTCCACCCCTAAGTATTTTATGGATAAGGTAGCCCAGGAAAAGGAGTATTCTGCCCTCAATTGAGTCACCTCTCTATCGGACAGTGTGAGATTCAAAGCCATACTCTTGGACATGTTAACCTTGTGGTTGCTAAATCGTCCAAAGGTGTCAAGGGTTCGTAGAAGCGATGGCAGAGAGACCAAGAGCTCAGTAATGTACAAGAGCAAGTCGTCAGCGAAAGCTGAGCACTTGATCTGCAGGCCACTGCGCATAATCCCTTTAATGGAGACATTGGAACGAATGTCCTGAAGCAAACGCTCCATAACCAGGACATACAGGAGAGGGGAAAGAGGGCACCCCTGCCTGGTACCATTGCGTATATTTAGTGGGGAAGAGAGAAATCTATTGATCCGAATTTGAGCCTGTGGGGAGTTATACAAAGCCAAGATCTTTGCAAGAATGAATCGCCCGAAGCCCAATGTGAGAAAGAGCTTGCATTAAAAATGACCAATCCACTCGGTCAAATGCTTTCTCGGCATCTAACGAGAGAAGCATGCATGGGATTTTGGAGTAATGTACATGATCGATCAGAGTAAAGGTTTTCAAGATATTATCCCTCGCCTCCCTCGCGGGGACAAAGCACACTTGATCATGGTGTATTAGATCTTCCAGGAGGGGACTGAGACACATCGCAATCAGTTTTGCAAAGACCTTGGCATTGGTATTAATAAGGGAGATCGGTCTATAACTCTGACACAGGGCAGGGTCTTTTCCTTCTTTTGGTATGACTGTAATATGGGCTTTTAAAAATTCTGGGTCAAAGAGTGAATCATTAGATACTGTGTTGAAAGCATTCAGTAGGGAGGGGGAAAGCTCATCTTTTAACACTTTATTTATTTAAAATTTGCCGCTGAAGCCGTCGAGTCCCGGACTCTTACCCACCGGCAAGGATGTAATAGCCTTTTGGAGCTCTGCCTGCGAAAAAGGCTCCTCGAAGGTGAGAAGCGCGTCAGCTGGAATAGAGGGAAACGGCGTTCGCTGTAAATACGCTTGCATGTCAGCATAATGCTTCCCAGGGTCAGCCGTACTAGATGACTTAGGTAAATTATAGAGGTTAGAGTAAAATCCATGAAAAACGGATAGGATGTCTTCAGTCAAATGTTTCAGCTGACCCTCCGGAGTCTTAATCTGTGGGACGAACAAGGAAGCCCTCTTCTCTCGCAGCGCTCGAACTAGATACCTGCCCAGTTTGTTGCTCCATTCATAGAACACTGCCTCCCTGACGATAGCGCTTATGCTTTCGGTCGATCAGAGAGGGATCCTCATGCCGCAGTCATATCGAGAGTCTAAGATCAGACTCAGATCCTGAGGATTTATGAGATAACTCTGCCATATGAAGCTCCCTCAACAGAGATTGGAGTTTTTCAGTGGCTTCTCGCTATAAACGAGTGCCATGTTTGATTGGGGTTCCTCGTAGGACGCACTTCAGAGCCCCCCACCGCGTCTGTTGGGCCGTAATGTCATTACTATGATTGGCACTGAACTCCCTAATGTCAGTCTGAAGATTTTTCAAACAGAGGGTATCTTGCAGAAGTGATTCATTTAGTTTCCAGGCGAATGGAGGGCGACCGAAGTGCGGAAGTTCAAGGAGGCAGTGCACAGGAGCATGATCTGAGTGGGTCATAACATCAATCTTGGCATCTACTGCATGCGAGAGAAGAGGGTGTTGGAGAAAGGTAAAGTCTATGTGGCTATATGAATGATGTGGATTAGAAAAGAAAGAATAGTCTCTTTCCTCCGGATGCATTATCCTCCATACATTCGACAGTTGCATGCAGTGTAACAATCGTTTGAACTTGTTAACTGTGCTCATGGGGACTGAAGGCCTTCCCGAGGAAGTGTCAAGATCAGGTTGCAGAACAAGATTGAAATCACCACGTAACATTATCTGCCCCTGAGCAAAACAGGTTAAGTCATCCAAAGTTTTGGTCAGAAAGGGAATTTGGCTGTGATTGGGAGCATATATATTAGCTATCGTGTATATCCGCCCCTGCAGATAACACTTCAGAAAAATGGCCCTCGCCTCACTATCAGCTCAAACCTCCAGAACTGTGAGGGGGAGAGACCTATGGATCAGATTGGCCACACCCTTTGTCTTTTGCTGGGAATTACTGCTATGGTACCAGGCAGGGTAATATTTATTCCTCATAACCTGAGCATGGTTCTGTAGCAAATGTGTCTCCTGTAGGCACACTATGTGTGATTGCGATTTATGTAAGTGATATAACAACTGTGACTTCTTTTCAGGGACATTAAATCCCTTAACATTAAGGGATGTGATCTTAACGTTAGACATGAGAAATGAAGTAAGGGTACTCACCCCTGGCTCCTACTAGCGGCAGGGTCAACATCATCTGGCGAACAGGAAAGGAGGAAAACAAGAAGGGGAACTTCTTGTATGTTTTATGCTGGAATGCAAATAGTTTTAAATGTAACATATAATATAACAACTATAAAATACAAACAAATGTTACTGAATGTCCTGAGTATGTACTGTAAACTTGTAGTTGTTAATGGCGAAAACACAGTGGCTGTGGAAGGTGGCCATAGTTGAAGGAGGTCACAAGCCTATGCATAAAAAGGTAGGGATTACAAGCCAACACATCATTCCACCAAAACCACACCATTTCCCCCATAGAACATTAGAGCAGAAGCATCATGTTGTTGGAATGACTTGAAGTTGAGGGTAGTAAAAAAAAAATGCAGGTCAACATAGAGATTGTGGGGAAAAACTGTAGGATATACTTTTGAGACGCTTCAACTTAAAGCACAAGCAATAAACACAGACTTTAGTGTGAAAAATGGAGTAAATTGTTTGGTTGAGTCATTTAAGTGATTATCTCTGTGATTCAATGTTTCTACATAATGAAAACATGAATTATCACAGGGAAGAATTTTATTGTAGCACTATATAAAGAGTATCTTGTTATTTGTAAGCTCTTTTCCGTGATCAAACACCCACGTGAATATGTAATATTTATTTGGTGTAAACAAGCAAAGAGGAAAGAATGTTGTCATAGTTTGACTTTCACCATTTTTATTAGTTTCAATTGTTACTGACCAAAATAGTTACATTATTTATAATAATGATAAAGAAATGATAATCATGGTAAACAATACAGCTAAGGTTTTTTTTTTTTTTTTTTAAGGCCAATTGGGTTATTTGGGACTAAGCACCAGGCCTGAAAAGGCCTTAATGGTCAACTAATTTATTTAGTTTTTTTCCTCCCTCTGTTACAACAGTCATAACCATAACTTTTTTATATTTTCCATGACGCAGTTGTATGAGGATTTGTTCTATGAAGGATAAGTAGAATTTTTGGGGGACGTAGTTTGATTTTAAATATAAACTACATATAAAGTTTCTGCATTTGTTTTTTAAAAATTTTACACCATTCACATTTCACACTAAATAACCTGTTACATTAATTCTACAGTTTATTTCGGTCGTGTGTATACCCAATATGTATAGTTTTTTTGTGTGTGTAATGTGTACACATACTTTTTTTTATTAAATATTTATTTTTATTATTCATTTTTTCCCACACTTTTTTTGTTTTTACTTTTTTTTTATCCCATTAAGGGATTACTATTATTACACTTTTTTATTCTTAGTAATGAATTCGCATACTTTTGTATGATAATACATTACACTCTGTGTCAGTATGACATAGGCTGCTGTCAAGGTAACACACAGTGTGCCCTAACCGCAGGCTTACTACACAAACAGATTTTCAACATAGAGACTGAGTCCAAATTGCATATAAAATCTTTCATCTTAAGGCTATGTTCACACGGCTTATTTCAGAACGTATTTACATCGGATTGCCGATCGTAAATACGTTCTGAAACATCAGTTGAAAATCAGTTTCAAATAAGTGTCACTAAGTGTGGCACGTATTTGTAACTGATTTCTCGACGGATTCACCATCTCCAATCATTGTAGGTGGTGAATCCGTCCGTAAATAATTGACATGCACATTGTTTTTCCGTCCGGATTGCCGTCGTCAATCCGCGGCGGCAATCCGGACGCGGCAATCCGCGGCGGCAATCCGGCACGGAAATACACGTCGTGTGAACGACTAGCAGTATTTTCTATTGAAATCAATAGAAAATAGGCTGTTACTTATTTCTGACTGATTTGCCGACGGATTGACGATCGTCAATCCGTCGGCAAATCCGCGGCGAAATAAGCCGTGTGAACGAGGCCTTACTTAACGTATGGAATATCAATCTTGGCTGTATGCCTATAGATTCCAATTCATCGTATTAGTATAGAATTGTATGTCAGTACTTAGCTGTAGTCGTTTCAATCGAGGAATCTGTACGAATGACCAACAGTAGGATATTGAAATGGATAAGATAATACGGAAGTTTGAGAGGAGAGGCTATAACAAACATGATCTTCTAAAGATAGGTGCTCAAATTAGGGATATAGAAAGGGATGAACTGCTAAGTAGCAATAGGCAGAAAAAACAGATTCCTCGTTTTTCTTTTATAACAACATATGACAAACACTCTGACATTATTAAAAAAAAGCTATCTCTCGCCATTGGCACATCCTACAAACAGATCCCAAATTTGGTTATCTGTTTAGAGAAAAAACGAGGTATATATTTAAACGGGGTAAGTCATTGGGAGACATGTTCGTACACTCAGACATCTGTCCTCCTAAAAAATCTAGACAAGAGACTTTAAGATCAGCAAAATGTGGTACTTTTCCATGTCTTTCATGCATAAAACGTAGTGGAATTATACGTGGTTCATACATTTCCCATCCACTATCAGGCGCTACTATACCTTAAAAAAGGGATATTTCAGCTGTACAACAAGTAACGTTATTTATTATATGAAATGCCCTTGTGGCAAAGGCTATGTAAGGTAAACGAGCCGCCCTGTCAAGATTAGAATAGGGGAGCATAAGTCAGCGATATGTAATTTCAAAAATACTTTACATAAAGAACAGAAAAGTGAACATACTTACGGAGGAACAGCATTAGCACAGCACTTTTATGACTCTAAACGCACTGTTAGCGATTTACGCTGGTGTGTCTTGGAAGAGGTACCTGTTCAGGATGCAAGTCTCAACAGATCCAGACTCCTCCAATGTGAGGCGTTCTGGATTAGCAGATTAGAAACAAAAGTTACAAAAGGTTTGAATGAGATATTTAGTCTCAGATGTTTTTTATAGAATAGAAGTGTAGGATCTTGATTAAGGATATTTTTTAGGTAATAGGTATAGGGTATATGGCAGTATAATGTGTTTAAGGAATGAGAAATAGTTGAAATTAATCACATGATGTTATAATTGCAAATATGTAAGGTCAGTTTAGGGTTAACATTCACCTGTTCGTTAGGTGTGATCACATATCAGTGAATGTGACTTTTTGTGCGCATGCCTGAAGAAGGAAATTTAATTTCCGAAACGTTGCAGCTGTGTGCAACATGGAGCGTCTTGCTCACTCTCGGTCAGCTTGAGTATGAGATTGCATGCCACTGAAATGTGAATTGTACGGATTGAAACGACTACAGCTAAGTACTGACATACAATTGTATACTAATACGATGAATTGGAATGTATATGCATACAGCCTAGATTGATATTCCATACGTTAAATAAAGATGAAAGATTTTATATGCAATTTGGACTCAGTCTCTATGTTGAAAACTTGATTGCAAAAATGGAGATGAGAAAACTCCTAATAGGTGACTGAACTTTTTTGTCAGTACTTCTTTTCAAATTTAAACGTATACGGCACTTTTGTGTGTATTGCTTGAATTACTACACAAACAGTCCTAGGCTACTCTAGGTCCGTAGGGTTGACTGAATAGACATTTACCAGGCTCCATCGGACACTGGGAACCCAGGTGACCTTATGGAGCAGGGGAATCCCCTTTGATTATGTTGTCCCAGACCTTTCACAGAGACTGCTCTAAGAAATGAGCAGTTAACTACAACTTTGATACTAGCACAGTTGCGGCGCTGGGAGTCACAAACCGCCTCTGTAGGCAGCAATGTCTTTTGGCATTGCTGCAGACAGAGAACACACACCGTCCGCTTTCAAAAGGCAGTGGGCAGTCATTCAGGGGTTAATCAATGATTTTTTGGATAACCCATAAATGTTTGATCTGTGGGGTTCCTATCAACAGGATCAGCACAATTAGTATTTTCATATAGGCACTCATAGGATCTTATCCATGAAAGGTTGACAAAAAGCCAACATTGTATTTCCTTTCCACATTTAAGAGATGACTGTAACAGGATCTAATAAAGTGTCAAAAAAATTACTCTTTTCAAATATAATATGATTTATATTTATGGTGTAAAATATTACCATTTTAATAAATTGATGGTCCTGTTACGTCAAAAAGAAAAATATAATGTAACATAAATTCTCTATTGTATGGTACAAGAACTATTTTTCGATAACAATGCAGAATTTATTCTCAATTTTGCATTGCTTTTTTTTTTTCTCTCCCTAAAGAACAGGTCATCCCCATTCACTTTAATAGAGCTGAGATGTAATACCGGGCACATACTATGACCAAGGTGGTGCTATTTTTGAAAGAAAGTAGCCATGTTTTTCTAATCCTGAACCACCCCTCATGGCTGAGTTTTGTTAGAGGAAGAACGATTTAGTGGCTAATCAAGCATATGTAAATATAAGAAACCACACTAAAATTACAATACCAGGTGCCACGTTCAGCACTCCTACCATTACACTGGTCAAGCACAGCCGCTCTCAATCCAAAAAGGCAAATAGTGTAATTGCAGAAACTTCACTTGTGTAAATGAATTACATTGGATTTAAGAGGCCTGGAAGGTAATAAGAATAGATAGATGTACGGATATCCAGCACCTTGCAAACAATTGTCGGCCAGCAAATATATGCAAAAAATTTATTTAAGCGGTATAAAATCACAAGACAGAAAACATAAAGCACTCACCAGTCACAATTTAGCAATAATGCTTAGTGGCACAGACATAACAGAGACAATGCGCTGACGCGTTTCGGGCTTAAAGAACAAACATGCCCTTATTCATAGCGACAACATGTGAGAAGTGAGATGATACATTTATACACATGACTAAACTGCAAATTTAGGAAGCATTAAATAATTAACCAATGGCTATAGCTTAAGGAAATTCCTACCTTGTGAAAATCCATGTGTACCGCCGTCTGGAGAACGCCGGAAGCATTCATGGGCGGAAATGCCATCAATGCTTCCGGACATGCGCAGATAAAACTCGCGCACGAAAAGGGCAAACCCGGCCCAGCGCCCAGAGTGTCAGCCCATGCGCACCCGAGCGACCACGCATGCGTGGAACACCAAGACCAGCAGAAAACAGCGCTGATCAATGGCACTAAAAGGGAAAAGGAACCACCGGTGTCCCCAGGCATGCGCAGGTCGGTCTCCGCGCAGGAGCCGAAAAAAACAGCCCAAATGTAATGACGGCAAACGCGAGTAAATAAACTCGCATGTAATGACCTAAAACAGCGAAGGTCATGCTCGCTGAGAGCTGTAAGCACCTCCCGGCGGCGGTCACATGGCACAAGCATAGGTGAATGAAATTTGACCCATAGGTAACATAGCCATATGAGAATGCGATCTACCCTATAAAGTAACAACTAAGTATGACATAATAAAGTTAAAAATAAAGGAAAGGAAGACCAAACTCACAAGCAAACTTAACAAAATAATATGTCAGATGTAGAATACATTATGATATGATTAATGTTGAAAACATGGAAAATGTAAAAATATGAAAATAAGTAAATATAGACCACAATGTTCTGGTAAATAACTAAATAGGGAAAAAGCTATGGATATTAGTAGTTGAAGCATAACCTCTCTACGTAAATTCAGCCATTTGGCACCGAATATTTGCATTGTTATCCAATATGCTTCCCTATCTCTCAGGTAACACTCTAAATCGCCTCCTCTAGCGGAACAGGACACACTTTTCTATGCCAAACACTTTAAGTGCACTGAAATCACAACCATGGATGTGTATAAAGTGCTTGGCCAAATTGGATTTATTTCTGAATGAATCTATGTTTATATCATTGATGTGTTCCAAAATTCTTATTTTGAGTTTTCTGATAGTACTCCCTATGTATAATAAATTACAAATCTGACATAAGGCCCCATAAATGATATACTGAGAGTTGCAATTTATATAACTTTGAATTTGGAAAACCTTAGTGCCCTCTGAATTGGCAAATTCTTTACATTGCAAAGCAAATTTACATGTTCGGCAAGGATAAGTGCCACACTTGTAGAAACCCTTGTAGTTGAGCCATGTAGAATGTTTATCTACTTTACGTAAGGTGTTAGATGTAAGGGAATCCCCAAGGGTCTTCGCTCTCCGAGAGACCACACGATGACCCTTTGATAGAATTTTACATAATAAGTCATCCTCAAACAGAATTGGTAAATATTTATTAACAATATTTTTGATGTTTTTAAATTGTCTACTTTGATCTAACACAAGGGTAGGAAGGTTATCAGAGGGGACTGTTTTATTCTTAAAAGATAAGAGATCCTGTCTATTTTTGGCTGCAACTTTATTATAGGCAGACCGTAGTAGATTTTTTTTTTGGGTAACCTCTTGCAGATAGTCTACTTTGTATAGTTTCAGCTTCCACTTGGAATGTTTCAATATTTGTACAGTTGCGTCTTGCACGTGAAATCTTTCCTACTGGAATAGATTTTTTTGTGGATTTGCTATGATAACTTTTGAAATGTAAGATAGTGTTGCCTGAGGTAGGTTTTCTATATGTGGTAGAAATGATAGATTGCAAGGCCTCCCCTATTAATGTCAAATCTAAAAAAGATATTGAACGTGCATCAGAACTGAGAGTAAATTTCAAGTTAAAAATATTATTATTGACTAACATCAGGAAGGAAGGCATGGCAGACACATCTCCCTTCCAAATAATTAGACGATCATTGATGTATCTGCCATACCACTCCACCTGATGCAGACAAGGATTATGGGTAGCTGACTTTATAAAGTGTGACAATCCCAAGATACCAGTACTGTATGGATTACCTAAAATCCACAAAAATTCCATCACTCCACCAATGAGACCGATTGTCTCTGGAATCGGCTACTTCTCAGAGAAACTTGGCAAGTGGGTGGACTCTCTTCTCCCACCACTTGTCAAGCGAGTACCTGGTTATCTGAAGGACAGCAAAGATGTACTAATTAGTTTCCAACATAAAATATGGCATCCAGAATATCAATGGATTGCTTTAGATGTAGAATCTCTCTACACTAGCATTCCTCATTATGTAGCAAATCAGGCTATCCAGTACCATCTTCACAAATATAGCAACTACTCCACAGATTTAATTGAGTATCTACTAAGGGTTATTGAATTTTTAGTTTCCCATAATTATTTTATTTTTAATGATCAATTCTATGTCCAATGCAAGGGGGTGTCAATGGGGGCGAAATTTTCGCCCTCATTGGCAAATCTCACCATGTCCTGGTGGGAAGAGCTCTACATCTTCTCTACCCATAATCCTTTTCTGCAGGATTCCCTTACATCTAACACCTTACGTAAAGTAGATAAACATTCTACATGGCTCAACTAAGGGCACTAAGGTTTTCCAAATTCAAAGTTATATAAATTGCAACTCTTAGTATATCATTTATGGGGCTTTATGCCAGATTTGTAATTTATTATACATAGGGAGTACCATCAGAAAACTCAAAATAAGAATTTTGGAACACATCAATGATATAAACATAGATTCATTCAGAAACAAATCCAATTTGGCCAAGCACTTTATACACATCCATGGTTGTGATTTCAGTGCACTTAAAGTGTTTGGCATAGAAAAGTGTGTCCGTTCCGCTAGAGGAGGCGATTTAGAGTGTTACCTGAGAGATAGGGAAGCATATTGGATAACAATGCTAAATACCTCGGTGCCAAATGGCCTGAATTTACGTAGAGAGGTTATGCTTCACTACTAATATCCATAGCTTTTCCCTATTCAATTATTTACCAGAACATTGTGTTTTATATTTACTTATTTTCATATTTTTACATTTTCCATGTTTTCAACATTAATCATATCATAATGTATTCTACATCTGACATATTATTTTGTTAAGTTTGCTTGTGAGTTTGGTCTTCCTTTTCTTTATTTTTAACTTTATCACGTCATACTTAGTTGTTACTTTATAGGGTAGATCGCATTTTCATATGGCTATGTTACCTATGGGTCAAATTTCATTCACCTATGCTTGTGTCATGTGACCACCGCCGGGAGGTGCTTACAGCTCTCAGCGAGCATTGACTTTCGCTGTTTTAGGTCATCACATGCGAGTTTATTTACTCGCGTTTGCCGTCATTACATTTGGGCTGTTTTTTCGGCTCCTGCGCGGAGACCGACCTGCGCATGCCTGGGGACACCGGTGGTTCCTTTTCCCTTTTGGTGCCATTGATCAGCGCTATTTCTGCTGGTCTTGGTGTTCCACGCATGCGTGCTCGCTCTCCTGCGCATGCGCTGACACTCTGGGCGCTTGGCCCGTTTTGCCCTTTTTGTGCGCGGAGTTTTATCTGCGCATGTCCGGAAGCATTGATGGCATTTCTGTCCACGAATGCTTCCGGCGTTCTCCAGACGGCGGTACACATGGACTTTCACAAGGTAGGAACTTCTTTAAGCCATAGCCATTGGTTAATTATTTAATGCTTCCTAAATTTGCATTTTAGTCATGTGTATAAATGTATCATCTCACTTCTCACATGTTGTCGCTATGAATAAGGGCATGTTTGTTCTTTAAGCCCGAAACGCGTCAGCGCATTGTCTCTGTTATGTCTGTGCCACTAAGCATTATTGCCAAATTGTGACTGGTGAGTGCTTTATATTTTCTGTCTTGTGATTTTATACCGCTTAAATAAATTTTTTGCATATATTTGCTGGCCGACAATTTTTTGCAAGGTGCTGGATATCCGTACATCTATCTAGACTGCATAATTGCCAATACTTGGATTGTGCATCCGTGCACCATTTGCAACCTATACAAGGAGTACTTTTGGCTGGCCTGTCTTTACTATTGTAAGGTAATAAGAATATCCTCAACCCTAAAAAACTACCTACAACAATGCCCTTCCTGACACAAAAGTAGAGAAATGACTCTGATAAGGGCGGCCACACACTGGAACCTATGCCCTTTGCAATCCCTTTAATAGCTTTAAGTTACTCCGAAGAAGTCTCTTTCCCCAGTAGGGGGGAATTCATCTGGGGAGAGAAGAATCTAGCCTCTTTGGGAGGGGCCTTAAAATCACCCTAAACTAGTAGAGGGGCAACAGTTGTCGCCTCCATTTAAACTAGCATGTTAAGGGGAAGTACTGCTACTCTAATTACAGAGATCCAGTAATGGTGTAAAAAAATGAGAACGGCAGTTGCGGTGTTTCCCGTACTGTACAGGCACCTGCTGCCCCCACTCTCTTAACATCCTCTGTCCTCTATTCTAGACAAAGTATGGCTTGTTTTTGTTTATAAGAGCATACAAACATTAAAAAAATTTGCTAGTAAAAATGCATATAGAATTTGGTAAATTATTATATGATATGTGGAAGAGTGACCTGTATTTACAGTGTATTACCTACTAACAGGATAACCACTGTGACCTCTACTGATCATGAGAATGAGGTTTTGAGTAGCAAGGCAGTTGAGTATGTAAATTATTGCTCCACTCAAATTGCATAGAATTACCAAAAAACAGTGGAGTACAATGCTCGGTCATTCCTTTGTCATTCCTCCTTCATTTTAAGGATCAGTGGGGGTCTCAGACCTCAGACCCCAACTAACATTTAAGTAATAGCATATCCTTACAAGACTTTAACACGTTATATAATTTTTAATAACTGTTTAAGAACCAAAATATGTTTTTGTTTTTTTCTAGTGGTTAGAATGTTTAAAATGTAAAGTCGACATCATTGCATGTGGCATTTTTTGCAGCACTAACTAAACTTTTAGGGCAACATGCATGATTTTTGGTGCACAGACGCCAATTTTATTGCACACAATAGTAGTGTAGAATGCGCCTGAATCTATGAACCCGGTCTACTGTGAGTCAGAAATCAGGCGCATTCTAGTGACAATTGACAATTCAGGTGGTCTCTTTAAAGTGGTCTACCTGTTCCAGCAGTAATGCGCATGAATTTGCCGTACTGAAGATATAAATGTGTAGCCTCCAGAACACCCCCACATCTTAGGTGCATTACAAAGTGCCACAGGCGCTCTGTAATGCGCTTGATATTGGAGTGCGCCTGGTTAAAAATACAGTGAACGAGGCTGCGCTATTTTGCGGACTCCAAAAGATGCCAACTTCTGGTGCAGCCCTGTTCATATATGTCACTCTTAGGCCTTGTCCCCACAGCAAGGTTTCTCAGCCGGTTTTCGGTTTTGAAAACCATCTGCAAACTGGCTGACAAACTTTTACATGGACCTCTATGGAAAACCCTGCAGCGGTCCCCACTGCACGGGTTTTCCACCCGGCGGTTTTTAAGACTGCAGGAGGTCCGAAAAACATAGAATATATTAATTCTTCTGACCCTTTTTCGGGCGGCATATAAACATGTCAATAGGTGGGGGGGGGGGCTTTTCTCTGGTAATCGCGGAGGAAAGCCGTTCCCCTGCGGTCGTGTGCACAGCACCAAAACAGGACAAATACCAGTCGGATAATCTGACTGGTATTTGTCCTGTGCCGTGGGGACGCGCCTTTAGTGATATCATTTTATCATATATATTTGAAGTGATTCTTTAATCCAAAATCTGAATATGTGCATATCATTTGTTGTTTTCTAACCACTTTATATTAAAATGCATTAAAAGAGTTTTACACTACTTTTAAAAAGCTTCCAACTTGTTCCTACTGCTATAAAATAAAAAATTGTTTGTTTTTTTTTTTAATATTAAAAAAGCAGCAACATAAATGCAAAACACCATATATAATAGAAGTAATGACTATATATCACCTATATCTTTGTTTTGAAAAAAAAGAATGGCACCCATTTACTATCGCTTTCTAACTTTTAGGCAGGCTGTCTAAAAATGCATCAGATTTATCACAGTGGCTGATAATGCTTGATAAACTAGTGTGCCTTTGGAATTGTGTAACTTTTCTAGTTCAGTTTTTTTGGCTTATGTTCTACGTCCACCTGTTGAGCAGTCCACAAAAAGTGTCCATAATAAATGTGTTTGGGGAACAGTAAATACACTTTTCTGGTGCAGCCACATTAGTAAAGGAGGGCCACAGTGATGATTGGAAAGAAATACCACCCAGCAAATTGTATTCACAGCTACCTTAATACAACTTTTTTTAAACAGAATAAAAGTTCAAGTTTGAAGTAAAAATGCAGAGATGGGAAATATTTAGCCATAGAGCACCTACTGAAAAATTAAAAGTCAGGATGTGAAGAGTTCATACATGCAATAATTGTCTAGGTCAAATTTGACATGTTCCATGAGTCACGGTCAGGATTGAGATGTTAGAGAAAGGTCATCTAGGACTTGTAATCTCACAGACGGTAGATTGTATTGTCATTGTCACTTCCCACATGTCCACAACAATTGTTAATATGGAGACAATCTATGACCCCGGGGGCACTCTGATATGGTTGATGTCTGGGTGCAAGTCTGGGGCTTGCCCGTGGTTTTAGTGCAATTGAAAGCAGTAAACTTTCACACATAGCACTTCTTAGTGAAATCTCTGTTCCAGTTAATGACAGGTTACAGTGTCTCCTAAGCGCACAGTAGAAGTAGTTCCCAATGTTTGAGTATGAAAGGAGGTTTTGACCCCTTTTGTTCAGTAAGCAGATTCAGAGTCTCAAATGGTGGCTGGAGCACAGTTCATCCCTTATAATGTATACAACAGTAGAGTGGAGGGAGTGTGTCTAGCAATAGCTAAATGGACAGGGTTAAAAGCATTCCCTGATGATCTCCATATGTACATAGACTGTGTTGGTGTACCTAGAGGTGTTACAGATGATTTTAAGGCCCAAGATGAGGTGGCTGCAGGATTTGCTTCCATCTTACCCCAAATCACCATTAACAAAAACATTGCCTGGATCAATTGTGTGTACTATAATGAGCAAAGATATTACAACTATACTAGACATGCTGTAAAAGAGATAATCGATCAGCTAGGCCCAACAACGTCCATGGCTTTCCAAAATAGAATGGTATTAGATTTGATTTTAGCAGAAAAGGGGTGTGTGTAAAAAATTATAACAAAATCCGTGTGTTTTACTTATATACCAAACAACACAGCCCTGGAGGGAAGTATCAGTGTGGCTTTAAACAAAATGACTTCTCTCTCTGATGACAGCCTCAAATGCAAGAATAAATTATCCTTTTTCTCATTTGATCAAGGAATTTTGGGAGACGGGTGCTTTTCAATTACAATGTGTTCATAGCGATTTGGGTCATAATACTGGTTATGAGTCCTCGGAGTTTGTTGTTCTACTGCTACATAGCACACCTATTAGAAAAACCAGGGCTATATCAAAGAGAATACCCGTAAGACCAACAGTATAGCTATACACACCTATCAAAAAAAGTCTACGAAATTTTAATAAAATAGAATTTGACTTTTTATTTTAAATATACAAAATCCATAAAAAACCAATAAAAAATGACAGTGAAAATACACAGATACGTGACCACTATACACACCATCTGGGATAACTAACAGACCAATATAAGGTCAGGTAACCCCAAAGTAAAGACTATAATGACGTTATAGAGAGTGGGAATTAAATATGGTTACATCACTTAAATACCAGGTTTCATCAAAGTTTGTTCACCACCCGGACGAAGCGCACTGCGAAACGCACGTTGGGGAGCGTGATCCTTTCACCCCATCTGTCCAAACTGTGGATTTCTGTGTTATGTCCTCTTACTAAGGTCAGGTATAAACTTCTATACATTGCTTCTGCATGTTTATATAATAGTATAATTTGTTCATTATAGTCTTTACTTGGGGGTTTCCTGACCTTATATTGGTCTGTTAGTTATCCCAGATGGTGTGTATATGGTCACGTATCTGTGTATTTTCACTGTCATTTTTATTGGTTTTTATGGATTTTTTTATACTTAATAAAGTCATTCTATTTTATTTACATTTCGTAGACCTTTTTTGATAGGTGGTGTTAGCTCCCACTGCTACATAGTAAGATTTCAAAAATTGTCAACAATAGATGAGTACCAATACAATGGTGCTCCAATGCGGCCGTTTGATGGAGAGTATGATATCTCTGGGCAGTTAGATCACCCAGAGTCAGAGGAGGATTTAAATGCGTTTGCACAGACCCCAGAAAGAGACGGAGATGGAGGGTGCAGCAGTGGTTTACCAGCTGTATTTGGGTAGCATCAGTTGGAACAAGACCACTTCCCTCATAGGATATAGCCGTGGGATAGACCCTTAGTCTCATTTAGGCATCTCATTTAACCCCTTCCCGACACTGGACATACACGGTATGTCCTGCACATTGTGTGGGCTCTTTAGCCGTCCACCGATCGGTACATGGGACCCGTGGTATATTACCGCTGGCCTCAGCAGCATCACCCGCACTGGAGTGAGAGCCAACCACGGGGGAATTAACCCCCTTAGTGCTGCAAACTATTTTCGATTAACGCACAAACCGTAGACAGAAAAAGGGAGCCCGGTGATAAAGAAACACTTCGACTGTCGTGATTCACCTGCCCCCAATGCATTAGGGCCTTTGCTGGGCAGGGTGAGCGCAGTTTCCTTGGACCATATACAAATTAAAAGTGAAAAAATTTAAAAAGTAAAAAAAAAGGAGACACAAACAGCAAAATTAAATAAAACATGTAAAACCCCCTTTTTCCTTTTCACAAACCCATTCACCCCAAAAAAAACTACCTTAAATATCTTCATGTTAATTAACCCGCATTTGCAGCAAAACTCATGGTAACTACCGTTGCTGCTTCTCTTGGACTGTCTGAGCGTTTGCCTGTTGATCACCAAATTTCTCCTCACATCCAGTGGCCTTTGCCTCCAGGAACTGCTCTCTCTTGGTTCTCATCTTCCTGTCTGATCGCCCCTTTTTAGTGTCTTTTTTTTTTGGGATCACCTCCTCTTCTCTCCCTCTTAAAGTTGGAGTTCCTCAGGGATCTCCCCCTTTTTTTTCATTGTACCACCCCATTGGATAAACCACAGCAAAAAAATTTTGGCTTCCGTACCATTCTTTGCTGATGACACCCAATTATAACCTCCTCCCGGACATCATCCTACTCTCCCACAAAACACCGGGACTGTCTGTCCGCTGTTGACATAATTCCTCTCTCCTCTGAAACTAAACCTCATAAAACTGAATTCTTGTCTTTTTTGCCACTAGTAAACCTCACCCCCCCCTTTTCTATTTCTTTTCAGTATGTGGTACAAACCCAAATCCCAGGCACGGCCCCCTGTCGGGGGTTATATTGATTCTGATTGACCTTCACCCCATATATCCAAAACCTTGCCCGCTCCTGTCACCTGCACCTCCAGAATTTGTCCGTTTCTCACTGTGGAAAACAATCAAACCTCATTGTGGGCCCTTATTCTTTTTCTTCTTGACTACTGTAACTCCTTTTAAAAGGGCTCCCCCCTGTCAAACTCTCCCTCCCAATCTGTCCTGAATGCAGCAGGCGGGGTCATCTTTCTTTTCCCCCGCTTTTTAATGCCCCACCTTGTTTTATCACTGCACTGGTTGCCCCTTTTAGTACAGGGGTACAGTATAAACTCACACTCCACTCAAAAAGGGGCCCACAAAGCTGACCCCCCACATCACCTCCCTCCTTTACTACCAAGATTTCCTGGGGATGCCCAAATTGTATCGCCCCCAGAGTAAAGCTAACCCGTCCCCGATACTGCACGGGAACATTTTTAAATAACATTAAAAAACTACAGGATGGGAGTATTTTCTTCACCTTTCCCTTTCCAAAAATCAGATTTTTAAAAAACCCATCAAAAAGTATTTTCCCCCAAAAAGATACAAAAAAAAGTCAAATCATCCCGCAAAACCCCACACACCCCGTCACGAAAATTAAAAATGATGGCTTTGAAAATGGGGATGCAAAAACGTGTTTTTCCCTTTTGGGAATAAAACTGTTAGTGTTAAAAGCAGTAAAACATAAAAAAATTACAAATGGGTATTTCTGTAATTGTTCGACCTCAAATAAAGCTATATGTCATTATACCCCATGGGGCCATTGTAAAAAATCACCATTAACAAAAAAAAGCCTGGATCAATTGTTGTATATAATGAGCAAAGATATTACAACTATACTAACTGCGTAAAAGAAAATGATCAGCTAGGCCCCCAAAACGTCCCTGGCTTCCAAAATAGAATGGTATTAGATTTGATTTTTGCAGAAAAGGGGGTGTTGTAAAAAATTTAACAAAATCCGGTGTTTTTACTTATTACCAAAAACACAGCCCTGGGGGGGAATTTTCAGTGGGCTTTAAACAAAATATTCTCTCTCTGATGACAGCCTCAAATGCAAGAATAAATTATCCTTTTTCTCAATAGAGTCAAGGAATGTTTGGGAGACGGGGTGCTACTATTACCAATGTGTTCATGCATTTGGGCATAAAATACGGTTAGAGTCCTTGGGATTTTGTTGTTCTCTGCTAATAGCACACTATTAGAAAAACCAGGGCTATACAAAGAGAATCCCCGTAAACCAACAGTATAGCTATAAACACCTATAAAAAAAGGTCTACGAAATGTAAATAAAATAGAATACTTTTTTAAGATACAAAAATCCATAAAAACCAATAAAAGATGACAGTGAAAATACACAAACGTGCCCCACTATACCACATCGGGAAAACTAACGGGGAAAAAAAATATAAGGTCGGGAAAACCCAAAGTAAAGACTATAAGACGTTAAAGAGAGTGGGAAAATTAAATATGGTTTTCACTAAATACCGGTTTCATCAAGTTTGTTCACCCCCCGGACGAAGCGCATGCGAAACGCACTTTGGGAGCTGTCCTTTCACCCCTCTTCCAAAAACTTGGATTTCTGGTTTTATTCCTCTTACTAAGGTCAGGTATAAAACTTCTATACATTGCTTCTGCATTTTTTATATAATATATAATGTGCATTATAGTCTTTACTTTGGGGTTACCTGACCTTATATTGGTCTGTTAGTTATCCCAGATGGTGTGTATAGTGGTCACGTATCTGTGTATTTTCACTGTCATCTTTTATTGGTTTTTATGGATTTTTGTATACTTAATAAAGTCATTCTATTTTATTTACATTTCGTAGACCTTTTTTGATAGGTGTGTATAGCTCTACTGCTACATAGTAAGATTTCAAAAATTGTCAACAATATGATGAGTACCAATACAATGGTGCTCCAGCTGCGGCCGTTGGATGGAGAGTATGATATCTCTGGGCAGTTAGATCACCCAGAGTCAGAGGAGGATTATAATGCGTTGCACAGACCCCAGAATAGAGACGGAGATGGAGGCTGCAGCAGTGTGTTACCAGCTGTATTGGCTAGCATCAGTTGGAACTAAGACCAGCTTCCCTCATAGGATATAGCCGTGGGATAGGACCCTTAGTCTCATTTAGGCATCTCATTTAACCCCTTCCCGACACTGGACATACACGGTATGTCCTGCACATTGTGTGGGCTCATGAGCGCGTCCCACGCGATCGGTACATGGGACCAGTGGTATATTACCGCTGGCCTCATGCAGCATCACCCGCAGCTGGAGTGAGAGCCAACCACGGGTGAATTACCCCTTAGCTGCTGCGATCTATTACGATTAACGCAGCTAAACCGTAGACAGAAAAAGGGAGCCCGGTGAGTGAAAGAAACACTTCGAGCTGTCTGTGATGTCACCATGCCCCGCAATGCATTATGGCCATTGCTGGGCATGGTGAGCGACAGTTGTCCTTGAGACCACTGATACAATGTGAAAAGTGAAAAAAGTGTGAAAAAGTAAAAAAAAGGAGACACAAACACGCAAAATTAAATGAAAACATGTATACCGCCCTTTTCCTTTTCACAAACGCCAATCACCCCAAAAAAGACCTACCTTAAATATCTGTCATGTTAATTAACCCGCATGTTGCAGCAAAATCTCATGGTAACTACTCGTTGCTGCTTCTCTTGGATCTGTCTGCAGCGTTTGACACTGTTGATCACCAACTTCTCCTCAGCATGCTCAGTGCCATTGGCCTCCAGGACACTGCTCTATCTTGGTTCTCATCTTACCTGTCTGATCGCTCCTTTAGTGTCTCTTTATTTGGATCTACCTCCTCTTCTCTACCTCTTGATGTTGGAGTTCCTCAGGGATCTCTCCTCTTTTCATTGTACACAGCCCCGATTGGATAAACCATCAGCAGATTTGGCTTCCAGTACCATCTCTTTGCTGATGACACCCAATTATACACCTCCTCCCGTGACATCAGTCCTACTCTCCTACAAAACACCAGTGACTGTCTGTCCGCTGTCTGACATAATGTCCTCTCTCCATCTGAAACTAAACCTCACTAAGACTGAACTTCTTGTCTTTCCGCCATCTAGTAACCTACACCCCCCCCCTTGCTATTTCTGTTTCAGTATGTGGTACCACCATAAGTCCTAGGCAGCAGGCCCGCTGTCTGGGGGTTATACTTGATTCTGATCTGACCTTCACCCCATATATCCAATTCCTTGCCCGCTCCTGTCACCTGCACCTCCAGAATTTGTCCGTTTCTCACTGTGGAAACAACTCAAACTCTCATTGTGGCCCTTATTCTTTCTCTTCTTGACTACTGTAACTCCTTGCTAACCGGTCTCCCTCTGTGCAAACTCTCCCCTCTCCAATCTGTCCTGAATGCAGCAGGCAGGCTCATCTTTCTTTCCAGCCGCTATACTAATGCCTCTACCTTGTTTCAGTCACTGCACTGGTTGCCCATTCAGTACAGGATACAGTATAAACTCATCACTCTCACTCATAAAGCTCTCCACAACGCTGCACCCCCCTACATCACCTCCCTCGTCTTTGACTACCAGAGACTACCTGGGTATCGCCATAATTGTATCGACCCACAGAGTAAAGCTAACCTGTCGCGTATACTGCACGGTGAACATTGTTAAAATAACATTTTAAAAAACTACTAGGATGGCAGTATTTTCTTCACCTTGCCTTCCAAAAATCAGATTTAAAACCGATCAAAAAGTATTGTCCCCCCAAAAATGATACAAACAAAAACGTCAACTCATCCCGCAAAACCACACACATCCCCGTACACAGAAAATTATAAAATGTATGGCTCTCAGAATATGGCGATGCAAAAACGTGTTTTCCTTTTGGAATAAAAGTGTTAGTGTCTAAAAGCAGTAAAACATAAAAAAATTACAAATTGGGTATTGCTGTAATTGTATCGACCTGCTAAGTAAAGCTAGTATGTCACTTATACCGCATGGTGACCATTGTAAAAAAAAAAATTTTTAAATACATTAGAAGGATTGCTGTATTTTGTTCAAAACGCCTCACAAAAACCTTAATAAAAAGTGATCAAAGAGTCATATGAACCACATAATAGTACCAATCAAAACATCAACTCATCCTGCAAAAAAACAAGCCTATAATCAGCTCCGTATACAGAAAAAGAAAAGTTATAAAAACGAATTTTTTTCTAAACATATTTCTATTGTGTAAAAGTAATAAAGCATTAAAAACCATATAAAATTTATATCGTTGCAATTGTAACAAACCGCTTAATAAACTTATCCTGTCATTTACACTGCACGGCGAATGCTGTAAAATTGAAGCCCAAAAAACAATAGTGGAACTGTGTTTTTTTTCCCCACCAGTTTCATGACCCAATGACAAAAAAACTATGGAACACCTGTATACCCAAAATGCACGATACACCCATATATGAGATCCATGATGGGTGTTGAATCCAAAACGGGGTGAATTCTGGAAGGTTTCGCAAATGCAACATGGCACCCACCAAAATCTGCGTTCCAAAAGCCAAATAGCGCTCCCTCCCTTGTACGCCGTGCCATGGGCCCAAATATCAGTTTACACCCATATATACATATATAGCTGAACTTGGAAGAAATTACATAACAAAATTTGGAGTGCTTTTTTTTCCAGGATTCCTTGTAAAAATTAAACATATTCATCTAAAATTGAACATTGTTGGAAAAAAATATATATATTTTTTATTTTCACAACCTAATGCCAAAACAATTTGTGAAACACCTGTGGGGTCGATATACTCACTACACCCCTAGGTTTCCAATATGTTATCTTTTTGGGGGTGTTTATTAAGTTTTAGGGTGTCCGCAAACCTGTAATAGAGCCTAAATTAAATCGTATTGAAAATGAGACACGAGTCTGGTAGGTGCTCTTCCTACCCTGAGGCTTGTGGTTGAGTCAAATAGTGACCTAGGGCCACATATGGGATATCTATAAAAACGGCAGAATCTGGGGAATCTAATATTAAGTAGCATTCCCCTGGTCATATCTACCATGTTCTTGTGAATAATGGATAAAAACTGAAAATCTGCAAAAACTGTTAAAATTGCTTTAATTCCTGTAAAAAACCTATTGTGGTTAATAAACTTCCTAAATGCTGTTTTGAATACTTTTAGGGGTGCAGTTTCTTAGAGTGAGTCATTTATGGGAGTATCTAACATACTGGCCCCTCAAAGCCACATCAGAACTGGACTGGTCTGTAAAAAAAAAGTATATTGCAAATTTTCTTGAAAATGTGATCCATTACTACTAAATTTCTAAGCCCCCTAATGTCATATAAAAATAAAAATAAAAATTTAAAAAATGATGCCAACCTACAGTAGACATATGGTAGATGCTACTTATAAAATATTTTGAGTGAAATAAGTGTCTTTTTGAAGTTTAAAAATGATACATTTTAAAAATGTTCACAATATTATGATATTTTTCACAAATAAACAAGGATTTTTTGGACCAAAATTTCTTACTAACTTAAAGCAAAATATGTCACAAAAAAGCATCTCTGAATCACATGGATAAGCAAAAGTGTCAAAAAGTTACTCTCACATAAAGATTTCAGAAATGGGGCTCTGTCAGAAAGGCCAAAACTGGCTGCGGTGGTAAGGGGTTAAAAGTGCTAAATTAAAAAGGGGGAATTGTTATGGATATTAAAAATAATTTTCATAGTCTCTATAGAATAAATTAGATTAAAGTTTGCGGATTTAAAATGCAGTCAAGATGGCTTACAAGCATCTTTGTATTCAGTACATTTCCCTCAATTCATTTTCTGTTCCTTATCACCTTCCCCCAAACCTTATTTCCATTTCTGTTCTTCTGTGTCCTTGCTATATCATTGCAAAAACCAGCTCTTTACAGACTTTCTATCTTCAGGAGTATAAAAACTGCTGTATACTTTTAGTTAGAGCAAAGCTTTACAAGGCTATATTCTGAATGCAAAGTTTTAAGCGTTAAGCAGTTGAATCTAGGTGAAAGGTCTGAAATACGTAGAACCACCGACATATGATATCATGAACGATTATGACATGCATAGTACTAACTAATGTAAGAATAATTAAAGGCATATTCTAACGAATAAACTAACCAATCATAATGTGATTAATGAGGCGATTGCTATAATAATGAATAATAACAAAGAGCTGTTGCTTAAATGTTGTGTATATTGTCTTGTCCAATAAAGATACCTGTATAGGACATCATGTATGAACGGGGCTGCGCCAGAAGTCTGGTGTCTGTTCAGGCCAACATCTAGGGCAGTCCCATTCGCTATAGTTTTAATTCACCCGCAGGCCAATATCAGGCGCATTACAGAGCACCCGCGGGAGATCGTTAAAATTCTGTTTCATTGTGCATGCATGCCCTGAGTTAATTCTAACCTATATGTATTTTCTAGATGGTGAAATGTTCACCAGCTGTGGTGCTACATTTACACAATCTTTATTAGTGGGATTATGAAAGGTAGAACAAAGCTACCCTGACAGTTATGGAAGACATAATAACTTCCAAAGAACAAACTGTTTATATGCGTATATGAATAGTGATCCACACCACAATCTCATACTAGTATTTCTATAATAAACACATCCACCTGTTAAAAAAAATTAGTTTTATATTCAGGGATATTCTCATATTTTTATCAATCTGCATATTTATATTTCCATTTTATATAAATACATACAGTTGAAACCAGAAGTTTACATACACTATATAAAAAAACACATATGCATGATTTTCTTACTATCTGACATGATTATACACAAGTTAGAATTAACTCAGGCACGGATGCGCAAAGAAGCAAAAGAAAATGAGGGTAAAGGTGCTGGACTGGTCAAGCATGTCTCCAGACCTAAACCCTATTGATCATTTGTCTGACATCCTCAAACAGAAGATGGAGGAGGGCAAGGTCCCCAACATGCACCAGCTCTGTGATGTTGTCATGGAGGATTGGAAGAGGATTCCAGTGGCTGCAACCTGTGAAGCTCTAGTGAACTCTGTGAGGAAAATTGACACAAAAAAGACTAAGTCATCCCCCCCTCCAACTTCAAAAGTCACGCAGATTGCAGCAGTCACCAGGAAGCGTTAATTAGGAATATTCCTTCCATAGGAAGCCACCCCAGCAGGGGAGGCCAGCACATCAAAGAATTCTCATTTAAATTTGTTAAACAGGGCCCTGTTCTAAGACCATGGAAACAAAGACATTAGCAAACAGACACCAGACTGAAGGGCACCGATATTTCATAACAATTTATGAGAGAATCGTGTATCAAAGGTCCACTCCGGTTTCACATTTTAAAATATGAAAATTTCCACACATCCAGCTGCCACTCCCACGTTCGTAGGGTGCAGGGTAAGGGAGAAATTCAAAGCTGGCTGTAGAAACCAAATAGGAGTGCCGCGTTTGGTACCAGGCCGTAGCTTAGGCCCCTCCGGTTCTGATGGTATGAATGGCTCAGTTCTGTGCCAAGGCCTGCCGCAGTATGGCGCATTTTGTGTTTCAGCCAAAAACGGCATGGCCAGAGAGAGAGGAGTTTGTAGACCGTCCCAGGGGTGTGAGTGGGAGTGTAGGGGGGTGTGATGTGGGCTGTCCCAGTACTGTTATAAGCAGGAGCCCAGGTTTGCCCATTGACCTTCTATTGGAAGGAGTTACGCCGAGCGTACAGAAGCGTACAGAACCAGTAGGCCACATTTCAACCCGGTGCAGGCCCATCAAGGCTACCCTAAGGTAACTAGACACATCTTGCTGCTTCTTTGTTTGGAACCACATACATATTTGCAGCTCTGATCAATATATGTATAGTATTGTTCCTATGTATATATTGTTTGTCTAGTGCGCCCTCCAAGGCAAATTAAATCTATAAACTATAATCTGGGCTACTCTGTTGTCTTAAACATCGATCTCTCACGTGCCCTTATTCTCAGTCTTCAATATATCTCTACACCGAAGACTGGTTCCTGGCCTTGTTGTAAGTCGGTAACGGACCGGTTTTACAACCAACAAAGAACTGGTGGCAATTTACGGGGCTGATAGAGCTCTGTTTAACCAGCGTGGGTAAACAGATCTCTCCCAGCCACTCAGGGCTGTAGGTGTCCTCTCGCACTCCCTGGGTCTTCCTGTGCCCGTGTGAACAGGGGTTAACTGTGAAACCGTATCTGGCTGACCTTGTCACGATACACCCCAAGTCAGGCCATTGACCCTCGAGTGGGCTTGGCGGCTTTTCCTGACAAACTCCATGTCCTGGAAAGTTAAAGGGAATGAGTCATCAAAAAGACTTAATTTTAACTTAATGTTTAACTCATTTTTTTATGTTAAACATTGTTTATGACTTTTTGGCTATATTTGTTTTCATTTTCCTTATCACTTTCAATATTTTGTAAAACAATTATTAAGCTCTGCAGTTTTTAGTTTGGCCACTAGGCCCAATAATTGTCTGGAACTTCCTGTTCTGTAGAGAAAGATTTTCAGCAGTCTGCTCATATCAGTGCAAGTAGGGTCAAACTGAAAGGTGACATCAATGTGTATAGATAAAACAAGATCTATCAGTCACAATAGGAGATGTCACTGTTCACCCTCTCCTCCCTGCACAGTAACTTCTTTCCAGGTCAGACAGCATTAATAGAAAACTCTCCTATAGAAGTCAATGGGACTAATCCTGTTCACAGAATCCTATGTACATGAACCTGCTGTAAAGCATTTCTCTAAATGCTGCTATAAGCAGTGCAGACAAGAATGCTTTCCCACAATCACATACAAACAACTGAATTGAGAAATCTAAGATCAGAAAATAAAAACCGCTAAGAAAGGAAAATGTATCAGGATCTTGTTTTAATTAGTAAAAAATAAATGACAACAGATTCCCTTTAAGGCAGTGCTGGAAAATAATGGTGGCCACACAAAATATGGACACTTTGGCCAACATGTATGATTAATGGTGCTTAGATGCCAATTTTTCTGCACATAAGAATAGTGTAGAATGCGCCTGATTTATAAACCCGCTCTACTGCGGGTCATAAATCAGGTGCATTCTAGCGCAGAAACACAATTCTGGCTCAGGTAAACCATTTTGAAAGTGGTTTATCTGTTCCAGCAGTAATGCACCTAGAATTGTTGTACTGAAGCTATAAATCTATAGCTTCGTATGGTTCTTGTGCGCCCCGCCTCCCACACGCCCCCAAAATCAGGCGCATTACAAAGTGCCGCGGCGCTCTGTAATGTGCCTGTTATTGACGTGCGGCAGGTTTAAAACTATAGCAAACGGGGCTGCGCTAGATGTCAGGATGAAATGACGCCAGACTTCTGGCGCAGCCCCGTTCATACATGTCGCCCTTTGAGCACAATTTGTCCATTTTCACTTAAGGGTGAACTTTCTTTGCCATTGGCTTAGACATTTATGGCTGTGTGTTGAGTTATTTTGAGGGTACACCAAATGTACACTGTTATACAAGCTGTACACTGACTACTTTACATTGTATCAATGTTTCATATCTTCAGTGTTTTCCTATGAAAATATATAATACATTATTTACAAAAATGTGAGGGTACGTAGATAAACCCCATTAGGTGGGTATATAGACCCCCATTTCCCCGACAAGCAGCTCTCACGGAGGGTTTGTGCCTAGCATGCAACAAACTCACCGCGCCGCCTGTGTCGTGATGCTGCTTCTAGCATTCTGTAGGCTAGAAGCCTAAAGCAGGTGCCTTAGGCTTCTGGCTTAGAATACAAAGTGATGCCATGCCATAGTCTTTAATTGTATACACGATCCATGAGACACAGGACTGTAATCAGATAAACCTGTGAGCACTTAGAGCAGATAAAATCAAAATACTGTATATACTCGAGTATAAGCCAAGTTTGTCAGCACAAAAAATGTGCTGAAAAATCCATCCTCGGCTTATATTCGAGTCACTGTCGGTGCTCAGGGGCTGCAAATGCCCGGGCGCCGGCAGGGCTACTTCAGCTATATGCAACTCATCAGGGAGCGCATATAGCTGAATTCCAACTCAGCCCACAGTGTCCGAGCGCTGCCAGAGTTTCCAACACATGCAGCGTGCTATGTCATCATGCTGCCTGCGTGGTCTGATGACATCATGCTGCCTGTGCCAGAAGACAGAGCACCTGGGAGTTGGAGCAGCAAAGGAGTGAGGTAAGTACTTTTATTTTTTTTAAAACTCCGTCTATACCTGCCTATGTGGGTGATATACCTGCCTATAACCTGTCTAATGGGGGACACATACCTGTCTATAATCTGCTTATGGGGACATATACCTGCCTATGGGGGACATATAGCTGCCTATAACTTGCTTATGAGGGACATATACCTGCCTATAACCTTCCTATGAGGGACACATACCTGCCTATAACCTGCCTAAGGGGGACATATACCTTCCTATAACCTGCCTATAGGGGACATATACCTGCCTATAGGGGACATATACCTGCCTATAACCTGCCTACAGGGGACATTAAACTACCTATACCTGCCTATGGGGGATATTAAACTGCCTATGGGGGACCTATGCCTGCCTATGGGGAACATTAAACTTCCTATACCTGCCTATGTAATTTTATTGGTATCCATTTTTATTTTTGAAATTTACCATTAGCCGCTGAATTTTCCACCCTAGGCTTATACTCGAATCAATAAGTTTTCCCAGTTTTTTGTGGCAAAAGTAGGTGCCTCGGCCTACATTTGGGTCAGGCTATACTCAAGTATTTACGGTATATTATTACTTTTGTCAGTTTCAAGTTATTTCAGTGACTATTGTGGTTTTTTCTTTCTTTAAGGGTATGTTCACACAGTGTAATTGCAGCGTACATTTTGCCGCGTATTTGCGCTTTATATGCGGCGAGATGCCCGCCGCAATTACGGTAATCCATAGCTCTTATAGAGAACTATGGATTACGCCTTGTCCCCCCACGATTGTATTGTACGCGCCGGCAGATAAGTGACATGTTAGTTATTCGAGGCGATTACGCGTCGCGAGGAATGCATGTCTATGGGGTCGGTGGGCTGCCGGCTTACCTGCACCTTGGGAGTACGCGCTGTTCAGCGCAAGCCCCCGAAACACACGGTGTACTGCGGCGCGTATTGTACGCGCCGCAGTACACCGTGTGAACATACCCTAACTTTCTTTTACAGCTCTTGGTTGAACTTTTAACTCCCATAGAACTGAATGGAGAATCGTGCACAAGCGTGACCACCTCTCCATTTTGAAACATAACTTTTCGGGGCCTGTTCCCAAGATAGATGTGGGTTCTACCGCTAGGTTAATATAATAATATCAGAGTTTGATGGCATATCATAGTGATTTAAGTCAACTTTAATGCTGAGTCATATATTATCCAGAAAGAGGTGTTAGTATAATTGCTAGACAGAAAGACAAACTTTACTTGTAAAATTGCTTTGCCCAGTACTGTGCAACAATTCCCTCTTGTACGGACTTACCTTAAGGCTTAGTTGATATCTGCATCATAGGTTACGTTCAGAACCTCTGTCACAGAGGTGCAAACAGATAAAAAAGGATCTGTTTTACAATAGACTCCAACGGTGCCTGACAGAACCTGTTTATTACAATGGGTCAGTAGTGTCCGTTGTTTAGACGGAAAAACTGGTGCAACTTGCTGCGCTATTTTTACCATCATTCCTATTATATTATTTTTAGTTTCGTAGAATGGCAAAACATTTAAGAATATTTTTGAATTAAACTTTTCCGGCAATTAAATTACTTAAAGTCCTGAAATAATATTTTAGATTCTAATGAATGCTACATTATGTTTAGTTAATTATAACACTACATATACTCTAAAAAGCAGAAGTTACAAGTGGCTAAATGTTCAGCTATCCTTATATTGCATCATGTTTAAGGGATTTCCCATAAGTCTGTCTGCAGTTAGTCTGGATAGAGTTTGCATTATTAAGCTGTGTTCACTCCAATCTTGGATTTTTTGGCTTCCTTTATGATTCTCATGATTATGTAAACAATCTCATGATGAGCTCTCATGAGTGATGAAAAAAGCAAAATACAACAGAAACATGGATAATCCCTAAATAAACACAGCAGACCCATGACATTTTTTGTATACAGTAAACAATGTACAGTATAACTAAATTGTTTGGAGGTTGACATTGTTCAAAAACGGATTTTTGGATTTGTTTCTATAGCGTTGACCATACAATATTACTGAGGGTAAGTTCACAAGCTGCAGAAGTAGCAAAACAAAAAATAAATTAAATTTGGAATCAGAATACTCATACTGGCCTGCGGAATAAATTTGTTATACAGTGGTCCCTCAACATACAATATTAAATGGTTCTGGGATGACCATTGCATGTTTAAAGCATTGTATGTTAAAACCACAACTGGTTCTGGGATGACCATTGCATTTTTTAAAACATTCTATGTTAAAACCACAACTATATGGAAATCTGGTAATTGGTGCTGAGACCCCAAAATGTTAATACTAATATAATGAAAAATAAAGCTTAAAGAAAATTAAGATAAAGCAAGTCCTTACATATAAAAGCCTGAAAAAGCTCCTATAACTTTTAAATCTCTTTCTATTTTGAGGATAGGAGTTTCTTTGGAGCATGTATTTTATACACAATGTACCAGAAAAAAAGAAATGGAGTCACCTTCACCTGGTGTTCCAAGGAGCAGCTCATCCTGGCACATGTAAAGAGCAGTACAGAACATGCAGTACCAAACTGTACTGTAGAGAAGTGCTAGTAGACCGCCAATCACTGCATAGACTTCACTAGTACAGATGTTTTACAATTAAAATGTTCATGATAATTGGTCAATTACATGAGCCACAGATTAGCAGTGTCTGTGACGTTGTATGCTGAAACAACACTCAACATACAATGACTCTGGAAAAACCATGTATGTTGAAAATATTATAGGGTCATTGTATGTGAGGTCATTGTAACTTGAGGCACCACTGTATACATCCAAATACCTGCTGGCAAATATCCAGGCGTGTACTGTGGCATAGCTGCCCATATCCATTGACTGAACATAGTTAAAAGGGTATTCCAAACATACACATTGAAGGAATTTTGATAGGATATTCCATCAATGTGTGATAGGTGTGGGTTTGAACTTTGGGACCTGCATCTAGCCTCTAAACCTCTCTATTTGAATGGATTGGAGGTCGTAACTCTCCAATTGAAATCAATGGGAGTTCTCCATACAGCTAATCACGAAGCTCAGAGAGGTTACGAGGCTCCTTTTTCGAGATAGGTGCAGTCCCAGAGTTGAAAACCATTTCTAATACACAGAGGCTAATCCAGTTAAAAAATTGCTATATAAAATGTGACAATACTGGCAATAACCTTGGATTTGTCCTGTGGATCCTTAACATACAAACAAGTTCTTATGAAATAGCAATGCTTGAGAACCTTTTTTTTTAAACTCGAAGTTTTAGGCTATGCTCACACGGTGTACTTGCAGGACGTATTTCGACCCGCAATTACGCCGTGTGTACAGGGGCGGGAGCGGGGCAGGGGGGGGGAGCGGCATCCTGCCGGCCCCATAGACATGCATTATTCTCGCCGCATATACGCCGTGAATAAATGACATGTCACTTGACAATACGCCGAGCGGGTAGAGGAGACGTAATCCATAGTTCTCTATGAGAACTGTGGATCACCATAATGAATGGGACGTATTTCACTGCTTATTTCGCGCCGCACTGCGCGAAATACAGGGTGAAATACGTCCCATTTTAAGCCGTGTGAACAAAACCTTACTGTTCCTCTGTTATTCCAAATAGAAAGTTATAAATGAATTGACAGCTGGGTAGATGTGTCCCTATACAATCTGACACAGGTCTAATCACCGCTGACAGGATCCAACTTTGTTGGGACACACTTCCTTTTTAAAAGTACAATGTTAACACCAAGTTGTCTATTTATTCACACATTTTCAGTAACAAACAGAAGAACAACAAAGTTTACACCTATAAGAAAATATGCTTCAGAAATGGTATTTCTCACTAAATGATTAGCTTTCAACATGTACGGACAAGTTAATTAAGATTTTTTTCTAAATACATTGTTCTTTTGAGATTGCCCTGGTCAGGAGATGAGAGATTTTATCTGCTGTGAGTGAACACAAGTATCTCTAGGTTACCGTCCATATCTCCCTTCCTGATTAGAGAGAGAGAGCTGGGAGTGATTTCACCATGGTTGGAAAGAGCAGAGCATTTATCTCTAACAAGATAAGATTGTTTAACTTTGAAAAGCAACTGTTTTCACTCCTGGGAGGTCTGTAGCTTTGCTTGTTACAGACTAAATCTCCTGCAGTCATCTCACTGTAACGGCTGATCTAGTAATAGCAGAGCTGATTTGCTAATCACTGCTATAGAATCACCCACAGCCTGACCAGGCAGTGTGAGTCTGAAGCTGCCTGTGACTGTGCAATGGAATGGTGAGACAACACTTTTAAAAAGTACAAGAATGTACTAAACATACACGTTGGGAGTAGTGACAGATTCTCTTTCAAGCCCAACTAGGCCACACTTGAGGGGCTAAATCATCTCTGTCAGTTCTCCTACTCGATCTGAGGTCAGCAAAGAGAAAAAAGGCAAAAAAGAAGAAGAGACCCTTGGCTGTGAGATATACAGTTTTATTCTATATTTTCATGTAAAAATCTGTTTGTGTTGCTAGAACTGACAGAGAAAGCTTGTGAGTCCTGCTTTGTCCTCCTCTAGAGTGACTGAAAACTGGACTTCTATGAGTTTGTATGCAGAAGAGATTTTAGGATACCATAGGTGACCTGACATATTTGCTTTGAAGATGCTTCCAGCAAGTTGCCAGACAGAGACATGTAGTATGGCCCCATACGAGTGAATAAGGCTGTGCTGCAGTGCCCTGAACAGCCAATGTCTGGAAATGCTGTTTACGGCAAACTTTGCGAGGATTGCAGCAATAAAGCAGCGCTGCTGTCCCTTGATTTTCAGAGTTTATGGGGATGAATCAAACACCCACTGACCATAAAACTATGGTCTCTTCAACCTATGTCATTATTTTATAAGATCGTAATTACTTTTTAAAAACACAGTAAAGACACATTAAAATGACCACTTTCTACTTCTGAGATGGCAGCATGTAGCTCATGATGGAAGTCATGTGTCTTAAGCTGGTTTGGTGGGTATATAAGGTGTGTGATAGGCTGCCTGTTTCCGTCATTGGTAAAAAGGGCCATTTATCAGAGTTGCAGCACTAGATTTCATGTCAGTATTTCTGAAACTATGTAATGTGCTCTGTTTGTGAACAGCTGTGGTGAAAGTGTTTTGTTAGTGGAGAAACGTCACCATTGGAAATTGTGCTATTGATGGGAGAGGTGACCATCAGCTATAAAGGTGGACGAGGGCGTACAGACATGCTATAGTGGAGCAGCTTACTACCAAAATGAACCAGGAGGGCTACAAGATGCATATCTGAAAAAAAAATAAAAAATTCCGTGAACCCTACTTGGCATAAGTTGCTAAAACGGATGGTCAAGGCACCTCTGCTAATAAGGATGCATTGGCAGAAAGACCTTCCTTTTCACAGCAGTATCCAAATTGGACCCTCAAATGTTTAGGGTAGAAATCTATCCTTGCATATCATACACCTATACATGCCGATTGTCCTTTTTTTGGCAAATCGGATCTTCTGGCAAGATGATGTGACGTCACAAATGTCCAACATTGGTTGAAAGAGCATGACCTAGACTTAAAAATACTATCCTAGCCCCCTAACTCCCAAGACTTGAACCAAATTCAGCATTAGTTTGACCACCTCAATAGTTGTATTCACTCCATAGATCCTCCCTAACACACCTTCCAGCAGCTGTGAGATGCACCGCAATCAGGGTTTGCATTGTTAGGCCTGGTTCACACGGCTTATTGCCGGCGTAATTGCGGGGACGGATTTCGCCCCGCAATTATGCCGGCAGCCGTGCAGCGGGGTGGGGCGGGGGCGCGGGGCCGTCATCTAGCTGGCCCCGCAGACTATTATTATCTACGGCGCGTACGCGCCGTAAATAATTCACATGTCACTTTCTCCCCGCTCGGTGAATTCACCGCGCGGGGAGGAGAGACGGAATCCATAGTTCTCTATGAGAACTGTGGATTACCGTAGTTACTGGGACGGATTGGAGTCGTACTGCAGCGAAAATACGGCGCGCAGTACGGCTCCAATCCGCGCCCAAATAAGCCGTGTGAAGGAGGCCTTAAGCTGTGACTCAACTGCAGATATATTCGCTGTAATATTGTGTATTCTGGTTATCCAGTTAAAAAATTTATTTTATTTTTAGCATACTACTGCCCATTGAAAACAAAAAACATTCTCACCTTTCCTCACCTCAGATCTAGCACTGTGGCATCCTCTCTCTCCACTGGTCTTCTGTTTTCTTCCGGTCTTGATTTCAATGGCACATTCCCACTGCAGCCGCTGATTGACTGCAGCGTTCATGTGCCATTAGCTGGCATCGAAGTTTAGAAGTGCTTCGAACAGTGATGTCAACCAATGGTACATGACTATTATAGGCAATCAGCGTCTGCAGTGGTGATGTCTCATTGGAATCAAGACTAGAATAAAACAAAAGACTGGTGAAGAGTGAGGACAGTGCAGCGCTGGATCCGAAGTAAGAGGAAAGATGAGTATAAATTTTCAATGGGCAGCAGTATGCTAAAATTTTAATATTTAACTGCCCATTGCACACTGAATTGACTTTACATAATAGAAATTACTTATTCTATACAGCAAACAAGAAACCACAAAGTCACAACATGACAACG
Source organism: Phyllomedusa bahiana (assembly GCA_025379985.1). Taxonomy (NCBI): domain Eukaryota; kingdom Metazoa; phylum Chordata; class Amphibia; order Anura; family Hylidae; genus Phyllomedusa; species Phyllomedusa bahiana. The sequence goes on from JAODAL010001842.1 coordinate 192,569, forward strand.
AGACAGATTTGTGCCCATGGGGAAGTTCCTTGAGAAGTTTAGAGGTTTTGTAATTCTGGTTGCAACGAAAAGTTAAAAGAAGAACTGTTTTAATCTGTGGCTTGGGATAGTCACAAAAGGTTGATGTTTACATTGGAATTTCTTGAATGGTCATATAATGTGTGTTTTGTGTCATTCCTTACAATTCTTTGATGCAATATCTGTTTACTTGCATTGTCATGGCTGAAATATCTACTTTTATTTAACCAATGAAAATTGTTGGAAATGTAGTTTTACCCTTGTGGGTGTAGTGACAGTTACTATGGATACCAGTACTCCTACATACTGCTATCCATTGTAACAGTGATCTAAAGATGACTGAAACAGGTCCCCTATGGGGACAAGTAAAAAAATAAAAATAAAAAAGTAAATAAAAAAATAAAATAAAAACACATCGTCCTTTTCCCTTTTGCAAACGTCAATCACCCCAAAAAAGAGCAAAGATAAATAAAGTATGCATATTTGGTATCGCCGTGTGTGTAATGATGTCCTGAAACAGTCAAAGAATTGCGATTTTTGTTCATCCCACAGCACATAAAATGGAATAAAAGTGATAAAAAAAATCATCTAAACGTCATGGTGGCTCCTATGAAAACATAACTTCATCCCTCAAATACATCATGTACACAGTCCTGTACACAGAAAAATAAAAAAGTTATGGCTATCAGAAGAGAGTGATATATAAATATTTAAATATTGTTTTACACAATAAAAACACTTTTTTATAAGCGCTTCAACATAAAAAAAAACTATATAAATTGGGTAACGCTGTAATTATATCGACCCACAGAGTAAAACTTGTCACAAATACTGCATGGTGAGCGCTGTTAAAAATAAAAAACACTGCTAGGATTGCAGTATTTTCGTCACCATTCTTCTGCCTTCCAAAAAACAGATTTAAAAGCGATCAAAAAGCCTTGTCCACCCAAAAATTATATCATTTAAAACGTCGACTCATCCCACAAAAAACAAACCCACACATAGAAAAATAAAAAAAAAGATATGGCTCTCAGATTATGGCAATGCAAAATTGTATTTTCCTTTTTGAATAAAAGTGTTTTTATTGTGTAAAAGCAGTAAAACTAAAAATATATATATACACACACATCATATATATAATATAAATATATATAAATATATATATATATATATATATATATATATATATACACAAATTAGGTATCGCTGTAATTGTATCAACCTGCTGAGTAAAGCTAGCATGTCATTTATACCGCACAGATTGCTGTATTTTGTTCAAAACACCTCAAAAAAACCTTGATAAAAAGCGATCAAAGCATCATATGAACCCCATAATGGTACCAATAAAAATGTCAACTCATCATGCAAAAAACAAGCCCTTAACCAGCTCTGTATATACAGAAAAATAAAAAGTTATGGCTATTAGACTGTGACAACAGAAAAACTAAAAACTTTTTAAACACATTTCTATTGTGTATTAGTAATTAAACTTAAAAATGTATATCATTGTAATTGAACCAACTCACATAGTAAAGTCATTTAAACCGCACGCCAAACACTGTAAAAATTAAACCCAAAAAAACAATGGCGGAATTGCATTTTTTCTCCCCATTTTCATGGTCCAATGCTAAAAAAAACTATGGAATACCTGTGTGCCCAAAATGAACAATACACCCCTAAATGAGATACATGACAGGCCCTCACATGTGCCCAAGCAGCAATTTACACCCACATATAGGGTATAATATAATTGGAAGAAATTGCAATACATTTTTATGTCTTTATCGCCAAATTCCTTGCAGATTACAATTCAAGAAACATTTCAGTCATAAAATTAGCAGTTTCCTGGAAAAATAAACTGTAATTATTCATTTGTTAAAACATCCGTAACAGTCCAAGTTTTTTTTTATAATACGGGTGGGAATAATGTCCTCAAGACTACACTCTTGGATAATCCTTAAGGGGTGCAGGTTTTTACATTGGGATCTTTTAGAGGAAGATTATTTTCAGTTTAACAACCTAGGGTTTGAATGTGCCTGATGCCCCGTAGCAATTAAAAATGGTGCCCAAATCTTGTAGGCGGGCATGGGAGGTTCGGATGATTGTGGAATGTAGTATAGGGTATTGTTGAACTTGGAAGAAATTGCGCAATAAATTTTGGTGTGCTTTTTTTTCCAGGATTCCTTGTGAAAATGAAAAAATTTCAGCTAAAATTGCAGTTTCCTGGAAAAAAATAAATTTTTCATTTTCACAGCCTAACGCTAATTTTTTTTTAAATACCTGGGTCGATATACTCAATACACTCTTGGATATATTCCTTAAGGGGTGTAGTTTTTAATATGGGGTCTTTTTATTGGTGTTTATTATGTTTTAGCACCCTAGGGTATCAGCAAAATGGTGCCTAAAGAAACTAGTAATGAAAAAGAGACCCCAAAGTCCAGTAGGTGCTCCTCCTATTCCGAGGCATGTGGTTGAGCCAAATAGCAAAATATGGCCACATACGGGATATATATCTAAAAACAACAGAACCAATGTTGAGTTGCATTTTCCTGATCACATCTACCGTGTTCCAGTGAATAATGAATAACAATTGAAAATCTGCAAAAAAAAAAAAAAAGTGAAATTTTACCTCCTCTTTGCTTTAATTTCCGTGAAACACCTAGGGAGACATGTATGATCGGGATTTTCACCCTTTTCTGGCGTAAAATGTGCCAAAATGAGCATGCTACGATGTCTAATGACCCAAATGAATGTGTTAGGTGCATTATTCGTAAGACTCGACACTTTTTAATGCGTCGGACATGAAGGGATGTTAGGGGGTGTTCTGAGGGCGTGTTGCACCACACTCGTAATATTAGACACATATATGAATGTGGTTTGGCAAAACGAGGCGCATTACTGCTCGAACAGGCAGATCTATTTCAATCTGGTCTGCCTGAGGAGTCGAAGTGGAGCTAGATTTGCTGTTAGTGAAATAAAAATCCAGTATTTCTCAACTTACACCAGAACAATAATAAAAAGTAATTTGTTATAATTATCAAACTATATAAAACTAAATTATTAAAATTTAATAAAAAATGTTATAATAAAATTAAATATAAATTAATATATATAATATCCCAAAAATATAAAAATATCTCCTATAAAATGTAATTAAAATTAATACAATCTAAAACTAATTTTACATTGAATAACCCACTGATGATTTTTAATTTTTTTAATTTTTACTACATTAAATTTGAAATTTATTTTTGCTGCTATCACTCTTTATTCTACATACAGCAAGAGCCAGCACACTACAGGTCTTGCTGGTACCTGTGGTTCACCAAGCAAGGTCGTACCTAGTTTCTACCCCTGACATGCTATTCAAGACTTTCTTTTTTTTCCCGGCCTATCTATAGTTTATAATGTTTGGGCATCCTAAGACCAAATTCCTTTAATGTCCAAACACACAGGCGAGGGCAATGAATTTAACACCATTTATGAGGCAAAAAAAACCCTTTTTTACAATCGGGCACTTTGACACGAAAAATAGTGCAAAAATCCCTTCGTCCCCTAGTTCCAATATGTGTCCCCTAGTGGTTTTAAAATTTTCTACGCTTTTTTGAATATTTTAAAGGGGTGGAGTCAGAGGGGTTTTCTAAAAAAGGCCCCTCAAACCCACGTCAGAAATCTTTTCAAACGTTTTTTTATTTTTTCAAAAATAAAGATTGTATGGAAAAAAATTTCTACAACCCAAACAAAAATGTGTCATAAAAAACAGGGTTGAATCAATGGGTAGGTAAAAGTATCAAAAGTTTTCAAAAGATTTAAAAAAAATGGGGCTTGACAGTGAGGTAAAAAATGGCTGTGATTTTCCCTGAGTTACTGTTTACTTATATATATATATAAAATTAATATTTTATTTTTTAATATATAATATACCACACTATCATACACACACAATCATACACAATTATTGTAGGATTTATTGGAAAAAATGGTAGGACAAAGGGTTTTTTTAAGGCAAAAAAAAAAAGGGGTTTTATTTTTAAAATAGCAAAAGAACCCCCAAACAGGAATAAAAAAATCCCCCAGAGGAGGCTTCACGCACCCCGATTAACACCCTTTAAAAGAGCCCAAAAAAATTGGTTAAAAGGGTTGATCACTACTTTGATTCATCTTGCTCAGTCCTGTTTTTTTGGGTTTTTCTTTTGAATTTCAGGGGCGTGTTTCTGGTTCCACGGGCTGCAGTAGAAGCCAGGTCTGTCTATGCAACCGTGCGGGCAGCCTTCAGGATAGATCAAAGGGGTCTGTGCTAAGCAACCTGAGGAGATCATGAGCCCATACAAGAGGGGATATCTCAGATAGGTGGCATTTTAAATGGACACATATTAAAAAGTGACTTGTTTTTTCAAGATCTTTAACAAAAAAGCAATCCTGTAGTGGGGCAACCCTTTAACCCCAGCTAGGTAGGATAAAGTTCGTACAAAACCCCTGTGTTTGGGACAAGGTTGGTAAAAGTCCAGTTGCAAGTCTGTGCCTGGCTTTCTCGGCCCTTTTCTGCAGCACACTGTGGAGGGGAATCGCAAACAAAATCCTCATGTTAACTACCCTCACCCAAGGTCTGAGAGCAGCAGGCTTTAAAGCAGGGGCGTAATGGAAGCCGGGGGCCCCCAAAAGAAAATTTTGGAGGGGGCCCCCCCCCCCCCTTTCCCAGGGACCTTTTACCGGGAAATGCTGTTAAAATGTAGATAATACAAGGGGAAATACCACCATACATTCACCATATCTGTACTAATAAAAACCCAACCAAAACCAAATCCCAATAACGCTATTACATAAGGCCCTGATTATCCCACCAGACACGCCACAAATTACCCCAAAATAGTGATGAAAAATCCCCTAAACTATTACTGATCAGTACAAAAACCAATCTGTCTAATAAAATAAATTAATAATATAGTGATCAAAAGTGGTTATTTTCTAGTGACACCAGGGGCTCTCAGACTTATAACCACCATAATGCCCCTATAGTGGAACAGCAGTGTACACGCCTTCTGAATGTATATTACCACCATACAGTGGGGCCCTATAATGGTAGAACCAATGTAACAGGCTCTGCAAAACTGAAAATTACCTCCTACGTGACCTATAGTGGTGACACAGGTACACGGTTTCAGACTGTATTAACCCATACAGGACCAATGTGGTAACCAGTGTACACGCCCCGTGCAGACATATAAGTGATTACAGTGCATTCTTTTGTGACTCACGGTGACGTTTCTCTGACCCTCGTTGCTTTCCTTTTTTTTCTGCTCCGGTACAGTCCGCCTTCTTGTTTACATCTCCCGCCACTTTTTCCCTGCAGTTTAGACCAAAAAACTTAAATCCTGCTTTTTCCCGACCTGCCCTGGCTATATGGGGTGCTTTAGGCAGGAGGGTTTAGATAGGTATTTGGGCCCCCCAAAAGGCAAGGTTTAGGTACCCAAAAGTGCCCCTATGGCAGGCAGGGTTTTGTAGCTATAGGGGCCATACAGGTAGAAGGGGTTAGGTGGGCTATTGGGGCCAATAGGTAGATTTAGGTAGCTAAAGGGGCCCATATAAGTAGACAGGCGGCTTGTGGGGGTATACGGCAGGCTTAGGGGGCTGTATAGGCAGGCAGGGAGGCATATAGGGGCTGTTTGGCAGGGAGGCATAAGGGGGGGATAGGCAGGGGGAGGATAAGGGGGGTGAAAGGAGGCAGGCATAAGGGGGTGTATAGGGGGGCAGGATAAGGGGGCTGTATAGGGGAGGCAGGCAGATAGGGGGCGTATAGGCGGCAGGCAGTAGGGGGCTGTTTGGCAGGCAGGCAAAAGGGGGCTGTATAGGCAGGCAGTGGGGGCTGTAGAGGCAGGCAGGGAGAAGGGGGCTGTAGAGGAGGCAGGGGGATAGGGGGGTGTAGAGGCAGGGGGCTATGGGGGCTGTATAGGCAGGCAGGAAAAAAGGGGGCTGATGGCAGGAAAGGGGCTATAGGGGGGCTGATAGGCAGGCAGGGGAAAAGGGGGCTGTATAGGAGGCAGGATAGGGGCTTTTAAAGGGAGGGATATGGGGGGTATAGGAGGATAGGGGGGGGTTAGGCAGGCATATGGGGCTATAGGAAGGGGAAATGGGGGGGTTTGGCGGGAAGGGGGGGTATAGGCAGGATATGGGGGGGTATAGGCGGTATTTTGGGGGGTATAGGCAGGCATATGGGGGGGGTTAGGCAGTATGGGTGGTATAGGGAGGCAAATTTGGGGGGGCTATGGCAGGATATGGGGGGGTATAGGGGCATATGGGGGCTATAGGCAGGGGATATGGGGGGCTATAGGAGGCATATGGGGGGCTATAGCAGGCATTTGGGGGGAGATAAAATAAGAAACAATTTCCCCCGGTCCAAGCTCCCCCCCCCCATGCGCCGCTCGCTCCCCTTGCTGTCTCCCCGACTTCTGCGCTAGCGGGGCGGGGGTGATGTACTCACCGCGCCGCCCAGTGACCCAGAGCGCCGGGAGGGGGAAGAAACCGAGGGAGGGTCGGCGCTCCATCCTGCTATCTCCTGGAAGCGCTGCCTCTGAAAAGCCGGGCCGGGGGGCCCGGACGTTCAGAGGGGTTGCGCTGGGCCCCCCAGCTCCCCGACCCACAGGAACTGTTAATTCACTGCCGGGGGGCCCCGGGCGGTTCCCGGGGGGACGGAGCATACAGCTGCCCCCGGGGCCCCATAAGCGCAGGGCCCCGTAGAATGCTACCCCGTACCCGGTAGTTACGCCACGCTTTAAAAAAGGCCTCAAAAATTCCAGGCTACAGTGCCCCGGGGAAAAAGAGCCCTTTTAAGTGCATGGCGCTTACAAAACTATACACACTAGTGCCCCTACCATCAGGGTTTAAAACCCTTTTTTTTCCCCAAAAAAAGCCCCTGGACTCGGGGGCCCATTTCCCCTCTGCCACCCACTAGATGCGAAAGCTGGATGTACTGCCGGATTCCCTGGAGTTTCCCATCAAAAAACAGCAATCTACCTGTTCAATCTGGTACTATCTGCCTTCAACAATCTTCCCTGCTGGGCCTAAATTCCCCTTTCCTCCCCAAAGCCGGGGGAACGGGGCACTTAACCTATTACACAGGGGACCCCTGAAGGGGTCTGCATTTTATGCTTTTTCCCCTGCCCGTGCTCATTCAAATTAAATCTTGTAATGCGAAGAACCATCTTGTAACCCTTGCATTATTCCTGTACATCCACTGTAAGAGGGATGGTGACACAACCTGAACTTTCTCCCAGCCAGAAGTCCCTCAAGGATTCGGAGCCTACTTTAGGGCCAAAACTTGTTTTCCACAATCGAATAATTCTTTCTCGGACGTAGTTTCTGGTAAAGTTTGTAATTACCCCTGTAATTACTCCCCCCAAACCACCTTGAGGCATCGGACTGAACAATAAAACTGCTTTGAAGGTCGGGTGCCACTAATACCCCCTAAGTCAGACCCTTTTTTAGTGCTAAAAATTATTTTCTGCTCCTCAGCCCATTGAAGCATTACTCCCTTACCCCTTTTTGTCAATTCGTCAGGGGGGGTAAATGGAAGCAAAGTTTGGCAAAATCTCGATAGTACCCCAAAATCCCAGGAATGCCCTCATTTTGTTTTTTTTTAAGGGGGTTTATCGGGGGGGGGGGGGGGCCTATGGTCCCCTTCCCCACAATGTACCCCCTTTAAACCCCAATGGACACTTCTCAGGTTAGCCGTAATCCAGCTTCTTGAGTGGTCATGCCCACTTTTACTTTTTCAGATGGGACTCCCAGTCACATAAATGACAATATTACCCCAGATAGGCAGTTGATCCCGGGTTTGGGTTTTAAAAACCCTATCCATCGTTTCTCGGGACGTAGCTGGTGCCCCTTGCAACCAAGTATGAAAAATGGAAAATTGGAAAGGGGTGTTTTTGGAGGATGAGATGAAATCAATATTTTTGCTGCGGAGGAACTGTTGTTTCCCAAAAAAATAGATGGCATCAGAAAAAAAGAAGATTATTGGCAATAATGAAGAACATTTTAAAGAATCAGCCGGTTAAAGCTCGCCGGAAATGGTCTCCAAATGGAAAATCCCCCCAAGTATACTCCCAACTGGTTAAAAGTGGCTTAAGGATAACTAAGTAAATTTTTTTGGTTGGCCCATCACAAAGCCCAATTAAACCCTATTGAAAATTTTTGGGCAAATGAAAAGGCAGGGGGAGAAAAGGCGCCCTACAAACCCCTGCCCGTTAAAACCCGTCTGTCGGAGGAATGAGCCCAAAATTCCCCACCAATATTGTGAGAAGCTTGTGGGAAGGTATCAAAAAAGTGTGACCCAAGTCATACGTTTAAAGGGTATGCTACCAAGTGTAATAAAATGAAAGTAAACTTTTTACTTTGCAGAAAGTAATAAAAAAAGCCTTAAAAAAAACTCTCTCTCATTATTCTGTCATTGACAAATATAAATAATTTTGTAATCCAAACTGACCTAAAACGGATAAAGGTTTATTTCTGAATTCATTTCAATATAGTCGGAAAATATGATGCATATGTGTCTTATTATATAGTGTATGTAAACTTCTGGTTTCAACTGTATGTCAAATCTTAGGAAGAGGTCAAACTATATGTTCCTTCTGAAACGCAGCAGTGTCTCCATGTAAAATATAGCTTTTTTCATGAAAGTCAAGTACCTGTATATACTCGAGTATAAGCGCGATGTTTTTCAGCATAACAAAACAATGTGCTGAAAAACCCCTCCCTCGGCTTATACTCGATTCATCTGTCTGTTCACTCAGGCGCTTGCGAAGGCCCGAGTGCTGACAGGGACGCTTCAGTTATAATGCGTCTCCTCAGGGAGCCGGCATATAACTGAAAGGCCTAGCACGGCTACAGTTGTCCAGGCGCTTGGGGTTTTTTGCTGCCCGGCACTGTCCTCATCTCTACCCCTGCATGCGAACTACCTCCGGAGCGCACGACAGGTGAAAGAAACCACTGCGGGGCACAGAGCGACCGGCTCCGTTGCTCCGCAGTGTGACTCCGGGCGCCGCAAACTCTCGGTAGCGGCCGCGGCTGTCCCTTAGCTCTCCCCGGCACAGCAGCGACATTCATCACGCTGCGTGCGCGGCCTGATTACGTCACCCGCCAGTGGCCGGTAATAGCGCCGTGGGGAAAAAATGGGGGAAAAATGAAAAAAAAAAAAGAAAAAAAAAAAAAAAAAGAAAAGGGTGGGAAAAAAAAAACAAAAGGATAAATAAAAAAAAAAAAAGGACCGAACAGCGAGTAGGCGGCCAGTAGGGAGACGGGCAACGCCGCGGGGACCAGGTAATTGATTTTTTTGTTTTAAGAACGTTGCCTACACCTGCCTAGTATTTTTTTTTTGGTTATTTGGTTGTGTTTTTTTTGGGTGGGGTTTGTGTTGGGTTGTTGTTTTTTTTTTTTTTGGGTTGTTTGTGGGGGGGGGGGGGGTAGGGGGGGTGGGGGGGTGTGTGGGTGTGGTGGGGGGGGGGTTGTGGTGGGGGGGGGGGGGTGGGGGGGGGGGGGGGGGGGGGGGGGGGGGGGGGGGGGGGGGGGGGGGGGGGGGGGGGGGGGGGGGGGGGGGGGGGGGGGGGGGGGGGGTGGGTGGGGGGTGGGGGGGGGTGTTTGGGAATTTTGCGCCTATACTCGCCTATAGACTACCTATACCTGCCTAGTACTACCTATACCTGCCTAATACTACCTATACCGCCTAGTACTGCCTATTAAGCCTACCTATACCTGCCGATACTCCTATACCTGCCTAGTACTGCCTATAAGCCTACCTATACCTGCCCTAGTAACTACCTATACCTGCCTAGTACTACTATTCCTGCCTAGTACTGCCTATAGCCTACTATACCGGCCTAAGTACTTACCTATACCTGCCTAGTACTACCATACCTGCCTAATACTACCTATACCTGCCTAGTACTGCCTATAAGCCTACCTATACCTGCCTAGTACTACTATACCTGCCTAGTACTGCCTATAAGCCTTACTATACCTGACTATTACTACCTATACCTGCCTATAATAACACCTATTCCTGCCTATACTAGCCTATAGCCTTCCTATACCTGCCCTAGTACTACTATACCTGCCTAATACTACCTATACCTGCCTAGTACTGCCTAAAAGGCCTGCCTAGTACTGCCTAAATCCTACCTATACCTGCCTATACTGCCCTATACCTGCCTAGTACTACCTATAAGCCTAACCTATACCTAGCCTAGTACTGCCTATAAGCCACCTAACCTGCCTTAGTACTGCCTATACCTGCCTAGTACTCCCTATACCTACCTCTACCTGCCTAGTAGCTAGGGGACATTAAACTGCCTATACCAGCCTATGGGGGACATAAAACTGTATATCTGCTTAATGGGGACATTCAACAGCCTATACCTGCTTATGGGCGACATTAAACTCCTATACCTTGCCTATGGGGGACATTAAAACTGCCTATGTATTTTATTGTATCTATTTTTATTTTTTAAATTCACAGTAGTCACGCTGCGTTTTCCCGACCCTAGGCTTATACTCGAGTCAATAGCTTTCCCGTTTTTTTGTGGCAAAAGTAGGTGCCTCGGCTTATACTCGGGTCGGCTTATACTCGAGTATATACGGTACTTTTATCTGGCACTCTGATCAGTGTTGGTTAACTGCTGAGAACCTTACTGATCATAAGAATGAGGATAACTCAGAAGGCTACTGAGCCCATGTGATTGATGTTTTATCACATGTCATATCATGCAAGCCATAAAACCCTACAGGAAAACCCCTATAGCACTAACCAGATATAAATATATTGCTACAGAAAGGTTAGTCAAGGCATGGCCTGGAATGAATGTTGTTTTTTCTTCTTTGAAATCCTGTTGCTGTATGGTGTTTTTTTTTGTTTTGTATTTTACTCCATTTACCACGTGATATAAATAACCTATTAAGGTTATCCTGTCAGAAAAACTTTAGCAATACCAAACAAAGAATGTTTTATGAAAAAACAAGGACCACTTTTTTATTTTCTGTCAACATAGCCATGGGGACTTTTTTAGGGGGGAAGAGGGGAGGAAGCCGAAAAACCGACACGTCTGCCATTTTTCTTTCTTCCATGTGCCATGTTATAATTGCAGTAAAACTGCTGATGTCGAATTTTTTTAGTTACTAAAATTTTTATGGGGGGGGAACATCCCAAAAATAAAATTTTTTTTAATAAATTAGTCACCCTGTAGGAGTTTTCCCATCTCAGACATTAATTGCACATCGACAGGATATTCAATAAATATCTGAGAGGTATCATGAGAATGGGCACCTGAGAGTCTCTGTTATGTTGGCCTCATTTATGAAAACTGTCTAAGCATAAGGGTACGTTCAAACAACAGTATTTCGATGTTAACAGCAAGTGTGGAATTTCAATAAGGAAATGACGCTGACTGTCGAGGCAGATTTCTGCATTGTCGGCACGAAAAATGCCTCAAGAATGTCAATTCTTTGTAGGCACTTACAGTATGCACCAAAAATACATGAGTAAAATCAGCATTGTCTGAACGAAGATGCTGATTTTACGTAAGGTATAATGTTAATTAGTTTACCAACGGATTGGATGCTAATACTGAGGAAGAAGTTGAAGCTGAATCCCCGCCCAGAGTCAGCATCTAAATCCGCTATGTGAACATACACTAAGATTGTTCTTGTTGCCAAACCTGAGAGAGAGCCTGTCGTGTTGCAAGCTCAATCTGGGCTGTCACTCCAGTGTTCATCAAAGAGGCAAAAAACAAAGCTGACCTCCCTAAAAAAGGGAGAAAAAAAGTTAAAGAAGAAGGAATTGGAAGCCGGGGTTGTAGGGATGATGAACCGGATAGCCACACCCAGTCACCCCCCAACCTCCGGGAGGGACTTCCCAAAATAGGTTAAATCCTGTAAAAAACTAATTTGAACAGTGAACACAAACAATGACATCTATAAATATGTCTCATAACCTAGCCAAAAGGCCCATGCATACGAAGATGAGCGAGGTTAAGAGTGAGAAGGAAAAGTGTATGCAAAGTGAAGTCACTATGAGTTCAGGCACCCCAGGGCCACCACCGCTTAGGCATTTATATCCCTCAGGCTTACAGCACCCACTAGTATTGTATGCCCAAGTATAGCACCTGCTATGCTGCCATTACTGAACCACAAATGGTAACATGACTACCCAAGCTAAGTGCACTGTAGCTGGACACTGGATTGGCAAAGGTTACTTATATTGGGGACATTAGAAAACAACCATTTTTTTCACAAAGCAGAAAAACTCAGCTTGTCAATGACTCTGCATTCTACACTAACTCAATAATAACTATAAATATGCAGGTACAAATATAGGCAAAGAAACGCAGCCATACTCACAGCACAAGAAGGCAGGACAAGACTCCATTCCCAGTAGAAGGCAATAAAAGCCCCAGCGTTACATTCAAGGAGTTGCATAGGTGCAGAATACTGATGAATCAAAGAACAACTATAGGACCTATGTGATCAAACAGATAAAGGAGAAACTATCCAAAGTCGGCCATTCAATATCTCTAATACTCTATGTACTTCGGAGGACTAACTATCAATAAAAATAACCTTTATTAATAATTAAAAGAGTATAAATGTAACTTAAAAAGATACAGTACATATATACAAAACCAGAGCTTTAAATACTTAGAGGTAAGGCGAGTACAATTAACAAGGAACAAAATCCAACATGACCATAATCTTACCTACTGTGAAACTAGTCAAGCAGAAGTAATATAGAGAGGAGTAGGGACAAGGTAAATAGTTACAAAAGTGTATGTGTATATATATATATATATATATATATATATATATATATATATATATATATACATATATACAAACTCTAACTTTCTTTGAATTAAAAGGAATTGTTCCAATAAATCTGATCTAGAGATTTCTTTGATCGTTTTTGAGAAAAGGGGGATCCAAATGATGTTCTAAACAAAAGCTTTTTGAATTCTTTACACAAAGATAGAACACAATTGTTGATCCACAAGCAAATGGAGGACACTCCTGAAAAAGCACCAATGAGATTAATTGGTACTTATGATGAGGCTGCCACAAAGGTCAGGAATATCCTCAAGAAACATTGGGGCATCCTATTAATGGACCCAGATCTAAAGGAATGGATTGGAAAGACTCCATCCATCACATATAGATGGGGAAGGAGCCTTCAAGACACCTTGGTACATGGGCACTATACTCCACCTCCTAGAGGGGATACTTGGTTGGAAATCAAATCTAGAGAAAAAAAACAGCTCACCTCCTTTGCATTTCAGCGTATGCAATCCACCGGTATGAATACTGATCATGGAGTTGTCCGCACGGCCCGGGCGCCACCACACGTAGATTTGTAAAGCCAAACAAAAGAAGAACCAGCTTGGGCACTCTCTTCAAACTGACCCTGGCATCGGTCTTCTTAAAAACAAAATATCTTCTTTTATTGGACAATAAATATAAAAGGAGTGCATACAAGCAAAAATATCCATTTGGACCGACCAACATGAGACACACAGAGCAGCTAGGTCCTGGAAGTTTGTTGGACCGACGCGTTTCGGGTCACGTGAGCCTTACTCATGGTACTTGGTTGGGGCGTAAACCATTGGGCTGCTTCTCCTGTAGTAGATGTATGGCTAGTCCACACATTGAAACTGGGAAAACTTTCAAGAATCACGCCTTAGGATGTATATACACCATTAGACATTTTATCAGCCGTAGGTTAGTAGGTGGTATTCATTGCATTAAATGCCAGTGTGGACAGGAGTATGTCAGCAAAACTTGCCGTGAGTTCCGTCAATGTGTCGGAGAACATCTGGGTGATATCTACAATAAAAGAAACACGTCGGTAGCAAGACATATCTGGGCCCATCATAACGGGGACAATAGATGTCTCAGATTTATGGGTATTGATCTGATATGCCCTCATCCGAGGAAGGGCAATTTTGAAAATGACATATTGCGGAGAGAGACTTTCTGGATTTACACGCTGCATACTACATACCCAGAAGGGTTAAATGAGCAGCTAAATTTTTCCAGTTTCCTCTAAATACGGTCTTTTCTGTCTATAGTATCAAGTTACGTTTGATCCTGCCATAATAGTTGCTACACCAGTCCACCATAGCGTTTTATTGTTATTGTCTTTCTTTATCAAATGTATCTTTCTGTATTTACACTGTTACCAATTCCAATTTTCAACTGAATATTGCAGATATTTGGTAACATATTTGACTATGCTGAGATATCACTCACATCTCCATAGTTATCATTGAGCTTGCATTCCAAAACAGTGAGCCGGTGACACGCACGCTATTTCCGGCGCGTCACTTCCACTCGGAAGTCCAATGCCGTTCGATACACTTAAACACGGCGTTCCAGCTGGCTCACCAGGCAGCGTACCAGAGCTATCTCTATGAGCTCAGGACCATATGTTCCTGCTTGTTTACTAAGGTATCATTCTCAGATACATTTCTTAAGCCCTAAATAAGGTAAGTTTACATATGTGCATAAGTGAATTTAGCTATTATATTAATACTTTATTTTCAGATTAACTCTACCAAAATAGTCTCCTGACGAAGCAAGGTAGGTGCAGAAACATGTTGGGACATTTTGTATTTATTAGGCCGTTATAGGGGAAATAATTATTAGGGACAGGTTCCTTACGGAGCCGTCCTTGTCAGGAAAGGGGACCCGCATTCTTTTGACAGGCAGGGCTCTGATCAGGTTCCCAGTAGGGACTTGGTAGGGAGAGTATATATATACATACACTTTTGTAACCATTTACCTTGTCCTGCTCCTCTATCTATTACTCCTGCTTGACTAGTTTCCCAATATGTAAGATTATGGTCATGTAGAATTTTGTTCCTTGTTAATTATATTCGCCTTACCTCTAAGTATTTAAAGGGGTTTTATCGTTTCATAATTTTTCAGCCGTTTATACTGGTTGCTAAGGAGAGCTTATGCAATGGAGGCCCGTGTTTCTCCTCCCAGCAGGGAGTATCTTCTCTCTGCAGGCACGCCCCAAAGTGTGCACTTGAGAATGTATTCTGTGAGCGGGGTGGGGTGGGAGGAGGGAATTCTCAGCTGTCAGAGACTAAGGAATCATTGGACTTGAAAAGCTAAGTGTAACTCGATAGTGTATATCTACTGTGAGACAGTGACAGGGGTTAATAGCGGACGGTAATATAATTCCCCAAGAGTACTCTGCTATGCAGCCTTAAGGCGGTACCTGGCCAGATGCGTGTTACGAGGGGCCTGGACCCTGTGAAGGAAGCCGACATGCCTTGTGTGTCATTAAGCTATGCAACTGACATGTTTGAGTAATGTGCGGTTCCAATCCGCTTGTGTCCGGGTCGGCTTTTCTGGAGTAGTCAAAGAGCCGGGTGGGTGGCCACTCCCACTCCCCAGGTGAGGCAGGCTCGGCCTATAAAAGCCTGAACCTACTAGGCCTGATTTGGTGCTTGAGTGTCACGCTGATGGAAACAACCTTGCTGTGAGTTAACAGACGCTGTCTGCAACTAAGCAATAGTGAGGGATACACTGTTGTGTAGGCTAGTGCTCACCGATCAGCTTTATTTCTGTTCATCCTAAAGGTAAGGCTTGTTTTTGTTTTTCTGTTAAGTTCTGCTGAATAAACCCAGGCAACGCCTGGAACTTGAACTGATTCCGTGTCACTGTCTCTGTCTGTGGAAGCCCTGCTTGCCTACCTGATGCTAAACCTCCACACTACATATATTTTTTTCTTCTCTCTCTCTTTCTCTCTCCATAGCACTTTGCTTATAGTAACCAAGGGCCTCCAATCTTACATTTTTCATCCCCATCTCTTGAACTATGATCTTTGAAATGACAAAAACCCTTTAAAGCTCTGGTTTTGTATATATGTACTGTATTGTTTTCAGTTGCATTTATACTCTTTTAATTACTTATTAATCAAGGTTATTTTTCATTGATAGTTACTACTCCAAAGTATATAGAGTATTAGAATACTGATGAACAATCACTCACTCACCTACTATCCCTGAGGGTGGTGGTTTCTGGTATTGGTGGTTTCTGCCACATAGTTAAGTTTTACATAGGGTGGCAGGTTTATGGTTACTTTTGGTGCACCCTGTTGGCTTACAACCAATGAATGATGCTCATACTATTTGACTGAGTTGAGTCCAAGTGCCCAACACAAAATGCTCCCTAGCATTACAGCGCAAAACTGCATCCTGAAAAGAAAACAAACATGAGGTATTCGTTGATATTTTTGGTCAAAATCCACAAGCTCACAACCCACATCAAGGGTCCTCACCAGCTTGCACCTCCTTAAGATCAATCGGATCCAAAATGCATCCAACACACAGGTGCGTGTTTGGTTGCGTTTTGGCTGCAGCAGGATCGCACCCTATAGTTTTAAATATGGTGTCTGCTGCGTCTTTCGAATCAAGAATTGACATGTCAATTCTATGAATGAAAATGAAAGACACATCCGAAGACACAAGTAAACATACAGTACATTGGTGATCACTTGTCTGAACGCTGATACATGTTTTACACACGAACTGAACATGCTGTGTGAACATACTCTTAGAGTATGTTTACACGGCCTATTTTGGCACATATGTGTGTGCATATTTATGCGCGCAAATACATCAGTACGAGAGGAATACGTCTCGAAGTCGCCCTTGAAATACGCCTCGTAAAACAAGTTAAATTGCGCATATTTGACACGTATTTGCAGCCATATTTTGACGTGTATTTAATTCTAGGCAGCCAATAAACACCCTATTATTTTTTTAAATGACCTATTAGCACCCTATTTATGTTTGAAGATATTAAAAAAAAATTCAAGTCAGCCTATTAGCACCTAGATGCCCCCCTGCCCCCATTAAAAAAAGAAAAGATAATAATTGGATAATTATTTTAATAATCTCCACCCATGTATGGTATAAAAGATCAAGTTTTCACCCTTTTTGCCAATTGCTTTTGGAATAGTCATAGTAAAAAAACATGTCAGCAAGTGTGCTAAACAGAGGAATAACCCTGAAGAATGGTGAAATGGTCACCTTTTTGAAGATGTGCTACAATGAACTTGTTCGTGAGGAAAGGAGGGTAAGTAACCTGTCTTTTAAATGTCAAATTTTGTATGTTAACATGTCATGTTGTGGCACACACTGTGCCACAATATACTGGGTTCTAGAAGTATGCGATATTCAGCGTGTACTTCTAGCACATGGGAGTTGTGTGCGTGGGTTGTTGTGTAAGCATGTCACTTCTCTCTCTCGGCGTACAATATGTGTGTATTGTTCTCCAGGGAGATGGACGTAATTTGTAGCTCTGTAATGAATTACCATAATTGAGGGGCACATTCCAGGCGTATTGAAGTAAAAATACATGCTGAAATGCGCCCCGCAATTACACCATGCGAACTTAAAATTGTGTTTTGGTATATTTTATTGCAGTGTGTGTCCACACAGCATTTTGCAGAGCATACCTTTGCATGCCACAAGATACTGTGTGTTTTGAAGTACATGCAGACCAGCTTGTCCTTCAAAGGGTAGATAGGGGTGGGGGCAATTATTTGGTTAGTTTAATTGATTGTGTACTGGTTGAGGGGATTTTCTTTGCAATTTTTTGCTTGTACAGTTATTGATTATTGATTGATTATTGTCCTTGGCTTTGAAATGCTGCTTGTAATGTATTGTCAATTTCTTTATTGCATGTCCTGTTTTGCGCTTGTGTATTGTAATTGATTGTGTGCTGGTTCAAGGGATTTGCTTTGCAATTTTTGCTTGTACAGTTATTGATTATTGTCCTCGGCTTTGAAATGCAGCTTGTGATGTATTGTCAATTTCTTTATTGCATGTCCTGTTTTGCGCTTGTGTATTGTAATTGATTGTGTGCTGGTTCAAGGGATTTGCTTTGCAATTTTTGCTTGTACGGTTATTGATATTGTGTCTGGCTTGAAATGCAGCTTGTATTATTGTCAAATTCTTTATTGCATTCCTGTTTGCGCTTGTTATTGTAATTGATTGTGGCGGTTCAAGATTTTCTTTGCAATTTTTTTCTTTTAAGGAGTTTGATTGATTTCCTCGGCTTTGAAATGCAGCTTGTGCTGATTGTCAATTTCTTTATTACTGATGTTGTTTCTGAAGTCATTGTGTGCTTGCATAGTTTGTGTGCTGGGTGTAGGGATTCTTTGCTCATTACTTGCTCATGTACTTATTGAATATTGACCGAGGGTTTTCATTTTTTCGACAATATACTTGTTGCAGTTATTGTGTAATCAGATTTTTTTTTTTTTAAATGTAGTTATGGTGATGTAATGCAACCTAAAAATAGGATTAATGACAATTTATCTGTAGTTTTAAATATTCTTTATTTTTATCATTTGATCAACGTACTATAATTATAAAAAGTATTTTTCTGTGGGCCTGATGGCGGTGGCTGATGCACACTATAAAATTTGTTGCTTTCGAGGTCGGCGTCTATGGAAGTATTGGGGATTCCTGGGCGCTGCTGAACTCGGAGTTTGGAAGACAAGTGCTGCAAGACCAGGTGTCTCTACCCACACAAAAACCTCTTCCGGGTACCACGCTTCCAATCCCCTTCGTCCTGGTAGGGGATGAAGCTTTCCCATTAATGAATAACCTGCAGCGCCCATACCCACGGAGGGGACTGGATGCTCGGAAGAGAGTTTTAACAAGAGGATGAGCCGGCCACGATGGTTCGTGGAGTTAGCCTTCGGGATCATGTCTAGCAAGTGGAGGGTCTTCACCACTGCAGTTAGGCTGGATGAGCGGTGGATTGAGTCGTCAAAGCTGCCTGTGTTCTCCACAACTATATTCGGGACTATGAAGTGGAGACACAGGCAGGTTTTGGTGAATGTCCATTCATCTGGGGCCTAGGTCGCACATCTAGCCGAGGTGCAGTGGTGTGAGAAACCTTCGCAAGTTATTTCATGTCCCCCGAAGGTGCTGTGCCTTGGCAATTTGACAGCCTCTAATCAGCACTCGTTCCTTGGATGGATGGCTCTCCTCCGGTCAAAGGCCTTCGGGGACCAGCGTGTGGATCCAGTGAACATCAACTGCTCCTGCGGTTGTTCCAGTGAACTCCAGTTGTTCCTGCAGTTGTTCCAGTGAACGCCAGTTGTTCCTGTGTGGGGAACCAGTGAACTCCAGTTGTTCCAGTGAACTCCAGTTGTTCCTGCAGTTGTTCCAGTGAACTCCAGTTGTTCCTGCAGTTGTTCCAGTGAACTCCAGTTGTTCCTGCAGTTGTTCCAGTGAACTCCAGTTGTTCCTGCAGTTGTTCCAGTGAACTCCAGTGGTTCCTGCAGTTGTTCCAGTGAACTCCAGTTGTTCCTGCAGTTTGTTCCAGTGAACTCCAGTTGTTCCTGCAGTTGTTCCAGTGAACTCCAGTTGTTCCTGCAGTTATTCTTGTGAACTCAAGCTGCTCCTGTGTGGGAAACGAGTGAACTCCAGTTGTTCCAGTGAACTCCAGTTGTTCCTGCAGTTGTTCCAGTGAACTCCAGTTGTTCCTGCAGTTATTCTTGTGAACTCAAGCTGCTCCTGTGTGGGAAACGAGTGAACTCCAGTTGTTCCTGCAGTTGTTCCAGTGAACTCCAGTTGTTCCTGAGTGTTGAACCAGTGAACTCCAGTGGTTCACAATTGCCTTTCACATTAATTTTTTTTTTATTTTGCCACCATAAATAAAAAAAAATAATTTACACTGTAAAATAATGTGTATTTTTTTGGGGGAAATTTTGTTTAATTTAACAGCTATGTGTAGTAGTTTAACTTTCTGGGTAGCCCATGGCAACCGCACAGAGCTTCCTTTCCAATTCAGAAACTTCTGAACTGAAAAGGAAGCTCTGAGTGGTTGCCATGGGCTACCCAGAAAGTTAAACAGAGGACATACATCTCCCCCAATTTGTTTTTATGCAATTAATAATTATTTCTAATGAATTTAAATACCATAAAGGTACCCAAAAAATTTGAAAGTTTAAAAATAATTGCATAAAAAATATTTTGGCAAAATTTGTCAGATTTATTTTACAGAATTATAAATATGTAATAAAAACACAGACACATTTTTAAATTTTAACAATAAACCTATTTTATTTTTTAACAATTTTTTTTTAAAAACCCCTTCCCACCCACTCCTAATAACTACCCGGAAATTAACAAATTTTGGTTTATATACAAGCAAAAGCACCGCATTCCGTACCGCCACTAAAAGAAAATTATAATTAAAACTGATAAAAAAAACTGGTGGGGATTCAGCAGAGGGGTCTGTGGAGGGTGGTAGGGGTCTATGCAGTTCCTGCAAGTAACTCCCACTGCTGGGCTGAGAGTACTGATATTCTGGATATTGATGGTGGTATGGCCCAGCAGTGGGAGGGGGGGGGGAGGTCAGGTGGGTGGGACTAGTGGAGGATGTGGTGATGGTTAGGCAGGGTAAAACGGGTGGCGGTACGTAATGCGGCAGGGGGGGTTACGGAAATGACTGATGGGAGGAGGCTCATCTCTGAGGCCACAGTACCACCACATGCAGGTGATTTGGTTCCTAATATCGGGCAGAGGGTAGCCGGAGTCATGGCATGATATAAGGCCACTAAATTATCATGGGCCTGCGGGACCCCACATCTTGGTAACATGACATCATGAGGTAATTGAAACCCACACCTTGCAAACTTTGAAGTCACATACTAGCAATATTCTATCCAAAATAGAAACCTGTAAAGTAAAAAAAAAAAAATTGATTACCTACAACCAAAAAATAACATCCTTACGCTCGGAGCTCTCTTTGGGGCAAGAGGAACATCAGCTCGTCCACATATGGGATGGAAGGTTCTTTGGGGGAGAGGACCCACTGGGCGCCTCCTTCTTCATCCAGCGGATGAACCGGTCCCGCACTGACTTCCACCTCTTGCGCACCTCTAGGTCTGCAAAATAAATAAATTAGCACATAAAATGTTCTACTAATATAATTTGTGTTCACACGAGTGTTTGCCAATGTGTGTTTGCACCGTGTCTGGCCGATTCGACTTTTGGATCCGCTCCAAGAATTGACATTCAATTCCTGAAGCAGATTCGAAAGTTGGACTGGTTCGGCACGATGTAAACACGCATTGGCGAACACTCGTGTGAACACCGATGCATGTTTTACAACACACTGCTAATTGTCTGATGCATGTCTGGGTCTGTTCAGACGGACCAAGACATGCATCGCTAAAACGTATGCCTACACTGACATAAGCCGGTGAACATAACCTGCATATAGTATGCGCCGCAAAACTACGGGTGTGAAGCATGGGCTGACATACAATATTTCATTTACTTACTGATATCCCTCTGCAGGTCCAGATCGTACCTGTCCCATTTTGGGTACAGCAACCGGCAGGTCTCCTCCCATTTTTTGTCTTGCTGGAGCTGTACCCCGATGTTTTCTTGTCCCATAGAATGGGACAGGCCTGGACCTGAAAGATATAAATAAAATAGTTTCTTAAGATTTTTTTTCCTGAAAACAATTGAAAATACATTAATCAATATACTGATGATTCTTTAACATTTTTAAATTGTCTAATAATGCATTTGCACAGTTCTACTAATAACTTGGGTGTTTGTTCTGCTTTCTGAATGATTAAGCTTCATATTTCGGACACAAAAGTGTGTTATACTGTAACGGCGGGGTAGTGGATCCGCTGGACCACCGCAAGTGGTGATAGTTAAGCCATGCCAAGGAACAGAATCTAAGTAGCCCCCGGTTTTCACCAGAGCCCGCCGCAAAGCGGGATGGACTTGCTGCGGCGTGAGGCTACCAGGCTCGTCCCCCCTTGACGTGACTTGCTTGCAATGGCGGCCGAGGTGCAGCGTGGTACAGAGTTGTAGTCCGAGAATCGTAGTCGGGGGCCGGCAGAAGGTCAGGGCAGGCGCCAAGGGGTCGGGGTCGTAGACAGGCACGAAGGTCAGGGCAGGCGCTTATGGTTCGGCGGGGAGCTACGTAGCAGGGGGACTGGTCCGCGGTAGAGCGAGAATACTTAAAAACG